>CM050661.1:15032780-15557780 GCA_027574665.1 Rhynochetos jubatus | reverse complement strand
ATCTTTTGCTTTATTTAATCTCCTATAGTTAGTTACACTTCACACTTCCCTATCTCCCCATTATGAACAAGGTAGATGCACAAGAAGAGTTAGGGAAAAATACTGAAAAATCTTTAAAGATTTTTGGTAATTCAGGAAGTGAACAAGGACTTCTCTAGCAGTAATGTCAGGTATTTGAGAGTGTTTCTCCCTTATGGGAATAAATTAATTTTTGGAACAAATTGTTTGAACCTTCTTTTTCTGTTTTTCAAGAGGATGAAATTTTTTCTTAGAAACTGAAGAGAAGCTTTTGTAACTCTGTATTTAGTACTAAGAACTATTACCACATAATATTTCTTACAGCTGCAGCTCTGATAAACTACGTTGACTTTTTGCATGTACACTTATATTCTATTTCCAAAATAATAAAAATCAGGGTAAAATTGCTAAGCACAAGAGAAATCTAGATACATACAAACACATATGAAAATCAGAAAATGTTGCCATCTCAGATAAAATGTAGTGAACTTTCAGAAACCAACAAGATACTAACTCTGTGAATAAAATTCCTTGGTACTTGAACTAGAGTACACACTACACGGAAGAACCAACTCTCAGAAATCCCTGGCAACTGAAGACACACTCTACAGTGGCTGGTCTCATGAAACTGCTCCAAAACTAGTATCTAACCTCTTTCTTTTAATGTAACTAAGTTAATGCGTTTAGTATTTTAAGCTACTCAGCGAGATGAATAAACTGCTTTATGTTGCCACAAAGCAGGCTGAATATTGACTCTACATCTGGCTTGATCTTAAGAGCATAGTGATTTTTAAAACGATGACAGTATCCATGCAGGCAGAAATAAGAAACCTGAATTCCTCATCACATGTCCTTGTTTTAAGGTGGTGGCCGATGCTAACAACCAGGAGGAGAATATTCATACTTAGGAAAGTTCTGCTTCGCATTATTTCCTTCATATATTCTCACTTTTCTCCTCTAAAGAATTGTAGAGATAGCCAAACTACCTGGAGGCCAAGAGAGGATATAAAAAATAGGCAGGCTGTTTTCAATTGTTTGTCACCTTAACTGTGAGTGGAGAGGGCTACATCAAACAAGAGCAGGATACAAACCCTCTTTCCACATCACACAGACTCTAATCACACACTATCCACCCGTTTCCATTTTCCCACATATTTCGTTACAAATTACAAGGCTTAGAGGTAATTGTAGGAAAAGCCGGGGTATTTTGAAAAGCGTCTTTAGGCACTCCCTTACTTTGCACATCTATTAACCAGCCTTATCGCAAAAAACTACTTCATACTTCCCTTCTGTGTATGTGCTATATATCTTGATGAATCCCAACTTCACCCTTACTTTTCCTTGAAGGAGGGACAAAGGCTAAGGAAAAAAATTAAGAAAGAAAGGAAGGAAAACATTTCCCAAGTTGATAGTCACAGCCACTGGGGTATTAGCTAAAGCAGAGCGAGTAGATAGCACGCTGCTGCTAGTCAGCCTGCTGCTGCAGCTTTGTCTAGTGTCACTGGGTTGCTGTCCAGCTAAAAAAAAATGCTGCCTACAGAAGAGCATATTGCCAGTGCTGGCTGCCAACCTTAGAACTAGTGATAATCCAAACAGCACAAAGTGCCCATTATCAGTTCCTTCTCTGAACAGCCCATTAAAAACAGCTGTGCAGATAAAAGAACTGGAGAACTTTGTAGCAGAAATTAAGCAGAGAGAGAATGTGGTGATTGGAGCCAGCCACTGCCATTTAATTTCTGTGAAAGAAGAGTGGGGAGAAAGAAAGAAAAAAAAAAAAAAGGAAAAAAAGGATAAGTCCCAAGTTATGAATGGGAAAGGAAAGTTGTATGCCTGCCTAAAGCACTGAAAACCATTGTGGAAGAGGATTTCCGAAGACAGGAGGTCTTCATTAAGATTTAGAGGCTAATCCTAGAGAATCTCACTGCTGTGAGCTGGCAACGCAGATGCCAACACCTGAACGACAGTATACAAATATAGCTATTAACATCGTCTCCACACACGTACGCGCTCCCACAGAGGCTCCCCCGCACAGTATTCCCCGGAGTAAATGTCACTGCGCTGCTGCAACGGAGCCAGCGGGGAACAAACTAAAACCTTTTCTCTAACAGGAAAACGATTCATGGGAAGTTGCATAAAACTTCGAGTACTCTGTTTATCAAGCTGGATCTCAGTGCAACACAAGGAAATATTGGCAACTAGGTGCTTTGGAGATCCTGGATAGTTTTATGCTTCAGTCCAGCCATAAACAAACACGGTTTGCTCTGTGCAAGCCTCGGTTTTGCAGACAATAGAGCTCTCCCTCCTCCTTTACTCAAAGTGCATTCAAATAATTTCAAAAGAATTTACGAGAGCTGCTCTGCTAGACCATGTCCTCTAGCACAGCCTGTCGGAGAGACTCAGAGGCATCGCAGCCTCGCGCCTCAGCAGCTCATGCAGCCTCTCCCACCTTTTACCCAAGATCCAAATCATCACTTTTCCTAGAAGATTTTTTTTTGCCTGGACACTGCAAAGAAGAAGGGCAGCTGTCACTTGGGACTGACCTCCTCAAACAAGTACAGTGTGGTGGGGAAGAGGGGCTTCTTCTGAAGAGAACTGAATTGTGAAGGTATACTGCTGGAATCAAGAATTTCTGGTCTCATTTCAATGACAACAGTCCTCGGGGACTCTGTCCCAACTTTTTCTGTACAAGTACTCATTGTTGGTATAAATAATACAAGCAAAGGAATATTTTGGGGTATTATTTCTTCTCAATCTCAGAAAATAATTCTTTTTTTTCTTTTTTTTTTTTTTCTGAAGAACAGGCAACCTTTTTCAAGTGAAAAAGACATTTTTTGTCCTACTAATAAAACTGGAAAAAAAGATGTATTTTTTGGACAGTTCTGACTGTCCCCATTTCAATTATATGTGGATTTGTTCGTAATTCCTTAGGGGTACATGACCAACCTGTTTTACTTCTATATTTAATTATATGACAAAAATGTCTATGAAAAAACTGCTGAACCTTGCAAATATTGTTGCAGTACCACATAATATTAGTTGTTAGAAATTTAGAAATCACTTTACCAGCTACTCTAGACAACCACAGAGATTTTTCATTATAATATTACACTGGAATTTACTCAAGTTAGTGGAAATCCTGTCAATTGCTGGACCATGAGAATGACCTGGAGAAGAGCTGGCATGAGGGGACTCACACAAGACTTCACTACTCTTTTTTCAGAAGAGCAAGTTACCGCATCCATCGCTCACTGTGTAGAGAACTGAATGTAAAGCTCCTCTTTGATTTAGCTTTCCAACAAAAACAAAAAAAAAAATGAAGAGAATTTAGAGGAAAAAGTAGGAAGAAGTGAATAATAATAAATAATCAAATCCAGCTGTTTCAGAAGGGAGACAGGGGAGAAGGAATCTTGACCACAGTTCTTCCTACTACCGTAACTTGGTGTGTAAGTATTTTGAGTGTTAAGATGCACTGGTGATATGTGGTAATTGTGCACACAGACCCTGAAGTATTTTTTTCTTCTCGCATCAGCCTTCTCCGTTTTAACCAGACCTAAAACATGCACCATCAGGAACTATTGCTTTCTCCATTTTTCAAAGAGCTAATAGATACTAATCATTGACCTCAGACTTGTCATACACCACTAGAAGGATGTTCTCCATAAACAACATGCTGGAGGTCGTGTCAATGTCCACTTCCACCTCCTTTGATTTCTGCCCATCTGCAGCTTGCAGGCCAAATAAATCTCGTTAAACAGCATGTGCACAACTCAAACATTCCAGAGAACAAAGACAAAAGCAACAGTAATGGCCACAGTTATATAAAGCTGCAGCAGTAGCAAAAAAAGTCTATGGGTAGCTTGAATTTCATAAGTACTGAAAACATAATCTATCGCCAAGCAGCGTGCACACTCCACGTGACTACAGCTGGGACACAATCACAGGCAGTTTCTGAGCTGATTTGTGGCTCAGTGCTGCAGGATGGTCTCTTCCATCCACCTTTCTTCCCTTTGCATGTCCCTCTCCTGCTCTCAGCTGCATGCTCCTGCCTCTTCTTTCATACTAGCCCATCTTAGTACCCTTCTGAACAAATTCTACTGCCGAACTTTCTAAACTAAACTGTAAGGAAAAAAAAAGAACAGTTTTATCCCCAAGCAGATGAGCCAGCTCAGCAAAGCTTGCATAGTGAGTAAAAGGAAAGCAGAGAACAGTAATACTGGGAAAAAGGAGACGGATGGCGGTGAGAGCTGGACCGCTCTCTTTTGTAGCAACCACCTGTACTGCCTCTGTGTGTAACTATCATTCCGTTACAGCCTGGTCACATAGTTATTTTTTATGCCAGGAGGAAATAGATAAGGGACAGATATACACTTATGAAGAGACTGAGACATACACACACACACCCCAACAGGATCCACCAAAATCCACAGCAGCCTCAATATCCACAATCGTTACACTGCTGCTTTAGAAGTTCCAGGTTTGAATAGGCAGAGGGAAAAGGGAGGTGCTGAGGAGATGGACACAGACTTTTTCCCAGGGAAACAGACCTCTGCTCTCTTTTTCTTCCTCTTCCTCACGAAATAGGCTTTGGGGACAATCTCATTTCTGAAGACCCTCTTTATGCAGCTGTTGCTGAAGACTTCCTTTTTGATATGTAATATACCAAGGTGTCAGCGAATACTCATTTGCTTACTAGGATGTGCTTGAAACGAAGGAAGGTAAACAAATAGTGACACAGTAGCTCTGGTTTGCAATTTTAAATTTGCAGAACTGATTGGTTTTAAAAATTTAAAGCTATTTTCGTTAGTTACTTCAATTCACAGAATTTTGCATTATTCTACTACCAAAGTTTACATCCCTCTAAAACTGTTCTGCTTTGGTTTATCCTGGTTTAATGGTAATAGAAAATTGCCACATACTATGGAATGCTAATGATTAATTAACGTTCATATTAAAAACGCGTATCCAATTTTTCCTCTAATTTTAACTAGCTTCAGCTTCTAGCTGTTTTATCTTGTTAGCCCTTACTTTTATTACAGGAGTCCTCTGAACGTGAAATCTTCTCCCTAGGAAGATAATTATACACACTGATCAAGTTAACCTTTCCTTCAATAAGCAGAATAGACTTATTTTCTTAGGTAATACTGGTTTTCCAGATCTTGAATCATTTTTTTGGCGCTTCTCTTAAGCTCCTCTAATTTTACTATATTCTTCTCAGCAAATTTTGTAGTGTCTTTTTGTCAGCTTTGAGGCAGTGAAGTTCAGCCCATGCTCAGCTGCTGCAGTCATTCCTTTCTTGCCTTCAGCTCGTATAAAATTACAGCTACTCGGTCCTTAGATAGCTTTTTAAGAAAGTTTTAGAAGTCCTCCTTTACATGGATTCCAATAGCCCTTCATTTGCATTAATGTTAAAAAAATTTTGGAGTTCAGCTATTCCATCACAGTGCTTAAGAGATTTAAATTGAAAGCTATCAGTCTGTTTCAGCACACTTTGATGAATTTCCCAGAACCAATAGACTGTTTCCAAAATTAAACTACCCAGCGTAAGTGGCAGGAGTTCCTGCTTTCATGCTGCTGCATTACGGAACAGTCCTCCTTTGGAATCGCAGCTGGACAAACTTTGCTCACAAGTTTTAATGCTGTCAGTGCTACAAATGACTAAGGCTGTTTACTCTCAGATGTAAAATTGATTGAAAACATTTTTTTTTTAGATTTCTTTTGCCTCACTTTTGATGACTTATGGAGATACCATCTAATAAAATGGAATTTAATTAATGGGTAACAGCTCTCTGAACTACACTGCATTACTGCAAGATGCTGTAGGGAATCTGAACTGAATGCAAGAATTATATTGAGAAAAGATTCCATCTGGCAACAGTTGCATCTGCCCATGCTCATTGTAAAGGACTGGAAATAGTAACATTTGTATACCAAATCATTTAATATCCAGTACTACACTAATTTCCAAGCAAAAAAAGTCAATGCAGAACATTATGGAACAGAAAGAAAAGAGAAAGATACTTATGGATTTAAAAGAAAAAACAACAACAAAAAACTTTGATTATTTTCTATGGAAGAATAAAATTGATTTTGCTTTTAAAGCTCCAACCATATGCCAGGCCTTTAGGGCACAGTGTGAGTAAAGGCTAACATATTCTGGTTTTGTTCTACTCAAGCTGCTGAAATATGCAGTCAAGACCTCCCTCCCATTGTTCTCCTTCTATTGTATATAACTTCCACTTCTCAGTTTTATATGAGTAAAAGAATTGTTTACAACATATATACCACCAGTTCTGGATAGTGCTTTTCAACGCTCCCCTGTTCTTGCCATCGCAGTTTAAGGCATGAGAGCAGAGCATTGTAAGGTGCCCCGTATGGACCATATGATGTATTTAGTTAAGTGATTTATTCCTGTCCTTATGAACAGATGTCATGATGGTTTACACTGCTCAGATTTAAACAAACGAAGCCAGCACACCACCCCTGCTATGGTAATCTCCAGAGCCCCATGAACAGACACAGACTGAAAGCCTGAAGCACAAGGCTCCACCACCAAGCAGTCATACCTGCTTACACCAGAAGCAAAAGCAGCCATCTGGCCAAAATTCCAACTTTCATCCAACTACATACAGTGAATCTGACAAAAGAAGTATGATAAAAAATTGGAAGAAATGTGGCCAAGCCCATTCTTTTTCTTTTTTTTTCTAATTGCCTGCAAACAGAGCCAGCTGTCAACGAGAGGCCAAGGTGAAGCCGTGCTGAGCACACTGAAGCCCAGGATCTGTCAGGTCATGTCAACGCTGCCCCGAGCTTTGGCTGAGGTAGGCAGCTGCACTCTGCCGTGAGCTGCATTCACATTTCGGTCCCTCCCAGTTCAGGGAGCACCAACAGGTTCCCACCGCTCTAGGTCAATATTACACAAATGTGGAATTCGTAAATATATTCCTCAAAGCTGAGTTTTCACGTATTTGAGCTGACATCCTCTCATTGCACTGGTATTAGCAAGGACAGAAAATAGCGCCAAATAAACACTCAAGGAAGACTTTGTCACATTGTTAATGCTCTGCCATTAATCCTGATGTTTGGTTCCACAATCAACCTTCTGTTTGGTGATGGTTGTCTTTGAAGGTTGTTCTTAGTCTTTGAAAATACTAATTGTCAAGCCAACATTTACAGAGGAAGTTGTAAAATGAAAGGTTATTATCTACTGCCCTTGCTCTGATGATAGAAAAAGGCCACAAAGAATAGTTTTCTATTAAAAGCTTCATATGTCTTTGTGGATGGTGGCAAATACAAACAGATTAAAGAGCAAGTCTGAAAAAGAGCATGGAATGGACAAGCACAACAGAGGCTTCGAAGCCTGCACTTCATCTAGCTGGAAAGATACTCACTCTTAGTTTCAAATGATGGAGAATCAGCATTTGAAAACACCTCTTTAAATTGCCTAGTGGTTAATTAGTCTTAATGTTAGGGTTGTATAGTATTTCTGGTTCAAGTTTCTTTAACTCTCAAGCTTCCTTATGCACTGTCATTTGGCCAAAGGGCTTTTTATCATTTGTTTCCTTTTCCCTCCTGTGATTAAATTGTACATTTTTAGCCCTCTTTTAGGGGTTTTAAATACACTGAATTCCTTTGGTCTCACTATGGATTTGTTTTCAAGATCTTTAATTGATTTTATGGCTTTTTCTGAATTGTATTCCATTTTTCAATAGAAAAACTAAAATTAAAAAATGTTTTGTTAATATTTCATATATGGATAAAAGTATTTCTTTCTTATACACCAAGAACTGGTTTCATTTTCCTGTTCTGGATGTTTATGTCAATACTTTTCCAATACCCTCTAAGTAGCCCAGCAAGTACCTATTTTCATTGTGTGATTTCTGCAGTTAGGAAGGTGTAATTGTGACATTGAATCTCGCAGAGCTGTTGTGCACAGAGAACAAACAGCAGTTGTCACAGCAGCTATAGCTGAGACAGCTCTGACTCTTCTATACGGCCCAGCTGTATAGACTCGTACAGAGTCCCAGTTCACAGTTACTGCAAATTATTTCCTTATCATTTGTTATCCTTAAGACATACGATGTATTTGATACACAGCCTGGCTAGCTGCAATCAACTAGAGTAAATACAGAAAGGCAAAGCTGAGCATATGAAGGGAATCAGCCCATGCCAAGACTGAATTTAGGTAATCAGACCAAAGCTGGCGTGTCAAAACCAATCCTTACTTCAGTGAGCAGACCCTCAGCACAAACAGAATCTGCAGGTATATGGTTAAGAGAACAGCTTTTATCCAACACGTGCCTCGGTACCTGATATTGTGATTGTAGGTGAGGTTTATTGTAGGTTGCAGGTGTAAGGGTAAGGCGGGATGGGGGGTTGTGTAGGGAAAAGTACAACAGCATATATGAATATAGAGCAAAGAAAGGAAATATCAAATGTACAAGGGTAGAGTGTGAAGTAAGAAGTGCAAGTGTTGAGGACAGAGATGCACCGGCAGAAGGAAAACCAGGAAGATTTTACTGGAATTTAGCAGAGGAGGAGGTAGTTAATTTTCTCTGAACTTGCGCTCCAGTGAAGGCAACTGATGCTAAAGTGTGCACGCAAGCACGCTCTGCAAAGCAGCCACTTCTTTCTGAGAAACCGGAGAGCTTTGCTGTCAGGACTGCAAGCGTGATTTCTTATTTTGCCTTCTCACATCAAAGGTGGAGTTTTCATCACAGTCCTACTGATTTATCTGGTACACAGAAGACAGGGGTAGGCCTAGTGTCACTAAGTTTTATTGACATAAGGCGCTAATTCAAGAAAGTCACACATTTTCAGTGCATTTCTCCATACCACAGCTTTCCCCTCTCTGGAATGTTTGTAGTGCTTTAGTCGAGCTGTAGTTGCGGTGAGGTGTTCTATGTCCACTCCTGGTTTTCCATCGTCCCTACACCACGGTTCCCATTTGTTTAGCTGTGTTTTGATCTCCTAATTCACACCCCTGTGTGCTATGTCCCGCCACTGAAAAATTCCTACCCTCTTCTCTCTGGCTCCTAGGAGGTGCCAAAGCAAACAGTTAGCGATCACACCACAAACTTCTGTTAATGTTCCAGGAAAAGAGATCCAGCAGTTCCTGCAGGCTATTAGGAAGGTGACGGCGCAAACATGAGGATGCTAAAAGGATTAGCAGGATGTGTATGTACCACCTTTCTGGAGGCAAGGAGCGAACAGAGGTTGAAAAAAGGACTACAGAGTGAAAACCAGTGGATTCGTGCATTAAAATGTGACACCGATCCCATACTGGAAACGTTTCTATAACTATACGTATTTTATTCTTAACAATATTTTTAATTTACATTAAGGGTACGGATTAAGGACCTGCACACAAACAAGATACACAGCAAAGCTCCCATTGAGTTCAGTGGGCTGAGACAGCCCCGTATCAAGGGGGTTTTTAGACAACTCACCTGAAACTGCATGAATCCTCCCAAAGGTCTGTGTCATAAATGTTGTTCTCTTTGCATTGCAGGTCCTAATTAGGGGTGTATGATACTAAATATATCCAGGAATCACATTCTCCAAGTGAAGAAATGCTTAATCGTTTAAGCGCAGGATTTCTTAACAGATTCCTTAATTTCACCTCTTTGAATTTTACACTGAATTTTGTCAGTTTATAAATTTACACTAGAGCATGCCAGTAAGGGAGGGGAGGAAATAAAAAAAAAAAACCCAGACCTTAAAGGCATTTTACCAGAGACACTGAAAAATAAAGACCATTAGCAAAAAAGTATAATTAAATTAAAATGCCAGCTTGCCAAAGAAGCTCAGTAAATGGGAAATATATCAAACTGTGATAATACAAATGGGCTATTTCTCAAGGTGTGAGAAAGTCAATGAAATAAACTCTGATAATTTGCTGACTTTTTATGTCCAAGGTAGAGTAATGACTTAAAAGTAAATTGCACAATAACCAACGCAGCCATACATTATGCACCACCGCGGCTCCCCGCATTAACGCCAGTACGGCGGGCGATACGCTGCGAGAAAATAGCGAATGTGACATTATGGGGGGTTCGTGGCTGAGGTAACGGCGCCTGATGCTTACAAATAACGCTGGACTTTCTCGTAATTAGGTACTTTGCTATTTTGAGGTCTGCACTTTCCCAGAAACCCGCTGGGGTCATCCCTCCGGACCGTGTTTTCGTGTCTGGCCGCAGGGGCTCTCCCTGCCTGCAGCCCGCGCTCCTCGTGGGACCGCAGCCTTTTTAGAATATTCAAAATTACTTTTGGCATCCAAGTTCATTTGGCTAATTCCCCTTTTAGTGTGCAAATAACCTTTGAAAACCCGGCGCTAGGTGTTTATGTGTCAGGACAATATCACAGCCTGCCCGGCCGCCCCCCCACCCCCGGCGCCGTGCGCGGCGGATCCTCGCGGCTCTGCTGCCCCCTGCTGGCCCGCCGCGGCACCGCCGCCCCCGCCGTGACACCGCCCCACGCCGCGGGCGCCTCGCCCCCCCGGCCGCCCCGTGGGAACCCTCTGCGTTAATGGGACCTCCCGAATGCCTCAGCCTGAGCACCAGGCAGTGGCGTTATGGATCAGAGCAGTAAGAGGATGCTATTCTATTCGTAGGAAATTGATTCAACTGAAACAAGTGAAATCCTGCCTTTTCCTTCGCTGTGACAGAAATAACAAATACCATGGCATCGTCCCACACTGCACGAGCTCGAAAATACAAATCTGCCAGGAAATAGGATGATTCACAGAATGGTTTGGGTTGGAAGGGACCTTAAAGACCATCCAGTTCCAACCCCCTGCCAAGGGCAGGGACACCCTCCACTAGCCCAGGTTGCTCCCAGCCTCATCCAGCCTGGCCTTGGACACTCCCAGGGATGGGGCACCCACAGCTTCTCTGGGCAACCTGTCCCAGTGCTCCCCACCCTCTGTGGGAAGAATTTCTTCCTGATGCCAGATCTAAATCTTCCCACTTTCAGTTTAAACCCATTACCCCTTGTCCTGTCACTACAGGCCCTTGTAAAAAGTCCCCCCCACAGCTTTCTTTTAGGCCTCTTCAGGCACTGGAAGGTGCTACAAGGTGTGCCTGGAGCCTTCTCTTCTCCAGGCTGAACAAGCCCGATACTCTCAGCCTTTCTTCACAGGAGAGGTGCTCCTGCCTCCTGAGCATCTTGGTGGCCTCCTCTGGACTCGCTCTTCATTTCTTTCTTTCTAACACGTAAGACTAGAGAATATAATTTCAAGGGAAAAAGTTGACATAAGTATGTTTCTGGCCAACCCTAGTGTCTCCCAGGGATGCAAACAACTTTCTGGGGTCACCTGCCCCCAAGGGCGATGTCAGAGGAGCGGCAGTGCAGCTAGAGACCACTGAAACACCACAGCATGTTGCAGAGCCCACACACTGCTCCCCCACTCCCTGTGCCCTTTCATTAGGGCTGTCGGGTCAGGGTCTCTGCATCCCCTTTCAAAACACATTGGCCACCAACACAGGGAGGATGGTAGAAATAAACCCCTGAAAACTATTTTTAAAAAGCAAGTATTGATAGCTTTAAAAGAGTTGCGATTTTTTTTTTTCCTTAAACCTGCTGGGTATTTTAATCAATTTCATTTTCATTTCATAGCATGCAATTAAACAAGTAGAGTTAAATCTTTCTCACAGGTAAACTTGCCTTCAAAATGTTAAAAGAATCTAATTTGACCTTTAAAAAGCTAGAATTTAAGCAGTCAAATGCCTGCTTTCCACAAGCAAGTATGCACTTTATACATATTATCTACCTGATTTTTATCCTGATAGACCATAACAGCTCCTAAACAGCCATTATAGATTATTGTATAAATCCTTCTTTGTTCACGGACTATTGACCCAACAGTGCATTATGTCCCTAAAGAAGTCCTGATAGTCCATCATGTTAATCCAGCTGCAAGGTTAGCGCATGATGTACGGAAAATCTTTACATAATTTTCAGTGAAATTAAATAAGAATTTGCCTGTGCAGATAATTATGGTCCATAGTGAAATAATTCAATATCAGAGATAATGCAGGGTATAATCGCATATAGAATATTAGATCGTGTTATGGATTACACGTCTGTGTGTTTCCTATTAAAATTAAACTAAGGCTGTGTAATGAGAATAGTTGGACGTGGATAAAACTATTAGCTGAGCTTCAGAGCTAAGATAACTACAGAGATTTTATTTTTAAACAGATAATAAAGAATATGCTCTTTTCAAATATTAGCAATTTGAACAGAATTTGGGATACAGAAAACATCTGGAAAAACAGAGATCATACTCTTACTTTAGCTCTCAGTCACTCACAGCTTATGCTTAAAGGCAGCACTCTCCTCTAAACAGAAATTGTATGTAATTGTATGACGTAACCCAAAATGCAAAACTTTTAAGTGTTTAGTTCTACGAACTACATGCAATGGACAGGCAACTGACACTTTATCTTGTCGCTCAGGGCAGACGCTTTGTGACAGATGGCTCTTGGGCAGCAGGAGGGCTGCAGAGGTAGACAGTGAACCATCGGCTCACCAGCAGCTGCGTCTTGGTTTGTCTTGAGCATCAACCGAAATTTGTCCTTTGCATGTATAGCCCTGCTAAGGCTGTAGTTTGAGTTTTATGGTATAGTTACCACAAAAATCAAACGCTTTAGTGATTTGTACTACTACTATTTATACGTGTGCTTAACTTTCTCAATGCAACTAACATTTGTAGCTTTAATTCAGCTTCAGAATTATCCAGAAATGAAGTAAAATCATTATCACGAGTGAAATCATGCTGCTGTATTGCCATTTTAGTTCATTGCTCCATTACCCATTCCCCAGTCAAAGTATGTTCTATTCAATAATTTTCAAATGTCTTAAAGGAATGTATTTTTTGTGCAACACAGACATCACAGAAATCCTATTCTGCTGAATTCAAATAGCATTTTGCTGCAGACAGTTACACTTGAGGTATAATGAAAATATCCAGGTCAAAACATCCACCAGTTTGAGGGAGAGTTCCATGCAATTCTAGTGTGTCTAAAAAAGCAATAACATTGCCAAATTGCTGCACAGAAGATAGCTCCTTGGCAGTATGTAACTAGATGTCTAATGGTTTTACAATAACACTGGACAATAGTTTTATTAAAAGTAACCCTTGGGATAAAATTGCAGTATTTAGCTAATGCTCCAAGTAAATACAAGGATGTGAGACTATGCTGATTATTAAAGTAAAGGAAAATGACAGAGCTACTGGCCTCAGAGGGAGGTGAGGAAGAAGGGCTGACCCCATCTTTCCTCACTTCATTCATGGCATTACCATGACAGGACCCTGTTTCCTCGGGGGACAGCACGCCCCAGAGATCTCCCCGTACTTCACTAGCTCCTCCAGGCAGCATAACCCAAGAGCTGTTAGCAGACCACAACCCAAGTGCTCAGGGTGTAAGGGGGACTCAGAGCACTGTGGCACAAGGAGTTCCCTATAAATTTATTCCTCTCCTTACAAGCCAAGAGCCACTCCTTCAACCCTTTACTACAGGGACTGCTTTGCCTTGTGTACCACACTACAATAATTGCGGATGAATCTTCAGGCACTGTGTTCTACGTCCCTTGGACCACTTGCTTCACCGCTGTTTTGAGCAATATCAAAGGCAATGAGCTCTTCTTGCAATAGATGAACCCGGCGTGTCAGCAGGAAACATCCCTTTAGTCTTACATGGACAGCATAAAACTGTATGTAGGACACAGGTATATTCTCCTTTACTGCCTACAGAAGCAGACCATTAATATTTTACAGATTTCTCATCCTCTCCATTTGTGTAATTTATCAATGCCCAACAGGTCCTCTGCCAGCTATGCATTAAAACTATTTTCAAAATATTTCATTGTCAGCCCATGGCACCTTCATTATTTATTAAGATAAGGGACATGATGAACAGGAACAGTAGGGTAGCTTGTTTGCTCAAATGTACTTTATGAATCCTCTGAATGCACAGATCTGCTAGGAATATATAGCCCAGAGGTATCAGAGAGTCATAGGTATGATTCATGCAAATAATAAAAATACTGTATGCTTGATGTAGTACCAGCATCATCTGCCTGGAGAGTTCTGCACCTGAATGTATACAAGCAGGACCTTTGAACCCGGTGACTTTACTTCAGCCACACATTAACATAAATCGGACACCTCATTGTGGTTAGTATAGAGTCTGTGTTCTGGCTTTTAACGGTGTGAGGAGTGAACAGTGTGGACAGGTGAAATGAATCCATAGTTCATTCTCTATTCCTTTTTACTTTTTTAATGACGACTGGCAATGTTCTCCTTATGCCCCACAAAAGGTTTCCTTTAATTTGCCATTCTCTTCTACACAGTTCTTTTTTTTAAATTACCCTAAAAAAACCCCAACAAAACCAAAACCCACAAAAAGCCAAACACCACACACACTAAAAAACACTGCAAGAATCATTGTTTGTTGCCTGACTACATTATCTCTTGTTAATGCAGAGAGTTATAGCACTTGTTAATGTTGACTAAAGAGACTCACAGAGTCTACAAATAAACAAAGAAATCAACACATTAAGAAGGCAAATTTCCAGTGGAATTCCAACATCCAGTTAGGAAGCATCAGAGATTACTTAGATGACTCTCACCCATCTCACTCCCACAGTACTCTCAAACCCCATTCAGCAATTATCTCAGAGAGGGGAAACCAGCTTTTTAGGACAGAAATTTGGACTTGAACACCCAAGTATGTAGAAATACACCAAATTTCTCTTTTACAAGTCTACTGGCATAGCTGTTTGAATAGGAAGTGCAAACCTAGGCAAGGGATCACCTGCAAATACAGAAAGATCTGACACACATTTCTGCCTCCTCAGCCCCAGCCCCACACATTGCCCATCCAGCCCTGGAGCAGCAAACCAATGGCACAGATCTTGCATAGGAAAACGTCTTTGATGTCATAGCAGAGGGTGATATACTACCAAAAGAAACCCCCAAACACCATATTCCCCATGGATTTATGTCTTCTGCAAGTCGGGTTAACAGTGTAGATGTAGGCAGCCAAATAGCCTTATTCCATGACTTTTGCCTGTTAAAAGGCAAGATATCACGCAGAAGCTAAGCTCAGACTAGAGCACCAGGTACTCAGCAACTGTTAAGTAGCCCTCTGGCTCACTGGGCTTTAGATTAAATTTGTTTCAACCCCTAAATCCAGAAGCCTTTCTACAGAATCTGTAGACATGAGTATATTTAACTTGGAAGACCCTCAGAGTGAGGCAATATGGAGACAATCACTGTGCAGTTCCCGAGATAACATGGACAAGCAGTTTGTAACCACCCTTTCGGAAAATCATCACTGTAATTTCCACAGTTTAATGCATTATTCTTTCATCAAAGTTGTCCCAGTTATGGTGAAAATTATTTCATATCTATGGATGACTTGTGAACCATCAGCAGACAAACACTTTTTGCCTGTTGGATTCCTACACTGCATAACCAATTGTGCAGTATAATTTGTTTCCTGGCTGAACTAACTGATCTTAGAAATTGTTCTACTTCCCCTCTAGATAAATATTGTTTTATGGGGAAGCAACTTAACTAGAAATCCATATCTGGGAGAAGGAGGAAAGCTGTATTTATAATGAACTCATAGACAAAACTATATAGATTATTTTTTTAATCAAAAACCTGATAAAATGGGCATTAACACAGTACTGGTTTAAGTCATATTATAATTTATTAATGATTCCCATCATTATTCACTAGCTCTAAGCATCTGTATGAATAGAAAAATCACCTCTTTGATAAGGTAAGGAAAGACTATCACATACACTTATTTTAATCAAGCCAGCTGGTATTTAATTTTGTATACATTTCAGTTAAAAGAAATTTAATTTTCTCTCACAAAGATAATTTTAATAGTAAAATGTAATCATATGTCCATTACATATGACATTCAATTCTAGGTTTAATAGAGCCTGTCAAATTGAAAATTGCAGTTTAAGACATAATCCTTCACAGGGCCTGTCACATACACAAATCTGCCATTTCATTTTTATTAAGTTATCCAACAATTTCCTCACAGACAGTTAAGCTCTAGAAAAGATCTCACAAAATTATGGGAGAAAAGTTGAGTCTGCATTGGTCAGAGTCTACATCCAGAAGAGCTTACTTCAGTCAGGCAAAACCAAATCTACAGCCTGGAACATGATGATTTTGTGGTCATGAATATTGACCTGGGGAAATATTTAGCCTCAAAAGTGTGAAAACATTATTTGTTCTTATATCACATTCGGCCTCATAACCTCAATGATTTTAATGTATTTTTTTCCATTAACCCCAGCAGTTATTATGAACACAATATTATGAGAAAACATAGCTTACAGATTTCAAAATTATTCACTGTCAAGGTCTGAGCAACTGAAGGCACGATGGAATAAACCAAAACATAACACATATAAAAGAAATGCTGTAAGGAACAGATAAGAGCTTCTTCAAAGAAAGTTGAACAGTTATCTCATACCTATGGTTTTCTGATGTTGCTGGAAAAGGATGTGGAAAATAGTTGAGATTTCAGTTCAATTTTCCTGCAGTTACAGTTGAAGCTACTCAAAAGCAGGACTCAGTATTTAGATTTTGAGGAGTGGATTTTGTCAAATATTTTCAGAACATACTCTGCTAAATAAGGATGTGCTAGTGACTGTGTAGATGAAGAATCTTGTATGTTATCACCATGTGCTCTTTTACCAGTTTTTTGCTTTTGCTTGCTTCCTTTCTTTTTATCCCTATATGCTTGTTTCTATAAAGTCCAGATTTACATATTTACAAATTGTCACCCATTTGGGTGGGTAAAGGAAAACCAGGTTTTTGAGCCAGGCTCCCAGCTCGCACACATTAGAATGCCACTGCAGCCAACAGAATTAGAAGTACATTTACACTGTAGCACAGCAGCTTCTAAAGACTTCTTGTCAATGACTATATATTTCCTAGCTGTACTCCAAGCAAAATCTCAAGAATAGAAAAACCCTACAGCTTTAAATTTCTTTAATTTCTATCTCATCCCTTCCAGTTGGCTGAAGCACCTGCAACACTGGAGTACAGAGGTAGGGAGAGAAAGAGGTGGTGGCTTTTTTCTCTAGTGATGAATGGAAGTCTGACTACAGCGGTGATGTATACTATCGTGGTTGCTGCAGGGGTTAGATCACAATAAAAGAGGAATGTGCAATTGAATTGACAGAAGGCGAATGATTAGCACTGGACATCAGTCATTTCTTTCAAGGCTGTGACGTGGTAGGGAAGTGGACACTGGTATTCATCTGCAGGATTTCACACTGGTCGATAGATGTGTTCTTAGAAGTGTTTATGTTGATATGAAATCATGTGATTGCTTTTTCCACCAGCAAGAATTACATTTAGAAACAAAGTGTCAGAAAATTTGAAAAAGTCAAAAAAACCAGTATCCGGTTTTGGACCAGTGCCTGACTACAAGTGCAGGATTATTCCTAAATCACCTTGTGTATTGTCTACTCTAGCTAACAGTATCCCAAGAGATACTTTTTCAGACACTTTCCCAGTACTGATGTATAACACTGTCAGAAGCTTCTTGCCGCTAATCAGCCAAAACTGTACCTTTTTTTAATATCTTCCTGTAAGTTCTAGCTATCCTCCCGCTTACTGAACAATTCCCCCCCTGCCTTGGTGTTAACACTTTTCATATACTTGTTGATGGTTATCATACCCTCACTTTATCACTGCTTAGGCAAGCTCTACACTTCCAGCTTTTTTTATCTTTTATCTCCATGTCAATTCCCCTAGTCTTCAGATTTCCTGTTACTACTTACATACTAAAGGGAAGAAAATCCAATGTGCTAAGTTTTGGTATACTTGAAGGAAAGAGTGGAAAGGTATGTGTTTGCTTAATTCTCCAATTCTAAGCATGGCCTTATTTTGCCTTTATGAAGTCTGGGTAAAATATTCAAACTGTATTTCTAAGTGACTTTTTTCCCATTGCTCATAAGCAGATATATATCTTACTATGTAGTTCAGTTCATAGTTTTAAATTGTTAGTTCATAATTTAAAATTAATTTAGTTTACGTTAAAACATGGATGAAGTTTACAAGTATGAGTTGTGTTCAACTGAAAGTAGTGAATCCGTGACATTATGTATATTATTCATATATATTGTCTCACAGTATGGAATTACTTGGTCTTCCTTTTCACAAGAACAGGATGTAAGAGACTTGAAAGAAATCACTAGATTAAAGATGCTTAAAACTCTTGATTCTTACCATAATCTGAAAATGTAAAAACGTTCCTCGCCATATTTCAACAGACCGTTTTCTGTGAATTATTCATTACATAGCATCCCTTTGGAAACTTCAACAACTACTCATAAATAAAACTAATAATATAAGGGAGTAATTGGGATTAATTGTATTTAAGATTTACTGTTATCTGGAAATGCTGACAGTAAAATGCTGTAGATTACAAAGCACAATATGAAAATGTTTTCATGTGGTTATAAGTTAGTTTAGGTCTTGAATTAGACTTGCATTAAATGCATATTTTTTCATAATTGTGAGTAGTATGTGGATGTAAAATCCAAACTCCTACACACTAAGCAGCACTTAGTTTAAATGCTTCAATGACAGCATTACTGTCATTAATATTACAGTGGCTGCCATGGAGAAAGGTCCTGAACTGTGAATCCTCAACAGGGCTCCAGCCAGCCATTGGGATTCACAGAGTGCATGTGATGCTCTGGGTGTCTCCAAAGCAATTTTTCACCTGTCCATACAGCATAGTTCTTGAATTTATCAGTCTGGCCCTCTCTCAAGGCGAAATGAGGTTAAGGTTCCTGCTTGGCCCTGCTCACTTGTTCTCTGGGAAGGTTGCTGGGGTCAGGGCTCTGGCCAGGGTCCTGCAGAGCTCTTCACCAGTTTCTTCTGTTCCCAGAACAGAGCGTTTTGGGACCTGTCTTAATAGGACACTCAAGCAAAAAGCAGGAAAAGTGGTAAAAGAGCAGCATATGCTTTTGGTGAACACTGTCTCTGATGAGAGAGGCCAGATACTTAAAGTAATCTTGGAAGCTGCTCTCTTATTTTAGTGAATTACATTAGAGAAAGAAGAAGTCATATTTTCATTTTGAAGTAAAAATCCCTAAACTTCTCACGCGTGTTCATTTGAAATAAGCTTTGCACGAATAAATGTTCATAGAAGACAAGAAAATATACAGAATAAATGTGAGAAACTTAGAATGAGGTTTTAATATCTTCAGAAGGGAAGAGTCATTGAAAGAATCTATTTATGATCACATATATTTCAAATTGCCCTATTTAACTATTTAGTGGCAAAACATCTGGACAACCTGATCAAATTCTGTTAAAATTACTTTCATCAAGGTTATATTTCATATCTGAATACTAGGGTACTTGAAATTCCTTCGATATCCTCATAGATGCTTGTCTACATGAAGTAGATTATCTAGTTATTTTTTAAATGCATTTTATATAACAAAAAACCATTTTGCTTCACCATTCCTCCTTTTTCAGTCATTCTTCTGAAGAACAGTTCAAATGCTCTAACTGCACAAACTCAAGTAAATTAAAACTCTTTCTATTAATCCCTGAAAAGACAAGGATGCTTTCAAAGAATCCAATGGTCTGGGCAGACACACCAGGGTAGCTGTGTTACAGAAGTCAACATGACTAATGAAAATTGCTTAGAGCTTAAGATAAAAGCAATGCAACCAAGTAAATCAGACTTTCCTTTTAAGGTATTAAATGATGTGAATAAGAATAATTTAACAGAATTTCACAAGGTAATTGGCCACTCTTTTCAGACTAACATTGAGCTGCATTGGTTCTTCTGATACATTGGTATAAAGCAAGTTACACTGGTATAAAGGGCTGCTGCTGGACTATTACATATGAGTCTTGTTACAAGGGAAATTGGGATAAACATACTGCTTAGTAAATCTAGAAAACTTTTACTATAAATCCAACAAACTGTAGTGGACAAAACTTTAAAATTAATGAGGTAAATCCTACTTTTGTAGCACAGAAACTTATGTACACAAGCAGGTCTCAAAAGCTTGACTATTGGAATCTACCTTTAATAGGTATTTTGAGATTTAAGTAAAATAGCTTCCACTACAGCCAGAGTCGGTTTGGAGAGATCATTATAAAATCCCATTATCACTGCTACAAGTTGGACTATTTGTCATCACAGAAGAGATGACAAGCTCAGAAATACTACATTTGTTATTATCAGATGATAAATGATATTCCATTAAAGCTGCAATACATCATCTGCAAAGCTGCAAAGAAGATATCAAACCTATCAGTACTTGACTTATAATTTAATTTTCAAAAGCTGTCAACTAAAATTCCAAAGGCTAAGCATTTTCATTTTTAAAGTTCATCTTATTTATTTTCCTCATCTGTTAGTCTAATTTTTTTGATATGGCAAAAATAACTGATTATGTGCAAGGTATAATTCTTTTTCTCTTGATTAAGTAATACATCAGATGTCACGTATGTATTAAAAATATATGACAAATAATAAAGCAAAAGAGTAGTGATGAACACACCTTATTTGGATTTCTTCTTTTATTTTTAAATGCAGCGGTAAAGGATGGGTCAGTCTAAAAATATTTTGATTATGTTGTATTCCAGCTAACATGAAGTCTGAAATTTTAAAACTTACACTTGGAATTTTATTTTGTAAAAACAGAAAATTAAACATAAATCTGTTCAAACTGATACTTGACAAATACCTCTTTAGCACCTAAACAATTCTGACATTCTAAATTCCAGAGAAATATTAAAAAGTAATTTGGGCTGGGGACTGACCAGGTGGGGAGCAGCTCTGCAGAAGAGGCACTGGTGTTCTACAGGACAGCAGGCTGAGCACAAGCCAGCCAGGGCCCGGGCAGAGAAGACGGCCAACAGTGTCCTGGCCTGCGTGAGCAGGAGCCCAGCCAGTGGATTGAGGGCACTGAGTACAGCCAAACAGGGTACAGAGGCTGTACAGTCTCCATCCTTGGGGATTTTCAAGCCCCAGCTGGTCAGAGCCCTGAGTAGTCAGGTCTAAACCCACAGTTGATTCTGCTCTGAGACAGAGATTGGTCTAAAGGCTTCCTGAAGTCCCTTCCAACCTGAATTATCCCAAGCTCCTATTCCTATAGCATAGAAATATAGCAAATAAAAAGCAAGAAACAAGCCCTGTGTCATCCTTTCAACTACCAGTGCTTAAAAAAATTAATAACCCAACCAAAATCCATCTCTTTAAAGCAAAAACCTTTTTTTTAAAAGTCCATCTTTGAACAACAATATTGTAGAATATACTCTGTATAGAATTTATTTTTAATTTCCAAAAATATGTATAGTCTGAAATTACATGACTGATGCAAGCATTGAAACTGATACTCTGCAATTTAATTATTCATGTTATTGTTAGTTCACTGTTACCTAGTTCCTTGTATTTCTTAGGATATTTCTCAAGTCAGGATGCATTGCAAATGTTCTGAATAGTTTTATTTAGGCACAGCATATAATGAAAATGTTTCAGCTATTGCCATGCCAATTTTTGTAGTATGCAATCACTGCAAAGTGTGACCAAATAGGCTTCGGACACCACTACATCCTACAATCCATCATTAAATTAATTCACTAAAAATACTTTCTGAGTTGATATATTGCCTTAAAGTTTATGCGTCATTTATTAATTCAACATCAACTTACAATAGCATCAAAGACTTGAAGGTATGGCATTTCCTGGCAATAAATGAAGGGCACCTACTGAATGCTGGGAAGCGATTCAAAGTAACTTGGTAGCTGAAAGACATTAATTTGCCTTCTTTTCTTTTTTTTTTAAATCAAGAAAATTCACTTTTGACTAAAATTAGAAATTGCTAGTCTTCAGCACAGTTCTATTCACCCTGTCTGGATCTGGCAGTACCTATTCTGTTCTTCATATTCCAACTGGTGCGAGTTTCAGGCAGCGAGTTTTTGTTCCGCACACCAGATCCAGTTTAACTTCCTTTTCAATACTGCCACCTACAAGGGAAAACAATATCTACCAAGTTGCTTTGAAAATGTTGCCTTCAGCATTGTGTTACTCTGATCACATTCATCTCTGTCCTTTTTTTCAAATTTGATTTTAAATATTTACAACATCATACATCTTCCCCTCCCGAAATTACTAACGAACTGTTACTGTCTGTGAAACCTGCTGGATGAGTGATGGCCAACTTAAAAGGGAGCATCAATGTTTTATTTGTGAAATATAAGCTGAAAATAGTCTGCAGATTCCTTTTTTATTGATCTTCTACTTTATGGAAAGGTACCTTATGTACTTAACCAAAAAAAGACTCCATTGTGTATTATAAAATATTAAAAACTTGGAAGGAAGTAGATCAACATGTAATAGTCACCAACTTGAGGTATACTACAGAGAAACTAAAAATTCAACAGACAAGAATAAAGCAACTACAGCTGGAGATAATTTGCATAGAGTGAGGAGAGCAGTTTAATGAAGAAACTAGTTGTAGGATAGTTTAATAAAATTAGTTTCAAAGATGCTTGCAAACAGGGCTTCCACAGGTGCATACTAATTCTGAAATTTGCAAATTCAGATTTGACACCCTAATTTTTACACCCCTGATTACTGTCTTTTCTCATGGTTTCTCATTTCTTGCTCTTAGCACCAACAAAAATCTTGCGATGACTGCTGCCTGCCAGAGGTCTCAGTAGTGTTGCTACTAATTGTAGCTGAAAGAGCTATGGAAGGGATTTAAACCCATGTGCTGAGCCATAGACTGAGCCATATACCAGTTCAATCTTTGCAGGATGACTGTAATATTTGCCAGAGCACGAGCAGCACAAAATATGCTTGAATAAGTGACAAACAGAGAGATACAAAGAATAGCATAGGATTAAATTAAAATAAATGAACTACTGCTCAGAGTACTGCTAGGGTGAAAAATAAGGGAAAGGCGTCTAAATAGTAAGCTACAAAGTATTGAATGTGAAATAGGCCTTTCACCTTTAAGAGAGGAACAGAGATCGTATCAAGTGAGATCTCTCAAACTAGACTGTATACAGCAGAGGAATCATTTCAGCTTCTTCCTTGGTTCTTTTCAATCAAAAGTATAAACCCTCTCAACAATATTAAAAAAAAACAAACAAACAACAACAACAACAACAAAAAACCCCACACATTAAACACAGTTGTACAATATCAACCTATATCTTTCAGTTATCAATATTATGAGACAGTACAGGTCTGCTTTCACTGTTGAATATATCCATATGCGGTGTAAATGCACTGCAATATGCATACATGTATTCTGCATTTGTGCACATGAAGTATACTATATGCATATACAAAACTGTCATATGCATCACAGTGCCCCCTGGTCCCTCTGTTCCCCTGCCATATAGTGAGATACAATGGATCTGATGAGCGACATCTGCAAAAAGGCACTTTTTATTTTGGCCTGTGAGTTATGAGTGCTCAATATTTGAGCTGTTTAGATTAAGCATGCTGTTTTCCCTGTTGGATGAATATAAATCCTAGAGTTATATTTCTAGCATAAATAAGATTGTAAATTTGAACTCTACCTTTCCATAGACATGTTTTAGGAGTTGCTTAAGGCTCACTGTTTAACCAAATGTTTCTGACAATAAATTAATTTTCTAGAATATTTATAAGAAGCAGATGTTTAGCAAACTAATATTTTTAAAATATTGAACAAATATTCATTTTCCCAAAGCTCAACAGTTCTTCCACATGAACCCTAACTGATCAGCAGTATCTTGCCCATGCAGTGAATTAAGGACTAGGTCTTTGGCTTTTGTTTTCTTAAGCAAAAAGAAAAAGAAAGAAAACAGCTGAAAACATGTCAAACACTATTCTTTGGGCAACAACTGTTCCCTTCCTACAGCAGTATTAGCCTGGAGTGTAAAGCATCCAAGATTACATAGCAGCCCAAGAGTCTCTGCAAAATTGTTTTATCAGAGCAGGAGTGAGTAGGACAAGATCTGCCTAAAGAAAGATGTCAAAGAGCCTAACAGTAAAAAGTTCTTCTAAATGACCTGTGTTTTCTACTAATATCTAATCCATAGAAGAGAAACCAACAAAGAATATATTAAACTTTCCTTCAACTTTATAGATCACTAATCTAATAGTGATCTAATAGATCACCTGCTAATCCCAAAGAAACTCAGACCTTTGCTGTAGCCACAGCTGCTCTTCACATGAACCTGAGAGGAGCAGCAGCCAGCAGATCCCTGGGAGCGACCACCGCCTGGGACCTGCAAGGTGGGAGCTTCTGCCTCACCTGGCCCACAAACTCAGACACCTCCCCTCTCCTGGCCAAAATCTGGAAAGCAAGGCTCCAGGTAGGACTTAGACACACACAGAGCTTTGATACCATTTCCCGTTGTGGATTACACTACTAGTTGAATAATAGATAACAATAATGAAAAAAGATTTTTTTTAAATAATGGCAGTTATGCTTTTAGAGCAGTTATCCATTCCACTCCTGGATTCCAATGTTGAGTTTTTCAATTTGTCAATCCCAATATTATTTTTAGTGTCTTACAAAAACTTAACATCAATTTTCCATAGCAACACTCCATCAGAACCAGAGATTCATGGACATTCCTACCCTTTTAATTTCCCATCAGTACCCCGTTGCAACTTTCTATATTAATAAAAATCCTGTTAATAATGAATATCTACCTATTTCTGGCTTCTTTTTTGTTTAACTGCACTAGCAGTCCTTGTTTCTACTAATTTAACATCAAGTCCCTCTTGGTTTTTTTAATACTTTCTTCAACTTTTCCTTGGTGGGGGACGGGGTGGGGGACGGGGGGGGGGGGGGACCTGCTCTGTCATTTATCCTAGACAAAAGAACCTGGAGACTTTGGGAATTTACTGCTGTGTGTTCAATAAGTTTGGTTTGGACACTGAAAACAGACTGGAAGCTGCTTTTCAAAAAGATAATGGAGTCGTCAATATCTCAGCCCCCTCCTTCTCTTCCTATGCAGATTACTGAGTCATCCTTTAACATCAGCTCTGTAGTTGCCTGCAGAGCGCTCATTACCTTTGACATTATTTTTGGTCCCAGAACATCTAATTTTCAACGCTAAAGTACACAGATGGGAAAAGAGAGACAGTACTTTTTGCCTTTGAATTATACAGAAACCAAATCCTATTGTTATTGCCTTTTCTTGTCACACTGATGAGAAACAAAGTGATGCTTTTTGTAATGCATCTGGATAACACTGTGAGATAGCAATCCATTACTTCAAATGGCATTTTATGTTCCCAGTGTAAAAATGGATGAAAAATACTTTTCTTGAGTGTTTAAAATTATGTATCATAATGTTTTCAGCTCAGATCCCAGAACATTTTGTTGCAATCAAAGGAGAAGATACTGGTAGATTAAAAACAAAAGCAAATAAACAAATCACTCCTCCTTCCCCCACACCATTTGCATATGAAGTGATAAAGAGCATCCTGCTGCAGCAGGGGAATTTAGATGCTTAAAGATACTGGTACCTCAGTGGCTTAAATTCCGAATCCTTCTGAGCTGGAAGAAAGGATCTCCCAGCAGTCGTTTTGCTGCATGAGCTTCTGTACTGACTTGGCACCCATATGGAATCTGTAGATGGATTTAGATCATGCAGACAGGGAATTTGGAAAGGAATTCAGAGGATTCATTTCCTTGGGGACATTTTATAGAAGTATTATCACTTTTGTTGAAGTAATAGGATGGGATATTGATTAGAAAAGAATATTTGTACTCTGGCTCCAGATACAGAGTTGATACAGTTTGAGAGGGAATTCCTACACTTATAAACAGTGGACATACCCTGGTACTTATTCAAACAGCCTTTCATACATGAGTTCTCTTTTTAAATTACACACACACACTCCTACCACCAAAATAGCAGCTACATCTTGTATGATTTTGAGAGTTTTGTAGCCACGATTTCAACACTTTTATTTGTTTCAGACCGTACAGAAGAAAGCGAGGTGTTTCTGTCCTCAGCAACTGCACTACAAGGGGTCCTGTGGTGTGAATATATGGCTCTGCAATAACTCCTGCAATCCATTTCTGATATTTTGGTGCTAGTGTGTGAATACCTGCTGCTCATTATATATCTTTGACGTAACATATTTGGTTTGAGATATGAGGTCTCCATCTTTTGTTAAGTATCATTACATGGATTTTAGCCTCTCTGTTGGCCAGCCAGAGCTGAAAAATACTCCAGATTTTAATCAAAGAGGACACTAATTTGTGTGTCAATATTGTATAGGTTTATTGTGTGTCTTCTGCAGAGGTAGCATCTTTTCCTGTACTTTACCACACGCTTAGGATTAATTTTGGTGAAAGAAACCTATGAGGTCTCCCTACCCACCTCCACACCCCTAATCTCTGTGATATCAGGAATGGGGACTTATTTCCATAGGGATGTACACTGAGAACTTTGAAAGGCTTTGTCTTGCAAAGGCAGATACCTTCCTATGGAACACCTGGAACATGAACCCTTTTTTGAGATCAGGAGTACAAAGATACTGCCTATTAACCTTATAAATACCACCACTACCGTCTAGTTTTGCTCTCAGAAATATATTTTGAAATTAGTAATGTCATTAATTTCTAGGTAAGCTTCCAGTGCAAAAGTAAAAATCACCAAAATCCAACACAGATGCTCAGAGAATCAAGGAAAAGAATGAAACCAACTCAATTTACAACAGTTAACATTTGCAGTGGCTACTGTGAATGTAGGAGAAGAAATAAAGACTTTTGACTCAACATTAAATGAATGAAAAATTAATAGGCTAGAATATATTAGAACTAGACATACAGACAGTTACCTCATCAGTCCCTTCAGAGGGATGTATTGTTTCCTTTTCCCAGACTTATATATTCATTACCAATTTTCAGAAGTATAACAATAACCACTTTGTCCTGAGATAAGAAGGGGAGTCATGAAGACTTCCAAATGTTTTCTCAGGGAATCTTTATTTTCTTTAATGCTGTTGCTTCTCTTGTTTTCTAGGTTTTTTATATACCTTGTAATCAAGCACACCATAGCAGGGAGTGGAGAGGGTGAGCTCATGTGCTTGTTGTTATTAGAAAAACCCTGTGGCTGGGGATATAATAAGACTGAACATTCAAATCAAAATATCTTTTTCTCTTTTTTTAAAGGATTGTGATAGACTGATGACCACGAGGTTTTCTCATTCCCATGAGCTGAATGACCCTATGACACTTTGGACATTTCTCTGCATGTGCCACTTTACAGAGCAAAAAAATAATTACACAAGTACATTGTTAAAGGTGTCCGACTCGCCAGTGCATGCCTCCGGCATGTTTTCCATTCACTCATTGGCAGATGCTTGATGTCATTACTAAACTCAGACATACAGGAGCCTCTCTTCTGCTGTGGTTTGCCTTTTAATACAGTAACAATTATAGAAATACTAGCCTAATGCAGAACAGGGGTGGCAGGAGTGGCTAATCACTTCCTTTGAGTGGGGTGAGGCTGAACTGTAGAATAAACTTTTGGAGAAAACAAGGAATAAACTGTAGCTTTTCAGGTATTTCCTAGTCTGTTTTCATCACCAAGAAAATGGATCCCTTTTAAACTTCAGCCCAGACTTGGAACAATACACTTTTCATAAACAGGTGTGTACCTTTTCTGAGTCACAGCAACGATGAGTCGAATCATCAGCAATTACCAAGTCACCAGCAATGGAAGCCAAGTCGCAGGCAACTGGCATCTGCTCCTTCGCTTGGGTCCTTATAAACCACAGGGTTAAGGATAAATAGCTCATCCGTATGTGAGTACTAATTATGTATTTTAAAGTACAAAAACTCTCCTCAAAGCTATCTGAGTAAGCCTGATCCCACATTACCTCTTCTTTTACCGTATTTTCCACTCTGTTTTATTTTCTTTTTCAGGATGGCAGGAAAACCAAAAAAATCAGCCAAGAGCTAGGCATAGTTGAAAAAAGGGGAAAAGGTTTTGGCTTCCCTGAAACAAATGTTAACATTGCATGTCACACAAGGTAAGTACTGATAACTGATCATGCCCACTTACCACTTTTAAAATATATGGCAAATATATAGCAGAGATTATCTAAGATGCAGGAGTCAGACAGAAACTATCATTATGTCCGTCAAACTGGCACTTTATTGAAGAGGATATTGTAAAGTCTTAAATAAACATTACTGCAAAAATGATAAATTAACACATAATAAAAAAATGCTCAGCTGAATCTTTTACTGGAAAAATATTCTTAATTAGATTTTAAAGCAACTTTGTTTTTTTAATTAATTGGTTGAGAGCCTTGCTTTGGAAATGATCTTTCCTGACCTCCTTACCATAAGTAAGAATCCGTCAGAATCGGTCTGAGGACCTCCAGATTTTGTCACCAGCTTTTCATTCCCTTTATTAGACAGCACAGGTTTTGCAGGCCAAATTTTCAAAATATTAGGATCTCCCTTTCCAGCGATTTGAGGACACGAGGCTAAGTGTCCTTAAGACCACTTAGACATTAATCAGCCCCCGTAGGTACCTCTGTACCCTGGCCTCTGCCGGAGCACCTGACAGCCCTAAATATGAGTACTTAACCCAACCTGGGCCGGGATTAAACCCGATCTAAACACCAGGTGTCAGTGTTGTGCTTATGTTACACATGGCTTGGAGGATGCCTTGTTCTTTCCCATATGAAAATTGGAAGCCTAAACCGAAAGATTTTAGAATCTTTTATCTACATTATGTCACATAATATATTGCATCATCCCCTATTAAAAAAAAATAAAAAGGACGAGCTGCGCTGGAGCAATTGGCACATCAGTTTCAGCAGAAGCGTTAGAACTTTAGAACAATACAAATCAAAACCATATCCTGTTTCTTTAAAAACACTAAGTAAAGTAAGACTTTTAACTTCTACATGATCATTTTCCTCTATTTCCATGAGGAGAAGAGCTAAGTATTGGATTATTCTGACACCTGTTAAACTCCTGGGTGAAACAGCTGTTTGACAACTGGTCTCACCAGGGTGGATTTGCTCCACAGAACGCTCCAGTTCTGCAGAGCTGCTCTCCTTTCAGTAGAGGTCTCTGCTGTGAAAAACCACAGAAAGACAAGAAGTTAAACAAAACCTCGTCAGCCCCTTTTGAACAGATGATATCTCAGTCCATGCCTATTGAAGCCACAAAACCCTGACAGAAGGAAAATGGAAATAATATGTCATGAACCACATAATTTAGGGTTTGATTTTATAACTTGAGAGCAATACTTAATGACTTGTCTTTTATACAAGAGCACAGACTTCTGTCATTTGACCTTTCACACTATTTTCTCAAATGAAGGAGAAAAAAAATGAGATCTCCCTGTTAGCTTCTATTAAAACCCCAATTCAGTATGAAGTTAAATATACACGGAAATTAATGTCCATGACACACAAATGCTGAAATATTTCTTGATTCGAGGTTTCAGAATAAAGTAGACACAAGCCAACACTGTCTACAGAAACTATGAAATCTTGGTATTTTGGGGTTATTAGGTAACTACACAGCATGGCACATGGATTAACATCACTTGTGTTGTTTCTGGCTTCTTCCACAAGATGGAGTAATAAGACTTGAGCTGTCAGAAAAGCTCGTGGATTTAGTAACTATATTTATTTCTGTAGTGATTAGATCTGATTCAAAATTATAAACTGATATAACAGAACTTTCTTGGAACTTCCTTATATAAGGAGATGATATCCAAACTGACAAAGAGCAAGATACTGGCCACGGACTGTATTTTCCATAGATGCATTATGCAGTTCAGCCAAAAGCAATATCCAGTTTTAATATCCGAAAAGGATGGTAGCACATTCAAATTGTTCTAGCCCAAGGGAGACTAACAGGTGACTCAACAAGAATAAAAAAGAACTAAGACACTTGTTGCTCGATATTTGGTAAAACAAGGAAAGGAAAGGAAAAGAAAGGGAGGAACAAGAGACGTCATTATATAACGCACTGCAATCATTGAGGGGCATGTCGATGAGTACTGCGTGAGCTGTGCACAAAATGAATGTGTGATAAACATCCTAGGAGTTATCATACTACTTGGGAAGGAAAATGAGGTGTCTTCAACGTTTTCTCTCCTACCATCCAGTGCTTTTTTCACTAAAAACGGAAGGGGCAAGAAAAGTCCTAACACAGAAATACAACAGCTCCCTCAGGGTCAGACACAGAGAATAAGAAGAGAGTATTAATATCCCCTGTGATGCCAGCAGTTTTCTAAATCACATCCAATTAAAGCTTAGATCAAAAGCAGGTATTACAGCAAGTGGAATTTACCCCTTGACTCTCTCCGCTTTCCACCCCTTCCATTGCCTTTGCTGTGATGTACAAGTGTCTCTAGCTCAGAGCAAACACAGCCAGATTGCATCAGCCACTGAATCTTTTCAACTTCTTTTTTTCAAAACAAACAAAAACAGCCTCCTCCCAGGCAATTTCTTCTGCCTTTCATGTCATTCATACTCGCCACAGATTATGTTGTACAGAACTCAAAGCCTAATTATGTTTCTCTCCCGTACACACAAACATCGTCCTGAGAGCAAGCAGGTAGACCTATCTTGAGAGTTTTGGTAGAAATAAAAGTAACCATTTATCAACCTTACCTCTTCAAATACAGAAGAAATCGAATAGAGATTTACATTTCCTTTTGTATTTGAAGAAACCAAGCTGTGGAGACAGGCAAGATTTTTAGGATTTGCCTTCAATATGAAGTGTCCCCCCACTTTAAGCTACCATGAATCCTACTTAGAGGTGAATAATTTTCATTGGAGATGAACACAGTTTGCACACTTAGGCATATTATTCTGTTGTGAGTTGTTCTCTAAGTGGGAAGTTACCTAAAGAATACCTAACTCTAGCTTTTACAGAAGTCTGCCTGTCACAGAAGTGAATTGTATACTCAGCTGTTATTAGTTAGCCATATTTTGGTTGCAAAAAAAATATTAGTAAGACTTTGATGTACCAAGTTACAAGAAGTACCATAAAACAGACCACAAACAGAACTGAACTCAATAGAAACCCAATGGCTATTTTTTCAGATGTTACACGTGAAGTGTATTATGAAAGGACTTTGAAGAGTTATCAAATCTGTAGATTTAACAGTGAAAATGTAAATCCCAAGGCTTTAGGAATATTTCTCAAGCATGATACAGTGCTAATCTTCAGATTATCATTAGAAGAATCCATTGATTGCATGAATGAGGCACAAAAACTATGTCAGTTATCCTATGGAAAATAATTAGAGATACACACAAGGACTATGGAAAGAAGGAGTATCTCAGGTGGAGCTTGGAAGGCTGCTAGCAGTCTAAGTGCCCAAATCTCTATAACTGGTCTCTGGAGAGTTTTAAATTCCTAGGTTATGTCACAAATTACAAATGTTATTCTTTCCCCTTAGTAGCATCTGTGAAATCCTAACAGGTGAACAGGTTGGCAAATTTAGACTGCATCTTTTCCCTGTCTCTTGGACTATTTTTATGCTGCCATGAATTTTCCACATGCTTTGTGAATAAAACTAATTGGAATTAAGATGGATTAGCCACTTCCTTGGCATCAGGTAGTCTAGAAGAAGCAAACGTAACAGTCTTTCTACTTAAACTTCGCTCAGCTATTCCTCCTCAGAGAATGTGCTAAGGACTGGAATGTACAATTGGAAACAAGGACTGCCAAGGTGGGATGGCACTAGCCTGGATTTTTTTATGCCTCCTATTCACAATCCTGCCACGCTTCAGTATCAGCTTCCATTACTAAATAAAATCACTACAATTATTATTGCAAAATCACAGAAAAATTGACTTCTGCAAGTATCTCCAAAGTTTGTGGACGGCCTGTTGATAATACTGTCTAACAATTTAACAATAATCTCCTATTCTGACATCATGAATTTTGCAGGGGGCACCTTTGGACACTCCTATGTTTCTGTGGTAAGGGTGGTGCAGGGCAGCAGACCCAAGCAGAGGGAGCTGCATGCTCAGCTCCGTCCCCGCTGTGGCACCAGGCCTTTGCTTTGCTGTGGTAGGGCTGCCAGCACTCTCGTTGCACCTCTCTAGACAGGTCCTAGAGCTTTTCACTAGAACACCTTCACAACAGCACAGCAAAATGGATGGGTGTGGAACGCACAAAGAAACTGCAGACTAGAGCCTCAGAGGGGCTGGATGAGGAGCTGGTAATACCAATGCCCTGCAGCAGTTAGGCCCCAGTGGTGTCCGGGCCCAGGTCACTGGGGAAGGAGAGCAATGTACTCTGGGGAAAGTGGTGTAATCTCTTGCCAGCCCTCAGCACTCCCTCACTGCCCTGACTTGAGCTCTGCCTGGGACCTTGGGGTAAGAAAAATCATCATCTTCCAAGAAACACCTTCCTAACACTGAAAAACCTTTCAGTGAAAAATCACATCCAACTTTTCCTTTAGGAGGAAAGCTGAGTGAGAAGTTGTTACATAAACTCTCCCATCACTTCCAAATTTCACTTACTGCAAATTACCTAGTATTTGGCTCAGCAGTATTCACTGTCAGGAAGAAATCACACACACACACTAAACCGAGAAAGTTTCCTGAGCGTTTTGGAAGGAGACCCAGCGTTTGCCTTCACTTCTCCAACCAAGACCCAGATAAGACTGCTGTCTTCATTTGTCTCAGAACTTTCCTCAAGTTCAGAAGCATCAGCCAGTGCAGAGTGCGTCCTCCCACATGGCAACTTCTGCAAAGCATTTTCTTCATTTCCTTGCAGGTGCAACATAGGTTGGGGTGCATGCTACTGCAGCACTGGGTCAGAGTTGTGCTAGAGTGAGACACTCCCTGTTGCTGAGTTATTGAGTCCACCAGAATAACACTGACTGCTGATTTAAATAGATCACCTGATGGATTTAAATTCTAAGGCTGAGACAGAGGGCTTTTGTTAGAGCATTTATAACTCTAGAAAAAGCACCCTGGTGATCTGATAGACTCCCTAGTTCATTGACTTTCAGGACACTGTCCAAGGCTTATATATTTATTGATGCCTTTGCCTGGAGATGTAGGTGATGATTTATACACATTTATTGAGGACATGTTGAAGGAGTTCACTTAGTTGAAACTAGTCAATATGTTCTTATTTTGTTGCTATCTTTGTATACATGCCAAGAATCCTAGTGATGAGTACACTTTATAAATTGTAAAATAAATAAATTTATGCTAAACCATGTAGTTATTTATGGCTCAGAGATCTAACTTAGCTGAGACAGCAAACTGATGTTATTGGAACCTAATTCATTCTCAGACTTCCAAAAGCGAGGAACAAGTCAATTATTCCAGTGTGACATGAAAACTTTATTTATGGTTTCATTGATTAAGAATATGTATGTGTTATTTACTTAGGATATTGGCTCATTTAAAAATATATATATATTCTTTTGTAATCCATTAAACCTTGTTTTCTCTTTGGAGTAACATTTCCCAAGCCTATCATTAAAAAGAAGTCATATTTGGAAGAGTCTCTCTCTGGTTCACTCACATATAAAGAGAAAGGTATTTACTCTCCATCCTAATAGTAGCACTGGATATGCACTTTTATCAGTGTTAAAGCATCTTTCTGTCCCCTGGGGTAAGCCACACGCTTACGTCTCTGGGTTCACCATGGTCTCACATGGAGAAGTAGTCATTATTACTAAAATTCACTGAGAAGAATTTGCTCACCCACTGGTAAAATCCTAAATAATACACAGAGTAAGAAAAGAATGAAGAAAACAAATGGGACTTCTGGGAAAGGGCACCTAGCCGGTTCCTGCAAAACTCTTCCAAATGCTGGATAGCTAACAGCCCCAAAATACTAGTGCAACATAGAACAGACCAAGCAGCCCTCTTCCATGTGCTCTTGTTTCGTCATAAGCCTAGAACCTGATTCTTTATACAGAATGCCTTAAAGGCCCCGATGTGACAGCCATGAAATCACACCAAAAGATGGCCATTACTTCCAATACTTTGAGACCACACTCCACATGAGTCATGCCACTCAGAGAGGGAATTCTTCTCCTGCAACCAAGCTGTCAGTTATTACAAACTTGGGTTAAAGGGAACCTTGACTGTTGTAAGGACGTTCCCCCTCCCTCCCATTATTCCACATGTGACTTCCCAAACATGGTTTAAAACAAAACAAGTGGGTTTTCCCCAGTCATTAAACAGCATTTTCATGTTATGTACATCTTCATCAGGTCTCTCAGTGCACCAATCACTGTTACACAGAAGTGACTTTCAGGTTTCTCCTAATGATTTGATTAACATCAGATTTATTTCTCTCAAGTTGTTCTAACTCTGAACATAGAAACAACAAAGTACTCATGATACAAGTTTCAATTTCAGTGAGCCTTTTACCAGATGGTATTTTAGATGTTAGCAATTTAACCTAGTGTACCAGTATGAAATTGCAACCCATATGGAGGCGTTAGAAAAACAGTGGCCATAGATTTTTCTGATACATGAGATGCTATAAACCCATTTTTGCTACCATGGGCTCTAGCTCTTACTACTGTTTTCCTGAAGGCTGTAGCTTTTCTCCTTCTTTTCTAACATTTTCAGTAATTCCTCAGAGGTAGCAGTGAAGAACTATTATATAAAGTAAGTTTGGATTTCAACCGGGGTGTGGTGACAATGACAGACCTCTTTCAGTTCCTATGATTCAGGCACAGTACAAGAATGTAAACAGTTTCAGGATTACTAACTACGACTAAAAATGTGTATGTCTTATACGTTATTAGTCAAGCCTACAGCTGTGGGTCTTGTCAAGCTGTTTTTCCAAACCTTATATACTCTTTACAATTACATGTGAAAACTAAGAAAACTTACTATACCACAAGAGAAAAACTTAAAGATCTGCATTTGGATTCTTCTATATTCCAGTGAAAGGTGTATATTTAAATGAGATGCAAAACAGAGAGAGAAGATAGTTTAAGAGAGAATATTTTTAGAGGTGTTCTGCATAATCTATGAATAAATCCATTCTTTTTTTCTCCCGCTTAAAACAAAAGCATCACAATTCGCTATTCCCAGTTCTAGGAGCCTTTTAACAACAATAATAAAAGTAGATAAACAACAGATATTGAAGAGTGACTTTACTGGAACTTCTGATAAAGCTGGCTCTTTCCTAGTTTGACAGATTGGCTGTTAAAGAGCCAGAGCTTGAAAACCCGGACTTCCCAGCAACACCATAACGGAAAATCCCCAAATCAGCTCTAATTCTGAAGCCAGAGCTCAGCGTGCTCTATCCCAACATCACTACCCTCCCTGTCAGTTCCAAGTTTAAGCTCAAATGCTCTAATAACACCTGCAGAACTGCACAAAGAGACAAATGCCTTTAACATGCAGGTGCAGTCATTTAGGACTTCACAAAGCAAAGTTAAATAATTTTAATAATTAAAAGCCAGTCTGTGTCCCAGGCCGTGAATGTCATCTGCTCACAGAGGCTCCTAAGAGCAGCTTCATTTCCCGAGTGCACCTCCTGCAGAGCATTTCATCATCTATTTCATAGGATACAAAAGCAAATATCAGCTCTCCAATGACACCAAGCAGCAAGAGTACTGTACTGTTATGGTCATTCTATACACAAGAGCGGATTTTAGCCATGACACCAGTTGCAAGCTCCTATGACAATGGACAGATAAGGACGCAAGCAGTAATTATGCTTTCTCTATCTTCAGCTGATTCCTTACTTAACACCCTATTTAAAGCTTTCCTGTCTGCCAAACACAAAGTAATGCAGTCAACAATCACTTTTTAATAGTATCAGCATTCAGACAATACTGCTACCATTCTAATCATACTAACACCCCTACACATGCTTGTAAGAAAGGAGTATTTTCCAACTGTACAAGTTGTTCTTCATGTGGTAGAAAACCCTCCGGAGCCCTAGCAACAATTAGGAAGACAGCAGTGCTCAGGCAGCTCTGCTGCCCTCTGTCGTGTCCTGCACATCCAGCAGGAATATACCAGAAATTGCCTGCCTGGAACATTAAACCTGGTTTGTCCTTCAGCCATAGACCCATTTGGAATAGCTTTAACGCATAAATAACTCTTTGGATACAAGAATTTCCAAACTGTTATTTTAATATTCATTCACTGCACAGCTCTCTAGTACATAAATGACGTCATTTTCTCTTGTGGTCTCTCTGTCTCTCCTTGCTTGTACAATAACTAAGCTGCAGTCCCCTCTGTGTCCCACCCCGTCCCCGTCACTATCAGAGATGTAGTTCTGTCTTCCATAATCCAGTTCACAAGGGGACAGCCACATTGCACCCAGATTAAGTCAACGTTTCTTTTCCAGTGTCTTCTCCAACAGTATTACTTCCTTCTTCCCAGATTCTTCCTGACTTGTGATGCAATTCTCACACCTAACCCTGTTTTCCATAATTCCTAGCATTTTGCCATTTTATTTTTTTGCTCTTTTTTCAAAGATTTAATTGTTCATTCAATTTTATTAAATCTCATTGTTATTGCTAAATATGATTTTTTTCTAATACTGTTAAAAAGCGAATATTATGCTTATTAATTAAAAAAATAAATTAAAATGCTTCCTGAAAAATGAGGTTGAGTACCAAGTCTAGAACATAACTAAAAGAAGGAGAATTTTGTGTAGGTTTGGATCTGCTGCAAAGTATTCATCATTGCCTTCCCTAGCATCATGATCACTTCTCCTCTCTGGATAATGGATTGTAGGGAGAGTATGTGAAAACCCAGGACAGGAGTTACTTGAATGTTTTGCCCTTAATATAGAAATCAAGTGGAATCATTTGAAAGGGAAATGTAATTTTGACAAGAAAATAAGTATATTAAGGTTGACAGGATAAAGCAGGTCTGCTTTTTGTCATCTAATATTCCGATGATTGTTGGGGTACCTGCAATACAGCAGAATTTGATGACTAATACGAGTGGTGGATGTTTTTCAACCTTGCACAATTTGTGCTGATGTAGTTCTGCTTGTCATTGGAAGCATCCTTCCTGAGCTTATGATTGTGGCTAGACTGTAACTACTAATAGGCATGAGACACATAGGTGAACTGTGGTTTTGTGCAACTCAGTATAATGAAAGCTTGATTCACAGATCTAGATTTCTGCTACCCTTATTGTGCTGTTTGCTTTTCTGGTATTACAGTGAAATAGTGCAATGGTGAATCTGGTCCTGAATGTTTAACCAGCAAAAATTGTGAACAGTAAGTAAAAAGCACTGTGGCAAAGAGGTGTATCTGGAAATGGGAAGTATCTTGTTCCCAGCGTACTTTGAGAAGATCCCAAATTTAATCAAGATTACCTCAGAAATCACTGTGTTGCTTTTAACCAACATCGCTCTGCTTTCGTTTGTATGACTGACATAGATTTCTTCGCATGATTAAATGTTATGTATTAAAAAAAATCCCAATATGACTCTAAAGGTCAGTGAATACCCTAATATATGAAAGTGCACAAAGCTCCTAGGGGTACCGCAGTAAAACTGGGGGTTATGTTTAAAGAGGAAATAGATTACATCTCTCTTATCACTTCTTCTGTTTGCTGCTATTTTGTTGCAGCTGTGGTAATGCAGCAAATATGGCCACTGCTACTCTGTTGAGAGAGGATCTTTATGAATTCCAGTTGTCAACATGAAATCAATTCTGCTATGGGCAAAAGAGTGTTTCATCATTCCAATATTTGCACTCAGCTAAACCATATCCACAGGCTGTATGTGTCTTCGTTTATTTATTTATTTGGAACTAGGAGTACAACACATTTTCAACCCAGCACTATGGATCTGTGGCAAAATTGCATAAGGGTTGTGCAGTGAATTTTTCTAAGTAAATGGGTCCTTTGATTTCAATGAGAGAACAAAGCCTCTAACTGATGCACTGTGGCTTCAATCAGAGCTTCCTAGTCAATCATGCTTCCTAGTCAAAGAACAAATTATGTATCATTAATTAAAGACAAAAAATGGGAAGAGAAATTATGATTACATACCTTGGCATTCTATAATGATTTTTTCTGTGACTTACACCTATGGTAAATAAGCCAAGCACTCAGTAGCAATAGGGGGGGTGGGGTGGGGGGGTGGGGATGGGGGGGCAGCGGGAGGAGGGAAGCCTTCAGTTTGCAATTTCTTTTTCTATAGTCTTTCTTCTTCCAGTGAAAGTGTCTATAAAATTTTTAAAGGAAAGTAGGTTGCTAAAATGTACTTAATTTGCCATGATAGATTGAGTCCATGCTTCAGTGACTGTAATTGAATCTGTGACCTATTTCTTTAGTAAAGTAGAAATAGTCTCTTGGGTTTTTGTCACTACCATCTTTTAATGAAATTCAAAAAGACTGTCAAAATGTCTACACTTTTTCCACTAGTTGTTAATGTTATTACTTTACAATTTGTTACTTTTTAATTAATCTTAATAAATGTGTACACAGTCTACCTGGCAGTTGGAAATGGTAGACATCAATTCATCACTGTCACACGGTAAAGCAAAATTAACAGCACAGAAAGGGCATTAAAAGCAATAGAATATCTAGGCATATATTGGTTCTACTTAAACATACTTTATATCTCTAATTTACAGGATCTGTATATTACAGCAACCCTGCTCCCATAGCTGAAGTTAAAGGATCTGTCAGCATTTTAATCATTACCCTGCACTATTTCCAAGACATTGCACTCAGCCTTCAAATCAGCCTTGGAACTGAATTTGGTAGGGAGACTCCCAGGCCAGGACCACCCCACCCCACCCCACATTTTCTTCACCAGAAGAAGATACTCTCAGTACATTTTAGCCGTTTAGAATATCACACCACAGGGACCTGGGAAGTGACTCAAGGCTTGGGTAATGAATGTCCTGACTCCACACTTGGATGAGAAAAACCCTACTTTTCCCACTCTGTTTCCAATGGGAATGTAACAGGCAAGAGGGGCAGAAAAGGGAGCTTTTATCTAGTCCCACATTCCAGACAGGTAGGGAAGCAGAGCAAACATTTCCTGCCCTGCAGCCTGATTATTTCTGCTACGTTGGTGTCCCTAGGAAAACTCACTGTCAGTTCTTCCCTCAGCAAGGATTGGGATGCCACTAACTCGATGTTAATATGGAGCTGGGAATGATCTTACAATCAGGTGCAGTCTTCTCATATTATGTTTAAGCTTGTAACTAGATAGCTGTTGATTTATGATCAATATTACAGCTGCACATGACCACTCTAGGGCTGTCATTCACAACAGAGGTGGTCTTCAACAGAGCATAAAACACCTCCCGTAGCTGGGGACAGTTTCCTCATTGTACAATGATAGAGGAGATATTATTCATGTGAGACTGAGACCTATAAGAAACTGAAAATGAAGTCCAGATTGCTGCTATCGTTGGGGCATACAGGAAAAGTGTCCACAGACTCTTATGAGTGCAGGACTTTTGCCCGCCCCTTTTTGCACACACCTATCCCCTGTTGTTGACCTGCGGCAAGGGCTTTCTCTGCTGGCATATACATTACTTCAGACTCACAGGGAGAGAATGCTACATGAACCATCTATTTATAATTCAAGCATGATCTTCTCTCCCACTTAGCCTCAGTACAAAGTATCACGAGTCACACTTACCTGAAGCCTATTGATAGAAATGTTTTTTTAATGAAGCCCTTGAGAGCAGAAAACAAAAAGCAAACAAAATAATCCCAGACCTTCATTCTACTTGAAAAACTCAACCTCAACACTTAATCACATTCCTCATCCTTTAGTCTCTATCAGTTTTCGCCTGCCTCCATCCTACAGCTCTCTGCATCTATAGTCAAAAATCAAGAGTAAAGAAAACATAGGATAAAGGGCTTAGCTCAGGAAGGTAACCATTGTAAGTTCCTCAGGGTACAATAAACTAAGGGAGCTGTAAAGGCACCAGATCACACTTATCTGTTTTCAAGTCATGTAGGTGCTGTCTAGTTGACAGTTTGCTACTGGTAGATTTTAAAGCACAGCATACTTCAGCTTCCCGTGGGCTGGACACACAGATCCGACTGCAAAAGGGTACCATGCAACCGACAGGTAAACTGCTGTCAGGACACCACGGGGACGTTTACCTCACCTTTACCTATGATCTAGTTGACCTATTTTTCAAATATATGAAAGGTTTTGTTTCCACTAAACTGAATTTGTTAGTGAAAATTAAACCAACAAACACCTGTCCTTTCCATAGTGACAGCTTCAAAGGTCTATAAAGAGATGACTGCTATTTTGAAAGTGAGGTGATTTGGGGATTTGAAGTAATATATATATATATACACACACACAACCACATCACTATGGTACATTTTCTCAGAGGAAATATCAATGATAAGGATACCCAGCATATGGAGTCACTAACAGGATGGACTATAATGGCTTGAAAGCAGTCATTATGTTCTATTAGGATACACAAACAAAACAGATTTTCTCAGCAGACCTTGGTACACTTCAAAGCTATTACACTCCAAAGAACTAAATCTGCATTTTAATTACCGTAAAGTTGTTTGAGTCTTACCCAAACTACTCCATATTGTCCTCCTAAACATAAGGATTTAAACAAATAAAGGTCATTAAAATTTAAATAACAAAATAAGTCCACTTGCCAAACTTTAGGTTAAAGATATTAACTAAAGATATCAGGAGCTATATAGAGACAAATTTTCAAAGGGTTACAACCTAATCTCTATCTCTGTGAACAGTTTGCTATCCACAATAACAATGGGCAAAAAGGGAGGCTTTGATGCCTCATTACCTGATGGCTAGGTGCACTCGCAGATTTAGAAATTTTCCTTATTTGCACTTGTCATCAGGCCTGCAATTTTGTAAGTGCATCAGATTTCATTTTCTTTAGATAATGAGGTTGTACAGGGAAAGAGTGACTGACATCTTCATACCACGTACTGCTGTAGTGGCTGAGACAACCTAGACCTAACGTTCACCTGATGTGAATTTCCACATTTGCTGTTACTAATACCCTGAGCAGACATCTCACATAAACATATTGCGTACCCTCTAATACAAGCACAGTTGAAGCACTAATGAGTAAATTCAGAAGTTTTTCCCTAAGTCCAGAAATGGCTGAAAAATGTATAATGTTGGGGCTGAATAGAGAGAATTCTGTGGAGTTCCCAAGACATTTCTGGTAGCTTAGAAAAGCCTATTTCAGACTTTCTGGCTCTTCCTCCCAGGTAGTTCTTCAGTTGTGCAAGATCACAGATCCATGCCCAGAGACAAAAACGCACTTAAGCTAGCAAAATCTATCTCTTCGATGATGGAAAAACCTTAGATACGTTTAATATATTCTGACTTGGAGGAATAGGGCACAAAAGGTCTAGTCTGAAAAAAGAAGCCTTTTAGTGGCTGTTTAGTCTGTGAATACTTCAGACGCATTTGTATAAAATTTTTGAAAGACTAATAACTCATTATGTGATGAGAAGATGCTATTAAGACATATGCAGGATGGTTACATGAAAGTTACTAGTTTCAAATAAACGAGACTATCTATATTTGTTAGGAAAATTTTTAAGGTAATATTGCAGAAATATTAAAGTAATTATTTTATCAGTATCCTTTTCCAAAGGTGAAGTTGCTAAATTCATATTCGAAGTCATATTCAAAAGATGGGACTGGACATTTGGAACTCAAAGAATGCCAGCCCCAACAGGATACATGGAGGCTCAAGTTACCTGCTTAAGAGTGTGCATTGAAAGATGGATCATATGGCTAGTTTCTGTCCAAAAGAAAATAAATACTGCTTTACACCACATTACAAAACAGTTTTCAAAGTAAATAAAACACAAGACTAAGCATCAAAAAAGAGAACATAAAACTTTGTCAAGATGGTTTGTATACATTCCCCATGTTGCTTTGAAGAACAGTATGTTAGCTATCAGGCAGTACATAGAATCATAGAATGCTTTGGGTTGGAAAGGACCTTAAAGACCATCTGGTTCCAAATCCCCTGCCATTGGCAGGGACACCCTCCACGTTAAAAAGATTAGTTCGGACTTTTCCAATCTTCAGGTTTTTGAAGGAATGTTTGTCACAATCTTCCTGGCATACTGAAAGGTTTCAGCTCATTGTTACTAATCGAACAAAAATGGATCAGCTGTAGCAAAAATAAACCTAGAAGGGGAGGATGAAATCAGACTAAAACGATGGCAGCAGAAGTCCTGAGCTTACAAGGAAGACTGACAACATTATTAAATTTCAGCTTTATCTTAGTAATTTTATCTAGATTCCAGTCTCACTAGGCTTTGAAGATATGTAAATTATGTCTCCTGAAGGGAAACTGATAGATACATACATACATATAGATATATATACACACAAAGGTATATAACTTAGAAAACAAATTGTAGCAAGAATCAAAAATGCCAAATTTCTTCACCACTCCTAGAATCATTCTGTAGCTGTCTAGAAGCAATGCAAAGGAGGGAGGGCTCCTCCCAAAGTGAAGGAGGAGGACGTATAGGGGTGCTGCATTTCCTGAATTATGAAAATCCAAATGCATGTAATTATGTATGTGAACAGCTTTTGCCAGCCTTTGTAAAGATAGCAAGGTAATTCAAGAAATAGAAATGAATGAAAGTAAAGGAATTGTCTACAGAACACAAATGCCACAGCTAAAATTTCCAGACAGAGGGGACTAAGGGAAGAAATGAGTTCTTAAAAATAATGTTGGTGAAATTCAGCTCTGCATAGACATCAGCATTTTCACATAAAATGAATTTGTGATTAGCTCTGGGTATCATCCTGCACCACAGAGCTCTAAAGCACAACCATAGCCCTTGTGGAAGAGCCCATATGCATTTCTATATTGTATCACTGACCTCAGCGAGTGAAAACATGTCGGGAACGCAAAAGAGCCCTACTTAGCAGCTCTGGTGAAGAGTGGCGGTTTGGGGGTTTTGTCTGTTTTAAATGAGAAGAATGATTATTTTATAAATATTTAGAGCATATGAAACATGTGGCTTGGGTTCAAATGGCAGTTCATATGACCGTGGAAGAACAGAGATGGTCATGACTGCACGGGTAAATCCCAAATTAAACCTTGGATTCAATCTTCTGAAAACACAAACAAATAAAGAATAAAGTTGATAGAGGAATCATATTGCATTACATACTGATTTTCAAACTTCACATGTAAAGAAAGCAAAAGCCACAGAATTCATTTAGATTCTAGGACACCTTCCAGTTAAACTTTTTCCTTCTTGTAAAGACTTTAGAAGTCAAACTAAGTTTCATACTGCAAGAATTTCAATGGAAGGGTGAAATATTTTCATGTCCTGCAATGGATAAGAAACTACTTGGCAGATGGTCAAAAGTTGAGGAAAAGCTGCACAAAGCATGACAAGATGAATAGAAAAGACACCTCGAAGCACTGAAATGGAACAACACGAGTTGGGAAAGGTCATTCACAACAGTAAAACCACTGAACATTTTAATCACGGCCTGGTTCTCTGTTGCTATGATCCTTATTTCACTTAGTCATTTTTACCAGTGCAAAATGGGTGCAAATCATTATTCAAATACTACTTTATACCCACCTATACTGCTATTACCTGTCACCACAAGGTGTAAGGCTGTAGCTTATTTAGTCCGAGTTTTGCAACAGTCAAAAACCTTTGGGTCAGTGGGAATGCAACTGTGCAAAAATTATTTCAATTAAACTGTACTTTACACAAAAGTTGACATTTGCAAAGAAACAGAAAAAGAAAATGATCTTTCATGCATTATAAATGTTATTTCAGAAATAGTACAAATATTTTTACTCTAAAAGCCCCCAAAATGCCACCACTAACATCCCAGAATAGAACAGAGACAAAATATGACACTCTAATCAAATCTGTATTTGAAACAGTGATTCAGGGATGATATCAAAGTCACAGGAGTCAAACACAGGAAGAAGTGATTGACTGTTTATTCTAGACATTCCAAAAGATTCCAATTCTTAGAAGTATCATTAAAAAACTTTTATTGTGGTGATCTGGAGATCACCACAGTGGATTTCACCGGGAAAAAAGCTCAGAGAATTCAGTTGGGTGATTTTGTATAGATACTGCATCCACTGCAGAAAATCTTCTTAGGTCTTAGAGAGGCTTCTAACTGAACAGGTTTGGATATTTCAAATATTTCAAATACTCATTTGAAATAAAATTCATTTGAAATAAATATGCTCATGGTATTCAAAATGCAGGTTGAAACACAGTGCAATAAATGAATTCATGCTTTCATTTTATATTGATTTTAAAAATATAATACTGCTATATTAGTACTATATATTAATACTACTAACCCAGAAAATGCAGCAACAAAATATTCCTGTATTGATTTAGAATTCAGAATAACAGCTAAAAACTATTCTATTAATTTTAAGGCCACTTAAACTCTGTCTCCTTTCATTCCCATTTATGACTACAACAAAGCCTAAATGGCTAGGTTTAGTTTAAGTCTAGCACATGACTTCTTCCAAGCCCCCAGCTCAGACTAACAGAAAAAAGAGATGGTAGGGCTGCATTGTACTCTAATATGTCACTCAACCATCCTTTAAATTTTTCAGATAACATCTTCAGAATAAAAGCTAGGTTAACCTCACAGAAGGGACATTCACTTTATTCATGAACGGGACAAATGGATACTTGCTTTCTTTCCCGGATCATTATAGATACCATGAGGATTATTCACAGCACAAACACCATTTTTATGTACTTGCATTACCTTCTCTTTCTATCAACAAAAATGGAATACTTTTAATGTCAGATGTCACATTAACTGTAAGGAGTATATGTCCCCTAAGAGCTGGAAAATGTACTGCATTATTTCCTCCTTTTACATCCACTAAATAAGTGATAGCCCCAAAAGCAGACTCAACACTTGATTCTGCCTTTAGTTTCTTTCTGTTACTTGAGAGTGTGTCTTTGCTGCACAGTGAAACGCTACCTTCACCTCTATGGTATGGATTTTACAAGGCTTGGTTTCTTCAGCATTTCCAGCATGTCTAATGATACCAATAAACTAAGTCTAATAAATAATTTCCATTTAAGAAAGAACTTTCTGAAGTCCTCTGAGACCCCCTGCATGGGACAGACCTGCATGAGAAAGAAAAAGTGCAGTGCAGCAACACCCTCTAAGTGTTTTTTGTCAAACAACTCAGCATGTGCAGAAGACACTCTTCTGACAAAAATTAATTGAAAGGACTGCTAATGGGGAGAAAGCAATCCTAACTCTACACATGTGATGCTGAGTACTCCCTGTAATGACCATTAATGCTCAGAGACGCTATCTGGCATTATAGCAGAAATTTCACCCTAATGATCAATAGCAGTTAAAAACAAATATACAATATTTATGATTAGGAACTGAACAGGAAACTACACAGAAAAGAGCATTGTGACACTGTGCTGTCCCACAGTTTAACTTCTGTGTGAGTAAAAACTGAAAAGAAAAGGTACAAAAAAGGACAACATTGACAACTGGAAGTTTTAGAAGAAGCGTGGTGTAAGATTACATCTATACAATCCCACGACATGGAAAGATGAACAGAACAACTTCTTATCCAGCAACCCGACAGGGTCAAAAGAAATTAGCAGAGGATTTATTCAAGTCACCTGCAGTTCAGCTGTGGAAGTCTGCCTTACAGGATGCTGTAGAGGCTAAGAGTCTACCCAGGCTCAAGGAACAGAAAGAAAAACCCATTAGAGCTGATGCATACAGTAAGAGAGAGACCACATCTTTTCCAGCATGTCCTTGAACCCGAATCATTGGAACCTGAGGAAGGACTCTGGAAGAGTACCACTATGGGCTTCCTCACACCCTTTCCTTGACACCCTTAACATCAGGGACACTGGGCTACCGTCATATCAGTCTGGCACTGCACATCTCTTCTGCTATCCACTGCCAAACAGCATTGGATAGGCTTGCATTTTGCAGATGAAAAGAGAGGCATGAATTGCAATGACTGTTACTTGCAATGAACTCGCTGGGAAACAGGTAAGAGACAGATATGGTACAAATCACATCAGTTATGTTTTCAGCACAGCCTGCCCCTCTTCTAGCCACTGAGAATACACATTAACCATTGGTATACTTGGTTTTGGTTTTTTCATCCTACAAAAACAAATATATAGCTTCCATCTCAGACTCACATTCAAACTTCATTTCAGTTTGAATCTGAGAATTGAGAAGCAGCCCACTACTTTTATTTTTACAGATCCTTGATGCTGCTTATATACTCTGACAACATACTTCATTATCAACTACAGCTTCTTGAAATTGTGAGTTCTGAAGTTGCTGTTCAATTATATACAGAGAACATTACTTGTAAGCAAAAAAATGGAAAATTTTACCAAGTAATTTCAATCGCTGCAGTAAAGAAGTCATCTGGAAAAGGGATTTTATATAGATAACGTTCCTTCATGTATTTTCTTGTATACTGGACAAATCATGATAACATATTCACTCTAGTATGATTTTGATGATGCTTGAGAACTAATTTCAGAGTGATACATCATAAAGAACCATGTATTAACCATATCCTGCTTGGTTCTTCTTCCTATGTAGTTAGACCTTCCTTTAAGCATAGTAGTCTCAGCAGTGGGTTTTTTGTTTTTTTTTTCTTTTAAACAGAAAACATACCCAAAGCCTCATTTTTCAGGTTTAGTTTCTCTCAACCTCCAGAACAAGTATGAACACCAGCACTATGGGACTTCACTCCCATGATTAAACTGTGGCAACAGCCTCAGGTCTGAACAAAGCATCGCTATTCTCTTGCATCCTATGGGTAAGGCCTGACAAAAGACGCTGGGAATACTCTACACCTTGAGGGCTTTCTCAAAAACCTCAGTCTTTCCTTCCCTGTCCAATCTGGTTTTCTGTTTTGCAGGTACAGGACAGGTACCAGACTGACTCACACTTACACATTTACAAGAAATTTCCATAGCAAATGAGTAACTTAAGGTTAGACATTCTTGGATATCACTGCATGCTTAATGGTGCTTGTCTGCCCTTTTGCTGGGTTATACAGTGCCAGAAGCAAGAAATCTTGTTTTGAAAGGTGGCAGAATTTTGTGGTTAACTGCAACTGTATCTTTAGAACTTTCTTCATATTCATGTTTTATAAATGCCCCTCTAAATTCCTCGAAGTGTTTATATATAATCCAAACAGGCACCACTCTACCTCTTGCCATACCTCATCTGTTTTTTCTCTGAAATACAGTAGGTGCACTTGTCAACATAAGAAAACCTTTTGCACCCAAATAGCCCCTCATTCAAATTCCCCATTGGAGGGTTTTTTCTGCTGTGGCTCCAGGATCCCTGTCGGCAGGGATGGAAGGAAGAGCTGAGGTGGAGAAACCCAGGTCCCATTACCAGCCTCCTAAATTCATAAGCCAATTCTCCAAAATCCTCTGGCAAGATTGTACCTAGGTTTTACTCGTGTTGGTTTTAAGTAATATTTTTTTTTACCAAGCCCTCATCTGTACTAAATACAGAATAACAGTATTTCAACTTCCAATTTCCTCAGTCACTAGCACACTGTGATCCATCCTGGTTTCAGCTGGGATGGAGTTAATTTTCCTCCTAGTAGCTGGTATAGTGCTGTGTTTGGGATTTAGTGTGAGAATAATGGGAGAACACACTGATGTTTTGGTTGTTGCTAAGCAGTGCTTATACTAAGTCAGTACTTTGCAGCTTTCCATGAAGCCAGGAAGTGCACAAGAAGCTGGGAGGGGGCACAGCTGGGACAGCTGACTCAGACTGGCCAAAGGGACATTCCATACCATAGAACATCATGCTCAGAATATAAACTGGGGGGAGGTGGCTGGGATACAGCAACCACAGCTTGGGAACTGATTGGACATCAGTCATCGGGTATTGTGCATCACTTTTTTTGTATATACTTCTATCATTATTATTATTTTCTATACGAATCTTTTTTATCTCAACCCATAAGTTCTACCTTCTTTCCCTCAACCCAGAAGTTCTACCTTTTTTTCTGTTTGCTTTCCCCAGTTCTCTTCCCCATCCCACTAGGCATAGGAGTGAGCAACGGGCTGCCTGGTGCTTAGTTGCTGGCTGGGGTTGAACCATGACAGGTCTCAGTCAGTTAAAATTCAGATGGCAGCTTTCTGTCCACAGTGTGGAGGGACACAAATGCATGAATTCTAATGGAAGACAAACACACTTAAAAGACACAGTAGTGCATGCACTCATAGCCTTTCTTGTATTTTGTAAAAAGTAGGTTTTTCTTGTACACCCTATCAGAAACCACAAATACTGTTACTTCTCTATCATTCCTAATTTCAGTGCCATGTCACTTAAGCAAATGTAAATAAGTAGATATACAACATGTGGTTTTGTGAAGTGGCACAATATTCTAATCATGCTTCCAAAAGGAGCCCCATTTCTAAGCCTATAGCTCCTTCACTGTCATGGAATAAATTTTGTAGATCCCAACTGCTTTTTTTTTGTCTTGGTAGACGTTTTACTATGGTAGCAGCAAAACTGCTTTCTAGTCATCATATATTAACATGCAAAGAGGCTCAAGCAGCATCTTTGCTCTAACTACAGTGTGATGCTCCTGAGCAGTAGAAAATTGGCTCCACAGATTTTCTTTGGTCCTGTATCTTATTTCCCTCATTCTTGTAAAACCAGTCTTCCCTGTTTTGTTTTGAAATATTCACTGGTTTTTTTTCTCTTCTGGATTCAACGAGTGCTGCCTCTATTGTGTGTTCTAGTGGGAGTTGCACATGCAAGCATTTTTCTTCCCGTCTCTAGTTGCTTCACTACCAAAACAGCACATATGATCTGATTATTTTAGGATTGACAAAAATACATAATTGATATTTAGGATTAAGTTTATATTAATCTTTTAAATTATTTGTGGTAGGCATACTCTTAAAGACACTTCTATGCTTTAATATTTCATCTTATCAAATTCTTATACAAGAACATTATATAAGAATATACAAGAATATCAAACACAAGATATTAATTAATAAAAAGTACTTTGTCCAGCTAATGTAAGAAACACAGCACCCTGTGAGGTCACACCTTCTATATAATTTTCATAAAACAATATTCAAATGTCTGAGTATATATTGTAATATCTATCTTTCACTCATTACACTGGAACTTGATCATGGTTCTATGAATGAATATTTTTCTTCTTCTTTGCTTTTAAAACATTATTGTAGATGTCAGCATTCTCCGTTGTGCTGTATGTAGAAGGTTTAAAAGAAATGCCAACACTACTTCTACAAACAAACTCAACACCATTAGCCACTTGCTTGCTAAGCATGAAAAAAACCAAGCCAACCCAACCCTAAAATAACAAAACACCAAACTGGGAACACTTTGTTACATTCAAATTAAAAAAAAATAAACGCCCAAAACACAGTTATGAACAAGCCCACTGCATCGGCTCCTTGTGCAAAGCTATATTGTAACTAAAGCTGAAATTGAATTAGAACACTGTCTCCTCCCTGTAGCAAATGGAAGAAATCAGGCAGGTTTTACTATTAAATGACACTACAGTTTTCTCTAGCCATGATAGTCCGTAAGTGCATTATGCTTGTGGGCTTAGCTCAGTAATCAGGTCACAAGCATCTGTGAACATGCATTAAGGTTGTGCAAACAACTGTGTGGAGGTCAAGCTAATTCATGTGTGCATACAGATGAATAATGAGCTATTTGGCATCTTCCACCCATGAATTCCCTGCTCATACGTGAAAATAACATTCACGAAATACAGACATGCACCTGCACTTTACCTGATGTCTGACGGTCAGGTTTTACTTTTCATGACCTGCCTTTTGTGGTCATTACTTTGAGTCTTCAGTAATATTACTCCAGATTTATACTGAGAATGGAATTTGTTTCTTGTCATAAAAAGTGGATGTAACCTTTGAGAATGGAGCTTAGCTGCATTTTGTTTAGAAAAACAAACACTTCCAACTAGCTGTCCCTCAGGATGGAAAGGAAAGCGCTAAATATTTTCTTTACAGAAAACCAGGTCTTTAAACTAAACAGAAAGGTTAGTGGTCCTTAGTTCAAAGCTATTTTTTCACAACACTATACAAATAATCATTTAGGTCACCAAATTATATCAAGTCTCTGCATTAAGTAACAGTTACACCTGATATTTACAACCCTGGGCATTCAACAAGACATCATTTTGAGAAGACAATTGGAATATACTGAACTGCATTTCCTCCATTGAAATCAGACAAGGTACTTTATAAGAAACAGGCCCTATGTTTAATTTTCGTGAAATGGAATAATTAGTTTTGCAATTGTCATGGAAATATTGAAGGAATCTATGCAAGTTAATTAGCAAAACAAGTAGTTAGTGTGAGAAGGCCAATAGCCTCAATAAATCACATCCAGCTACACACTGGTGAGTTGCAATAGGTATTGTAATCAATAGCAGAATATGTGTAGACCCATTAAAAGTACTATAGACTGTAAGAGACAAGTGACAAAATATGGACAGAGGAGCAGAACTGCCTACACCAATTGTCCGACAGCACGGTGGTACATTATCTCCAGCAAAGCCAGAAGCTGCAGGTTGCTTCCTTTTCACCAGACAATTGGAAATACATGCAATTCTGATTAAGGAAAACTTTATGTAAAAACTTTCTATCGACAACTGAACATACGGATTCACAAAATAGCTTGCATTAATACTGGTGTAGCACTGGGTAATTCATTTTTAAGCAGAAAATGATTATATGTATGTTCATATCTGAAACGTGTGGGACCATGTTACAGGCAAGAAAACTTGTGTTGTTCCATTTATAAAATGACATTCTTCCTTTACTGCACCATAAAATGTTTCTTCTATTTATACTTCATGTGGTGTTTTCTCACATTTTGGAATACTAGATGCCATTTGTTTCCAGTGCAATAAGGACTAATATAACATTCTTTTTCAGCCAACACTATCATATAAACCAAAAATAGCTAATGACTGTAGTATAAATCACAGTAAAGAGTAGATAATAGAAGGTTCTCAAGAAAATCTGTGGGTTTGGGTTTTTTTTTTCCCCAGAGACGAGCAGTTACACATTTTTGCAGTTGTTTGTCACCATTTGCATAATGGCTCCAGCTACAGCTTTTAGTCTAGTCAGTGCTGTATGTCAGGACTAGCTTAGACAGCAAACAAATAAGAAAGATCTCTTTTGATACACAAAGAGCATTTCTGAACCTGGTGAGTCTCAAAAGATGAGCAAAATCCCTAAGTTCCTAATATGATTCTGGATTAGACTCATGCAGATACATTTTCAATTCCTCCTCCAACTTCTTGTTCAGAGAAGAAAGTCTCTTGAACTCAGCATAAGGAAGATGCATGCAGATGAATCTGCAGAAAGTCCAGTGCTGTTCAACTCAAAGCTCCTACACAGAGACTGGAATTTGCTTGCTTTTCAAGCTTAAGTGTAAAACTAAAACTACCTTATTGGCTTAATCATTTTATTTTGACACCTGACCAAGAGGTACAAGAGGTGTAAGGGATACTATCCACCACCCTTGCCCTCACAGCCGTTTCTTTGGTAATTCTGGATAGAAGAGCACCTTCGGTGTTCATTTGCACAGCAAACGCATCTTTTCTATTGTGTACTACAGCTGAACTCTTTCTACCTAGATAAGACAATAAGTTATGTTATGACAGGACAACAGTACGCCAAAGGAAATGCCAAAACCAAACCGGGAATGTATTTTTAAAGCAACAGACTATTACTTGTTCCAAATATATAATTCAGTTTAGATAACTATTGACCAACTTGTTTCCTTCACAAAAAAGGGGGGAAAGGAAAGAAAAGTTAGTATCCACAAATGCTTGAGTTAACATTAAGATATGATATTAAGACTCATAGCTGATCTCCTTCAATGGATAACAAATTTAAATTGCTCTTTAAACTTGAGTACATTAATATGTTTTTAATTCCCATCTATTGAAATAAAAGTCATACTGAAGGAGCAGTAAACTGAAAAATAAGTAGTTATTGATGAATAGGTGGTGACAGAATAAAGCGATGGTTGTTTGTTCAAGCCTTATTGAAACACTGTATTTGGACCTGTTTAAGACACTGGCATGTACTATGGCTTTGCAAGCTATTTAACCTGAAATCTGTGTCATTCATAAGCCTCTAATGGTGTTGGGCTTTAATTTGTTAACCATCACAGTGGCATAGAGTTGTGCCAAAACTTGGAGTTTAATAAGTGATTATAAGACTTCCTTTCTCTGCGATGTGCACTGGCTGCTGAATATTGAACTCCATTACACATATATCCCTGCCATTCACTTGGGTTGCTTGATACCAGAGCACAACATAGTCCACAATCTAAGGGACTGTTTAGTATTTTCAAAGGATCCTTCATTCCCACCTAAATATTATAAATTAAGAACTTCAGAATTTCCCATTGACTCTTCTACCTAGAAGTAGAATGTGTGTCCAAAATAAAGTACTTATAAGGCAAAAGGGAAAATGCATGAACATATGTTACCAGCTTTGAGAATGTGCTACATATAAAAGCTAAAAAATAGTATTCTATACAGAAAACTAGCAAAATTTTAAGAGCAAAAATTAAAATTCAGCACAAGCTGAACACCTATTTTGTCAGCTCTGCAGAATCCCGTTACTGGTCTGCTACATCCACTGTTAAAGAAAGAAATAGTGGAAAGTGTGAGGCATGTTCTCTTTCACACTGTCATGGTCACTGAAACAAACACTGACTTTCCTGCACATCTAGCTGCAGGAAGAGTTTTCATGCTTCAAGAATATGAAGAAACATTTTTAGAGGTTGCTTGGTGATTAAGTTTCAAATCTACAGGAAAAAGATACAATGATAGTGAATGTGAATTGCAAAATAATGTCAGTTACGAGCAGGACATCAGTCTATTTCTAGATAAATATGTGTTCAGAATGCTATGGGATCAACCACTGTAATTTAACACATGAGACCAGAGATAATATGCAACTGGGACAGCATTTAAACAAACTCCTTAAAATTTGTAGTGATGAAACTGATATGATGAAAGGCTAAACCCAGTTTTTTCTTTAGTTCAAGTAATACTTTTTTATTAGTGAAGCTACCATGATTGTGATTTTTAACAGTTGTATATCACTTTAAGTCTTCAAAAACTGTGTGAACATTAATTATAAATGAACATTAATAATACACCTCTGTCTAAAGTATTTAAGTATTTATTAACTCTACTTCACACGCGTGGAAACTAAGACAAAGAGAATCTCAAGTTTCAAACTTCAAATGCTTAAATGTAGGTACCAAAAACTATATTACCTTTATATTATTTTCAAAAGCTTTGAGAACAAAAAATATAACTTGAAATTCAGAGGTTCTGGAGGTCTCACCACATCTGAAGATTGGACTATTTTTTTAGGCACCCCAGATAGCAGTCCAGGTTTAGGACAGCAGCCCAGGACCCCACAAGGTAGGACAAGTATTGATTTGTGATTGATATTGCTTAATTTCAGCCTTGTACACACCTCAGGTGCCCAGGTTAATTATCCAGAATGTATCTAGTCAACAGGAACTGAAAGATCTTCAGATTTTAGGTCTTACTATCCCAAGAGGCGCATTGAATCTAAGTGGGATGGAGGAAAAAATAGATGAACATTGGTCATCTATAAGCCACGAGGCAAATGCAGCCCAAATTTGCAAGCTGTCCACAACTCCTGTGCACACAGCATCATTTTGAAACCACTGAGTCTAGTAGGTTTCCAAAGATCTGCAGGACCAGACTGCCATCACCACAAAGCAACTCAAAGACTGCAAGGGTTATGTCTCTCTCTCCAAACTGCTTGTTTATTCCAGCTGCAAAGAGCTAAAATTGTTCCTCTGAGACACTATTTATTTTAATAGCTTACTAGTACAATAAGAAGAATTATTATGCAAAGGATGCCTCATAATTAAACTTATAAAAGCTGAACAACACAATGCTGTGCAGAAGTGTCTGGTAAATATACAATCTAGTGTCCATGCAGTCATAGAGGAAATGCTTGGGCATGGATTTATCCACACAGAATGTTCTTCCAATTGGACATATAGGTTTTATAATCTATATGTATATTATTAAAACTACTATGAAAGTGGTTGATTCTTTATGCATAATCAGTTCCCATTGAATTTAAATTACTTTCAGAAAAGCACTGATGCAGATAAAATACTCTAAATGTACAGAATATTAAGCAAATGTTTATATTAAAAAACTGCTTTCAGGTGAAAACGTGCTCAGTGAAGCACAACCCCCATAGTGCCTTGCAGAATATTAATGCCTAGTGGATCACTGGATGACAACAAGTATTCCTATGTAGAAGCCAGAGGTGGGATAAAAGGTAGCATTCAGATGACAAGCCTCCACAAAAGAAATGTGCAAACACATGGGGTGTGATACTATTGAGATGTAAATGAGGTTAGAAATATATGGAAGCAAACCTGCCTAGAGTCAGGAGTGTCTTGTAAAACAGGGACAACAGCATGTTTAGCATGAGCAGCTTCAGCTGACTGGTATGCCCACTAGAATTTGCATAAAGACTACCTGACTGTGAGAAGCAATGTGTGAACAGAAATAATATTTAGAAGAATTATAATGTAATTCCTACTAAAGGAGGATGCAAACTAGACTACCAGAACGAATCTCTTTTGGATCTGGAATCAGCAACGAAATGTCAGATTCAGGCTAAGATCTGGTCAATGTGGAGAAAGCCAAAACGACAAAAATGAAGAGCTGAAGACTACAGGTTTCATTAAGTGAACATGTAAGGGAGACTAGCACTTGGACATGTTTCTTAGAGAAACAGAGGGAGAAAGGAGCACTCCTTACTTTGAAACTAAAAACGCAGGTTAATAACCTCCTTAGGAGTGTGGGTATCACATCCACTCAATAATCATGCTCCTAAATGCAGGTGTTTCCTCATCCTTACATGTCTGAAGAGAAGAAATAAAGCCATCAAGGATGGCTTGAGCTCTTCTTTAACCAGACCATCAGAAGTGAACAGTTAGTGTCTATGCTGATCATGATAGGATCACCCAGAGCAGGAGGAAGACAACTGGAAGAACTGTAGCTCTTCCACTAAACTGAATTGCCTAGGCAGGTGGGTGGCAATAACAACCTGCTGCTCCTGGAAAGATGTCCTAAGTTAGTTCACTAGAAGGACTGATAATCTATGTACCTGATCTTGATTAGCTGTCCAGACTCTCTTAATAACCTGTACAGACAGACATTAAAAAGATAATGCAATTTGTACTGTCCCTAAACAAGCATAATCTGTTACTGTATTTCTCTTTCACTTCTTCCTCATGGTGGCATATGTTTGCTTTAGCAATGCACCTGACACTCTTTATTGATTATGGAAGGACCCTAGACTAGACACCTCAATTTAGACTGCTGAATATATTTCTTTCCTACACCCACTTCCAGACAAAAGAGAAGCCAAATTAAGTGTTAATAATTTTCTGAGGCAAGCATCCGTTGGACTGTAGAAGCATTCTTCAGGGTTGCATTCTACTGGATCAGAACAAGTGTAAATTGTAGATTTCTACTGTCTTAAATGTGCAGCCCATGAGTTTAAAGACTAACAATCACTGTTTGGAGAGAGTCAGAAGAATGGAAAATTTTATTACACTGACAAAACTACATATTTATTAGTACAGACTGCTTTTGAGAGCTTTAATAGTAGAGGTCTGCCTACCTGGTAAATACATCCCAATAATAACCACAAGTGCTCGCATCTGATTCAGATTTTACTCAACTATTTATAAAACTCCAATCTACCTTGATGAAAATAAGCTTAGGATGTGCCCCTCCAGCTCCACCGTTTAGCAGAAAGCCTGCACTATTTCTTTCAGACCAAAAACTGGAACTGCTGTATTATGTAAATGTTATTGCTTCAAACAAAAGATTGGTGCTGTCCTAGTAATTAACTGTCTGGTTAATTAGGCCTCTTTCCCTTTGCTCAGCAACCTGCATTCATGTGTATATACAGACTGTTACAAAAATAAACTAATAAACTTTACATTTTCTGTGCAAAATTACTAGGACATTGGCAATAAGAAAAAATTTAAGTCTTATTTTGGAAGCTGAAAATCTATTAAAAATGGAAATGCAGCTTTTCTCCAAGAAGTGAAAATCCAGTAAAAATGTGAATTTTGTCATGTGGAGTGATGGATTTGGAGCACTCAAGAAGGACAAATGAATCATGCTGGGCTGTTAATATCCCTGCCAGTTCTATGGCGTTCTACAAGCCTGTGAAACTGTCTTTGTTTGCTTTCCTAACAACCATCTCTTAAAAGATTCTCTGGGAACATAGGAAGCTTCTGTAGTGGGATAATTGTTTCAACAGCCTGGACACTGATATTTTTAATGAGTGATAGAGGACTCAGATCATTACTATGGAGCGTAATACTTGACGTCAATGGTAGCACTGACTATAATATACAAAGATGATTACAAAATAATACTTCTGTAAGAGCATAAAGTGCTCTTTATTGGTTAATTTATACATTGGTTCTGATGCTGTTGTGAAATCTTAGTTTATTACATTTTAATAATAGTACTAATACTTGTATTTATTAGACACGGCTAGTAAAGTATGAATTATTAAACCTTAATAGAGATAAAATCACTTCAAAGATGCATTAGAGTATTTGGTTATGTGCTCACTAGTGACTTAAAAATAGAGCTCAACACATTCAGGGCTTATTTTACAAAGGTCTACCATGCACCTTTGAATCTATCCATATTTTACAGCAGGATACTGTGCAAATATTTATAAAATGTTTATAAACCGTAGTGTTATTATCTGACTTAAGAAAATTAATCTTTGAAGAACTGAAAGCTCAGAAAAATAGATTCATGTATACAGTTTGAGGCATACAATTTTCAGTTGATGCAAGCAGATATACAGTTCTAAAAGGTAAATAAAAATTATTTCTTCTAATCTGCCTCATGGGGAACTGTGTCCTCTGCAATAAAAACACCAACATCCTATCACATGACTAAGCCACTAAATAATTTAGGCTAAGGGCACAAAATGCAAAGAGTAAAAAGACATTGTTCAGTCTTTGAACAAGAATTTCAAAAGATATTTTATCTATCTATACATGTATTTAAACAAAATAAAAATACAGAACTCTTACTCAAGGTACTGAACAATGCCTTCTGCCAGGCATTACAAAGTATATTTATGCCAAGTTGAAGTTTTGAGAAAATACGGTGAGAAATTCCTATAATTATTATTAACATAATCCTGACATGTAGATAGGTACTTTTTTGATTAAATAAAGTATTAAAAGATTAAGCATATTTCACAGTTGTAACATGTTAATCACACAATCAAATAGTCTGAATAGAAAACAGGAAAATTCGTCTTCATTTAAGACTGTATTACTCTCTAATACAATGAGGTTTTTCTTTGTTCTGTTGGGATTTGTGGGGGTTTGGTTTTGTTTTTTTTAGGAACTCCAACACAGCAGCTTGAAGTACCACTATATAGACAAGAAAATACAAGAAAAAATAAAGATAGAACAGTTTCAGTCTAGAGGGTAAAAAAAAGTATCAAATATATGGCCAAGCACATGACTTTCAGAGTTAATTATTTAGAAACAGCTCAAGCTGCTGGGTAGCTCCTATTAATAGTCTGTAGAAATAATACCACTCTAAAGAATGTAGCAGATGGTGGTAAGACACTGAAAGGAAAAGCATTTTTGTTCCACGCGCTTCTAACGTTATCTGATCATCCAGGTCCTTAGGCATTCTGGTTTACTGAAGGTATCGGTTAAAAAATTAAAAAAGATCTGATATCGTGTTGGGACATGAATCTTAATGCCAAAATGGCACACATTTATTTCCTGTTAATGGCAGATGTATTATATGTGCTCCAGCTAAGGAACAGCATACTCAGGAAATTACATGATGGTCTATCATAAAGTTTGGATACTGATAACAGACAGAATATATTTCAGAAACGTGCAGATGCCGTATTTTATAAGCCTAACATTTTTTATTATTAATGGCTATACAACACCACAGATAGCCACTAATGGATATGAAATGATAAATTTATTTTCTTATTCTCTTTGTTGAGCATTCTGCCCTAGCAAACTTATAGCTGTACTAGGAGCTTCTGACAGAAACTCTAAGGTGCTTTCTGTAGTTACTACAAAAAGTAGTAACCAGGGAGTGGGTTGGATTGGTGAGATAGTGCTGTTGTGATAGAGGAAAACATCCTTGGTCTGCAGAGTCAATTCCCTCCCTGTTGCAGCTCGGGTAGGAAGGGTACAGGGGGCTGTTCTGCATTCACCAGACATCAGGATAATGCTCAGTTTGCTTTCCACATGTAATGATTTGTGGCTTTGTTTTGGGAAGTTATGCTTCCACTCCCAGACTGCCACCTCCCTTCATACTTGGTTGATGCTGATTTTAACAGAGCAAGTGCCATGATTTGAAGAAGCCACGCAAAGTAACGTGCTTCACAAGAAAAAATTCTGCCTAACCTGGAGATCTTACTACCAGTATAGGCAGGAGCCTAGCCATGGCAGCACAGTCTCAGCTCAGGCACATCCATCCTGATGAGACCATGATGTTGCATAGTATGAACTGTATGTAGGCTTATCCCAAGCAGGTCCCCCTCGGCAACGAGCTGACATCAAGTCATCAGTCTGAAACTGCAGAGCTAAATCTGTGTGACACATTACAGCATGTATTCCTCTTCAACCATGATGAGAGACTGAATTCAAAGGATAACTAATATTCAAACCTCCTTTCACTACTTTCCCATCACTGTTTTCCATTACCAAGGACTGGATACTTCCTAATTGATGCTTTACATTCATAGTAATTAATTGTAGCTAGACTTCTTTTCATCTCCTGAAATACATAATATCACAATGGGCTCAAACAGAAGAGTGTAAAAGCAATCTATATTACTGCTAAATAATCATATTCACTCGTTTTTATCTTAGCTTTACATGCTTTACAAACATTAAAACTCATTTAATATGCTTTTAAAAAATGAATAAGGTACTATAAAAATAGCATATTAATGGCTGAATGTAGAACTTTTTACAATTTTAGTCAGGTTTATTATTTGGTGTACTGTAAATCAAATTAAGTACAAATATTAGTACTGACAATGTGTGTATAATTAGTTTTTAATCTTTACTGCCTGAACATGTATTCATCACAAAGGAGTAGGCACAGATTTCTAAGCCGTATCTGGGCATATAAATTACACATTTAGATGTACACTACTGTAATTTATACATATATTGCTCACACATAACCCTGTGATGCTTAGCTGTGATTTTTAGTAGCTAAGTATACAAAATGCTTGAAAACATATAATATAGAGAGAAATATACATAGAGAAAATGAGTAACTGGAAAATTAGATCACATTTTCTGATTTCTTACAATTTCCTCATCTGAAAAATATATGAATATATTCTCCCATTACAAGTAACATAGGGTTGGGGATTTTTCTCCCAAGACAGAAATTTCACTGTACACTTTCACTGTACACTCCTGTCAACTGGCAGAGGACAGAGGCCACCCAGACAACCATTCTCACATGAGGAGAAAATGATTATTTAATTTTTAAATAAAGACATTATATTGTCATTAAAAGTCATAGTTGAAGAGCTTTCAACTACTCTAAAAAATATATTCTATGTATGATGGAAAATATCACCAGAGTTCTAAAATATGTTGCCTTGGCTTTTATTGGAAGTACTGAAGCATGACTAAATAATCAGATTAATTTTAAAAAAATCATTTTTATTAAACACTCTATTAAAGCATGTGCTGACATAAATGATAATTCATTATTCTACTACATGAACACCTTACACTTTCCAATAAAATAAAAACATATCCTTTTATCCTCTATGTTAAAAACCCCACCTAGATAAATACTTAGCAGACTAAGACAATTTTAGTGGATTAGGATCTATGACATTTCCTATCAATAATCTGCCCATAGAAAGGTAGAAGGATTCAAAGTACATCTAAAATCTATGCACCGTACTAAAGAAGCACAAGTATAATGATGTAAGGTAAACCAAAAGGATACATTTATTGACTTAAAGGTAACTATTAAATCTTTCGAGACTATGTTGGCCTATTCAGCAGTGATACAGAAGCAGTAAAAGGGGAGCTTAAATATTTGAGACAGAAATTTTTGAGCCAATCCCTTTGCACTTATAAATTAATGTAAATTAAGAAAGGTTAAGACTTTTTACAAATCACAGTAAATAAAGAAGATTGGACAGCTCTAACAATATTGTTTAACAATATTCTAAAGTATCTAGACCCATCTTCCTACATTGCACTTGTGGTCCTACAAGGTCTGAGTTTAGATGATTTCCTATTTTGGGTCTTGAGAGAATTTCCCCCCCCCCCCCCCCCAAATTAGAACAATCTGCTGGCAATATAGGATTCTTTTCCCTTATTTCACTGAAAGATTAAAAAGTCTAGAGAGAGTTAAAATGATTAAAAAAATCATATCTTCATATTAAGATGTAACATAGATAAGTCCATTAGATGATTGTGTCTGTGCCCACTGTAGGCTAAAAGAGCCCTCTTCTAGAGAGTACTGTCAGATGGCCAGAAGTGCTTAAGCTTAAAAGGAATTTTATGAAATTTTTGCATTTTAATAATGTACTTTGTACCTTTCAGTTTGTATGGAGACTCAGAAGTCTGCAGAATCACAATATAAGACCTATTACACACTGCTGGTTGTTTGGAGGACAGTGCACTAGCCGTAACACTGCATACTGGTTAAACATCAGGGTTGGGTAGAGAAGTTAATCATGTCTTCCCTCTGTTAAAATAATGAGGATTACCCTGTAAATATTTCCTCATTTTTCAAATTTTCCCTTGGCCTTTTTATTTTTACTCTATTTGTCCAAATTAATCACATGCAAATGTCTATCTTTATACAGATTCACACCCAAAGTCCACAAGGTCTTTAGTTCAACTTGCATCCATACACAAACATTTAAGGCTTGTGTCTAGTCCTTAATTTCAGGTCTTCTAGAAATATTAACCTTAAAATTAGGGCCACAGTTCACTTATTCCCCCTAAGGTTGGGAATGGCAAATACCCAGAATATAATCCCAAAAAAAGGAGCAAGTTTTGATCAAACTATTCATGTGAACGTTCAGGAAATAACTTTTCCTCAGAGGCTAGAGGTTAAAGATGTTGCAAACAGCATCTTCATTTCATCCCGTACCTTCATGATAGAATTCCTGGTTAGTTTCCTAATAACATGAGTGAAAATGCTTACAGTTAACATTTCATATAAATCAAAACATGTTCTGCAATAATGCTAGTTAATATATTTTTAAATTATCTGGTTTTTTGAAGTATTTTGATTTATCACCAATTTTACTGTAAAAAAGGACAGAGAAAGTAGATTGCTAATAGCATAACACCTATCTTGACGTGAAAAATAAAAAGATGAAGAGTTTGACTTAAATCTGTAAGTCCAGAAGTTTGAGGTCACGTAAACCTGCTTTTGTCACATAATAGCACAAGAAATCAGTTTCTAGATCCAGGAAAAGATAAAAAGATGCACCTATGGAAAACCAGAATGGAAGTACACTGTATATTATAAAGGGGGAAAAAAAAAGATGTCATAATGTGATGAAGGGAATGAACAACAGTGTAGAGAAAAATACCAAGGAAAAATAAAGAGGAAATCTTGGAAATAATGAATATGTTATGAAATGCTAATTTTGGAAAATTACTACTTGTCCCCTGAAAGAGAAGTCTAGGGGAAAATATGAGCTGTTCTTGATCTCAAGAAAGAAAATCTTACACAGATTTAATAGATCTTTCAAACACACACCATACCATAGGAAGAAGATATAACCTCTTGCAGACCTATCACACCTGTAAGCAGACTAAAACCTTCTCTTGCACATTATGTATTTGAGACATGGAGGAAGTGTAGAGAACCATAAGAATTTGCTATAAAAATCACACAGAAAACAACCTGAGTTCTTCTCCAGTAAATTCAGGTATCTTACCAAGAGGAAACAGATGGCAATGGTGCTCAGAAAACATAGGTAAAATCTAGGTAAATTGTGAGAGTGCCAGAGCACTGCAGTATAACATCAGTATAAATCTCTTAACATCTTCATGCAAAAATGTGTAATAGATAAATGAACAAAAGCACAGTGAAGGATGTGTAACAGAGTTGTCCTGTACCTTGAAGTCCAAAGAAAATCAGCGTATAGTTCTGTCAGCAATTCAGTAGCTTTTACTGCCTTATTTCAGTGGGAGTTACATGCTAATCCTCTTGGAAGCTCTTGAAAATCTCTACCAGAATTCTTTATACTTATAACTTGGCAAGTATTTTTAACAGAGAAGGGGTTAAATGAAATAATCTCTTCCCAATGGACTAAAGAAATTCAGTTCAAACTTTTTTTCCCTTCAGTTGAAAATCAGATTTGAATGCTCTGATTCCTCATGCATATTCAAGATTTTTTCATGTGTCACAGCTGAATGCACTGTATGTTGTACTGATATGAACAAACACATACAAAAAAAGGGAATAATTTAAATTATCTAGATAGATGTATGTTTGTCAGCATCTGAAAGAATATCAATCCTGCAAGTTATAAGTATTCAGTAACTCTTCTGAAAACATCATTCAGGCATTGTAAGACATATAACTGCAGTATAAGCAATGACCTTTAAGTGTATCTTCTTTCCCATTATCTCTAAACTGTGAAATAGTGATACTGAAATCTTTGTCATGTCTGCATAGAAGCTATTTATTTTAAAATCATTTCACCCGGTAAACCAACTATAATTTTATTAACAATAGCAAGAAGTTGATATGGTATTCAAAGGAATACTAACATGCTATTCACCTTAGCTTCTTCTACAAAGAATCTCTTAGTTCATTTGTATTTCAGAAAAAGGGTACATGATAATTTTAATTCTTTATGAAACTTTTTCAATTAAATTTCTAAAACCTTATCAGGTGTTAGAGCATCTTCAGGGAACAAAACTTTCATAATAACAATACCATGAAAGCCTGTAATCTTTAAAATTACTCATTCACTATGATTAATTTACCCTTTATTTGTATCTCTATATCTAAAGGGCAAGTGTCACTTTTAGAGTTATTATTTCAGACAGAAAATTTTATACAGAATTTTACTTTAGATGTAGGTCACATCATTTATGAGTAACTGTCACGACTGACTCATTGTATTTTCTGTCAATGTTGAGTTTCTTCCCGTTTCAGAAACCTCTCTTGAAGAAGAAACATTGCTTATAGGCTGTGAAAGACATCACACAGCTAACCCAAGTAATATTTCTCCAATTAACAGAGGCTAAGTATTGTCATACTATGAGTACACCAAAAGTAACACTGAACACCTCCTGTCTCTGCCTCAACAAAGTTGTTACAGGATTTTGCGCTGACTGCATTGACAGCTTTTAAGAGCGTTGCAGGAAGAAGTGATTTTCTGTAGGCCGCTCCATAAGAAGTTCTAATGGAGAAATTGCAAACAACGTGAAAACAGCCACTATGGCCACGTTTGTTTCAAAACTGAACATGAAACTATCAGCAGCAATCCCCCACGCACATAGTGACACAAAAATCAAGACATGCTTTAAAATAGCCTCCTTTAGTAACAGGATGAAGTGCAACAACAGAGAAAGAGGGCATATACAGCAATACCAGATGCTTGCACCCTGTGAGTCATGGTATTTCAGGAAAGTGTTAGTGCCAGTAATCCATTTATATTTAAATAATATATTTGCCTGGACCAGACCTGTATTAAAATGCCTCATATGATTGAAATTATGTTTGGTAACAGCCCTTTTAGTTCCTGCCTTCAAGGAAAAAGGTATTTCCTCAGAGTCACGCAGTCAGCCACCTACACATAGTCACAACCTAGTGACTTACAGGCTCCTTCCCAGTCCTATTAATCCATCCTACCAGATCTCACAGCCTTTCTAAACAGCACAATCTGGCAACAAGTCAAATAGGGCAAAACTCTAATTTCTAGTGTGGTACTTGATCAGATTATGACCCATCTCCTGGAGTGGGAGGTCACTTCTGATGTTCTAAGTGTGTATGAGCTGGAAGATGCCCTGAAGAAGACTCAAAAACCAAGCTGCTTCCCCTGCCCTCCCCGCCCCCCCTCCCTCCCCCCGCCCCCCCTCCCTCCCCCCGCCCCACCTGAATATCCACAAACAGATTCCCAGACACAGCTAATCCACAAGCAAAATTGACAAAGTCAGTAACGACTCCTCTAAAAGAAGATTTGTTTTTCTTACACTACTTGCTTTATCAGGTTGATTTCTTTGCCAGTCTCTTCCCATTGTTTTGACCATCTGCCTACAACTTTCTTTCCATTTATTACTAGTAGCAGTATCTTACTGTATTTCATTGCCATGGTATGTGTGGCCTTGAATAGTTATCAGTTCATTTCACAGCTTTGCTGTTTGAACTACTGCCAAAATGACTGGTTCATGTTTTTGTTACAAGCTTTGAAAAAGTTGATAACTTGGACATTTTTCCTCACTATGCAGTCCCTCTTCCAGATGGTTGGAATTACTCTGAGCAGTCCTCTCTTTTAATTTTTAAAATTATTTGGTCTGCCAGTGACTTTTATTTCATATTTTTAGAGTTTACAAGCTGGATTTGTATCCCATCTAAATACGCCTTTTGATGTCAATGAAGCTACAGCAACTTACACAGCGTGATGATCTTGCTTCATCAATGGGTCAATTATAGCTCCAAATGAACCTAAAAGAACTTTTCAAATAGTCTGAAATTGCACTATTAATTCAAAGTTCATGTTTCACGCACACACACACTCCCCCGTCATGCATTTAATTCTAGATTATTTTAGTCCATATCAGCTAATATTATTAGTCAAACATAGCTAAAAGTAAGATTTTCCTGCTGTGAACAAGTGATCTGAAGTGTTTCAGGCAGTTTTATGTTCCCTATCTGACATGATTAGGCATCTTTTGATATAAGAAAGATAGTGTTTAAGATGTAGTACAGGACACAAAACTGTATTAAATAGGTCCTCATGAATGTCCTGTGTTAGGTTGTTACTCTTTCTAGAAGATACATCATCTGCTTAAAGTCAATGACAAAACCCAAATTTGCTTAAGAGATTTGACAAGAAATATTTTATCTGAATTAACAGAATTTAGATATTCAAAGCCAAAATTAGAATTAATATTTTAAAAAAATTACATTGAAGGATATATATCTATTTAAAAAGAATGTCATAATAGACATAATGGGTGACTTAGCAGTTTCTTAGGCCACCTGAGCTATATAAGCTTAGGATCTACTTGCGTAATACATGTATAACATATATATGGGCACACAATAGGTAATTTTGCAGTTCTAGTCCACCTGAGCTATTCAAAGTTCTGTAAATAAAGTTGCTAGAACATAAGCATAAATTCCAAGTAATTAATTGAAAAATATACCCTTTTCTTCTGGTTTAACTTGAATATCAAGATTGTATTTACGATTCTGACCCAATTCTCTGGGAAAGCAACCCTTGTGAAACAGATGAAGCCCATATAGTCTCATTTTGGCTTCCCTTCACTGCTGGACAAGCCAGACAGTATGCAGGAAAGCTGTCATGTGCTTCAGCATGAATTTTCCAATGGCAATGAAAGCACTGGGTAGAAGTTAGGCCTCTGTCAGCTGTGACAGCTTTTCCATTGACTTTAACTGAATAAGGATCTCATTCAGGGGTGTGCAATTACTATTTCACTATATTATTCCCTCTGGACTAGATGGTTGTGACACAGCTTTGTTTCAAAAAGAAAACACTGCCAAAACAGAAGATCCTTCTCCACAAAAACACAGGAATTCCTCTTATCTCCAGTATATTATACATACTTCAATCTTTTAATGTTTTCTAACACATTTTAAAATACAGCTACTAAAAGCTCTTAAAAAAAAAAAACTCAACCAAAAAACAAAACAAAAAAAAACCAAAAAAAAAAAACCAAAAAAAACCCCTGAAATTATGCCAGAAAATCTACAAGGTGTATTTAAGGATTAAAAAATTCTTTACTGTGAGAGAAAACTTTGAGACTTGAATCTTTCAGCCTTGAAAAACAGAAGGATGAGAGAAGACTTCATTATATGTAGTTAGGAAAGAGATGTTTATACTACAGGAAAATAATGAGAACTCAGTAAACTGAATCTAGTAGATACATTTAGAAATCGTATTAGATAAATATCAGGAAGAAGTATAATCTTTTTCAGGTTTTGGCTCTGACATAGACTGTAAATTGCTTAATGTTCCTTTGTCACAGTTCCTTTATATGTAAAGTAGACTGTTGCCTTTGCCTGATTTGCCCATTAGCTCTTTAAGAACTGAAGAGCTGTAGATGCTCTCCCTGCCTGTGTCCACATAACACCTCAATGTTGTATAGGCGGTGGCTTCTATGGACCAGAAAGATACAAATAATAGTGACTTTGAAAAACGAACTTCCATCTAGTTGGGAAATTTTACTCAAGATCTTGCTTTAAAGCAAGATCAGAATATACAGTTAAAAGAAGCCCAATCTAACATGTACTTACAATAATATTAAAAAAACCCAACCCATGTCTAAACCAGTTATTTCCTGCATTAGCTTTATGGTCTGTAAGAACTGCCAGATTTCTTAAATTGCAATAGATTAGCAATTTACAAATCAGTTAGATATTCAAATCAACTGGCTTTTTCACCTCATTCAGTTGTAATGTTGTTTGTCTCCAATGGAGACAGAACCACCTGCCAATAAGGATCACAAAAAAAAAAAAAATAGTTTCCCTGAAATCCTGAAATGAGAAAGAACCTTTAATTAGGCTAACATCTTTCCCAGCTGGCTTCTTGAAGAGGTACTTGAAATAATTTGATACATTGGTAAAAAGCAAATGAAATGCATTAACTACACAAATACTCAGCTTCTCCACAGGTAGATTAGTGTCTTCTAATTCATGAACTCCTAAATCTATGGCTTGTTGTTAATCCTAATATTATTTTTTCTTGTTTATTACCAGGATTCATGCATAACAAGAAATTTATGCATCTTGTTACTTTTTGGACTTACATTCTATCATGGAAAAACATGTTCTGCACTGAAACTCATGGTGAGTTTCACTGATGTAAGATATTTCTAAGACTATTACACATTATAGCAGAGCTTGCACTTACTATACTGAGCAATATAGTCCGTGTATAATGCTCATGTAGCTGTGCAATATTCCCCTAAACAACTTTAGCAGTGACTACAGGTCAAGGCAGGAACTCATTTACATCATATTATAGAATCCAAAATGCAGTAACTCTCCTCCAAAAGTTTGTATTTACACAGACCCCTTTTGAATCACAAGAGACCATTACATCTGAGGTTTTGACCTCAGGCTCACAGACAACTTACTGATTGACTTTGCAGCTGCAAGACGACTCAGGATGCCACTCACTCCTTAATACTCAGACTTTCCTTATTCATGACATCATGTCGTGTATCAAATTAAAAAAGGACCTTCTATTTCCTGTTCATTTGAGCAGTAAGTATTCACCCTCCGTTTCTTCTGCAAACTAAAGAAAGGTGAGCAGTATGCTAAAGCATGTACTGCAGAGAGCAGAAGAATGAAATTCTTTCTAGTTATTAGAAATGGAATTTAATAAAAAAAGTATTAAACTCATTGTACCTGGTCCAATGAAAACAGAAATGTCATATGAATCTGAAAAAAAGATCATACAGTGTGGAATATGGAAAATGTTTGAACAATAATTACTTCAGTTTGACATTATTCTTTACAACAGCTTTGACAGCACAGCTTTTGTTAGAGGACTCTGACGTTAAGTAAAAAGGCTCAAAAAACCCCCAAACCACTGAATTTGAGATTTGATAATGTTTTAAGGTAGACCTGTCATTTCAACTAGTATTGGATTCTGGCAGATGGTTGGGTCAGTCCCAATACACCTCTCTAAAGTACTGAGAGTCTTGTGTTCAAACTGAGGTCTGCAACTGGTTATGCTAACTCCATAGCAAAGATGGCTACTCTACTTACAAACAAGAATTTGTACTTAAAAAAGAAAAAGGCAAATAAAATGCCCAACACCACAAACAAACAAAAACATACCAAAACCCCACCAAAAACTACTAAAACCCATTATTTGCCTTCCAAAGGAAAAAATACAAATTGAAATAAGTACAGACACCAGTAACACAGTGGTCATGTTCCCTGAATGGACATACACCAGTCACACAGTGCCCCCATGGATATTCTAACCTTGCTTTTTGAAATACTGAAAATTAAAAGGGTAGGGGAAAAATAGGGCATAGAACCATAGTTTAGGAAACACTGGAATAACTCTATACAAGATTAAGTAGAGCAGATGAGTCAATTGGTCTTCTGCATCCTTTTTGTTCATGATTTGTAACTATGGATCACTGTGTCTCAAAAAAAAGACAAAAAAAACCCCACCACAAACAACACCCAAAACCAACCACCCCCATCACTGAACGCTGAACTCCTGACTACTGGCAGACAGACACAAATATATCAGTGGGAACAGATCTTAGTGTCAAACCCCAGACCCCATATTGCGGTATCACTGCCCAGCAGTACAAGGCAATGGGATACTGTAGGAGTTTCACAGTTGAGGTCTGAACACACCTGTGGGCAGGGTGAGGAAATGTAGGATTATCTATTTATAAGCAACGGTAACTGCCATTTCCACACCACAGTTGTGACCATGGAGTGGGCAGAGCTGTCAAACAGGAACACCTCAGTGGGTCCAAAAATGGCAGGTCCAAATATCAAGTGTTGAAACTACAAAGAAGGGACAAGATTTGAGAGTTACCAGCACATGAAGGGCCCCATTTAATTCTTTTCACTATGGTCATTGTCAGCTTCATTGTCCCCAGGTCATAGCATGGCTCTGCAGTGTCATGTGAAGGAGAAATGTGCATCACAGTTTCAAAATCAAGTCCTAAGTATATACTTAGTCCACATAAATTTCAAGTAGCATTAAATATCTTTTCAAATAGTTTAGACAGAAGTAATAATTTCAATGAGCATGCCATACAAGTTGAGGAATAAATTAAGATGTAGATTACTAAGATTCCAAAAATGGGTGGTAAACCTGTCCCAACATCACCTCTGTAGCAAAGCAAGGAGAAAGCCAATAAAAGTCACTTTGACTTCTCATTCATCATAGGAAAGTGTGAAATAGCAGAGTCCCTAACAGCAGGTGCAAATTGCAATATGGTTTTCATTCCACACACAGATCTCATATTATCATCACTGGGAACTCAGCAAATGGATAGAAGGAATTGTGCAGCCATAACTCTTCAACTGCTACACAGTAGCACACTTGTTAAAATTATCTGGAACACAGCAAGTGCTTGATAAGAGTACCAGACCACAGCACAAATACAATGTGTTCTTTATGACAAATCTTTTCTTATGAAGAAATCTGGGAAAATGCAAAGATTTTTGCTGTATAAAGGAAATAAGCAGCATCCAAAAAACTAAAATGCTATTTCTTATGTGGCATTTTGCAATGAGGTGATACTGTAAGATTATCTGGACAGCAAAAAGTTTGTGTGTCCTAGTTACTGAACGTAGATAGCATTCACTTCTACAATAGTCAAATGCCTTTCATAGTATTTTAATTTGCAAAAGAACCTGATTTCACTATAGAAGTGTTATGATAAAGCCTAAAAAGAATTTATCTGATCAAAGAAAATGTATTACCACCATGTGGAGGTTTGCCTCAAATCTTGTATAACAGCAGTAATAAACATAACACACTTTTGCACAAAACCAGATAATGGGAACATAAGGCAAAAGACCTTGCAATTTTCTTTAATAAGGTGATATTTCAGAAATTAAGGGAAGAATATTTACCCATAAATAAGGTTTATAAAAGAACACCTAAGATGCTAATGTCTACCTAGTAACATCTGCTCGTCAAAGCACTATGCAATCAAGTCAGCAGCTGAAGACTGACAGTCACCCACTGTAATATATTTGGATTACAGATTCAGTATCATTTAGAGATGTTGATTCCTAGTGGTTATGTATAAATTACAATATGTACCAAGTTACCTAAAGAATAATTTAATTCCAAAATTTAAATAGTGTCTCAGTGATAAATGAAAACACCATCTGCAGCTTCATAATAATTTGTTAATTGAGTACGGAGTACATAGAACTAAAATCACTGCTGTCATCTCATAAGTTTTAAAGTAAGCCACTTAACACAGTCATTCAATGAAGGTTCACAAACACCCAGGCATTACATAGTTAAACTATGAAAAACTGTGCTCATCAATTCTAGAGCTATACCAGTCATTCTACAATAAAAAAATACTTGGAAATATGTTTTTCACCAGACACCTAAAGCCTGCTGATTTTGGAGGTTTTATATTTAAGCCACTTAATAGTCTTTCAAGATACATTAGAAATTTGAAATAGGAAATCCAGGATAAATATGAAACATAAGCCTGCACTAATCAAAGGAAAGAGACATCTACGATGAAAACACGCCCAATAACTCTCATTGTCGAAGTAATGATAGATAGGGAATAATCTCATTTTCCTTGGTCAAGTGCAGCACCAGCATCAATTCAGCCTCAAATCTTTCTCTAAGTTTTCTGATTTTCTCCGGTGTGTGAACACATATGTGCAGGAAAAGGAAGAAAACATGGAAGCAGGAGTTAGCCTTGTCTCTAACAGGCAAGTAGTTCAACTACTGGTCAACTAAGTAGCCTTCAGGCTCTGGTTGCTTTCATTTAATCTTCATGCCTTTGCTGTGTGAGGAATTGTGCTAGCCCTAGCAAGGACTGATCAAGTCCACAGCATCCAGGAAGCCCGACTCAAAACTACTTTCAGGGTTGAGCAGAGAAGGCAAGGAAGCAAAAAATGCAGAAAGATGTCAAAGTCCTATTGCAAACAACAAGGATGGGCAGAAGAAATAAAATCTCAGTATATGCTTTGCCTGGGTTATTATAAGCTGCTACTCAGTAGTGCTGATTATAGAAGGCAGAACAGCAGAAATCTCAGCTAACTGCCCTATACCACAGCCTGTGCTCTGGCTCATCTGCCTCTGGCAGATGTGTAGGTAGAGCTTTAGTGAGAAGTAAGGACAATTTCAGGATACCTAAGTGGCTCTAATTGAAAAGATATTTATAGGAAATATACACGTACACTGAAGAAGAAGAAAGAGAAAGAAAGCATAGTGTGAAGGTTGCATGAGAAATCTTACTCTTGCAAGTGATCCGTTAGTAAAGAGATTTTTAAAAATCACTCTGATCAATTCTCAAATGGAGCATACTGAAACACCAAAATCCTAATATACTGTCTACTGCATTAAGGCAGCAATTTGGGTGGGTCATGTACATACTGAGAACCTGCACTTCAGCAGCAAACATACAAAAAGGTTTGTTATTCAAAGAAAACAGGGAATTATCCTCAACTTCCTTTCATGGAGAAGTTTTCTGAAAACAGTGGGGTTTTTTCTTTCTCTTTTTGCTAGATGTTCCCATGTGACTTCCTTTAATCATGGAGTCTATAGAGCTCTTTGACACTACCCAGCAGCTTCATTAACTATATTGGATTCAGTTGAGGTAGTCTTATTTCCTGATCCTCATCTACAACAGCAGCCACTTCCAATATCTCGGGTTTTGAGGCTTGCTTTTTCATTTAAAAGAAGTACAATTTTTTTTTTTAAATTTTATGTCTAGGAAACAATTGCCTTGAATATGCAAGTTTTGGTAGCAGTGACCCTAACTGGATACCTAGACTGCTGGGATTTTCACCCTTTTTCATTGTAACATATGTATTTCCACAATTTCCAAAGTGTGACATGTATCCTTTGGGAATTGAAAATTCTCCTGATACTATTTCTCATCAATATCTTTTCTCAATTGATCTGTAACTAATTGCTACACTTTCATAAAACAAATTCAGGTACAGTTCATGTTTGAATGAAATAAGATTAAATGGCTTAACACAAAAATATTTTCACCCTATCAAAAAAGGAGTTTCTCTCAGTGAATAACTAATATCTGAATACTATAGATTTTTCATTCACTTCCAAAACTTCTCTCTGTCTTCCAGAGTCTCAAAAATAGTCACTTCTTCTGTATGTGATTTCATAACAAGAAATATCTTTTCATTCTAGTGCTTGGAAAAAATATAAATTCCCTGGTTTTAATTTGCAACAGACACTGAGTTTTACAGAGGACTCCAGATGAACTGGAGAATCACACACCTATATGAAATTTCCCACTAACCATTATAGCCTGAAGGAATCTATATGTCAGGCAAGAATGTTGATATAGACAAGAAATGACTAAAAGTCTAATATCAGCCTGCAAATTAACACGAAAGAACGTCACATTAAGTGAGGGGAAAAAAAGCACAACACAAAACAAATGCCAAGAGCTAACTTTTATGGCTTACCCATTTTGTACCTCATTTTACCAGAGCTCTCTTAGTTGTCTGACCCATGTGATATATTAGCATACATAAATCAAGCCTAATTATAAATTGCTGTGTTCTTGACGAAAGTGGACGCTCAGGCTGATATATCAAGGTATGTTTGAGGCATCTGGATAGTGAGTGTCATAGGCAAAAAAAAAAAACAAACCATATTAATCATTCCTCTAATAAAGAAAAAGAAAGTCATCTCTGAGAGTTTAATTCTTCAAACTGCAACACTAAATTTAGCTGTTACTCCTACCCATAGTCCAGCTGTTTGCAGAAAGTTTATTGAGGCCGCTATGGGAGCAGAATAAAGACATGCTCCTACACTTCATTTGATTCCTAAACACCATCACTCCGTACCACCTATTGAACCTAACAACTATGAAACAAAAGGGATCTTGTCCCACAACATTATTTCTGCTTGAGAAGGATACTATGATCTATCACAAAAGAATCTCTGTGCAAAGGGCAATTGTAAATATGATAAGATACTGGCTCTAATAGAGCACTGTCTCGAGTGGTCTGATAATAACGAGACAAATCACTGTGGATTCAGGTTAGCAGATGGTCACTGGAACATGATTTTTCTTTCCTCTCCTCACAGGAAGGAACAGTTTTCACAACCACTGTACAATATTTGTTTCAAAGTCTTCTACATACGTGTGTGTGATGAACAGCTTAGCTCAGCTCCTAATAGATCAACATATTTGATAGGAGCTTTTAACAACAAATCTTGCCTAAGAATGAGTAATTTGCCTCCAACCCCTTTCCCCCATAGAGCTACTAACGAAAAAGCGCTCAAAGAATATATTGATATTAAACTAAGCAGATTGCTGAAACCTGAACTCCTTCTGAGCCTTTCATCCCCATTTGAAAAATGTCTCTGACAACTGATGCTTGCCCCAATATTGTCAGTTTTTCTCTTTGTACTGTTATGAACATTTCAGCAATAATTCTAAGGTACATATCTTTCTAGAGTCTTACCAGGGATCAGAAGGCCTAGTCAAGTATGTTTGGTTTAAATGCACAGCGAATTTCTGCCTCCAGACATGTTTTGGTATTGATCACTGAGACAGTACATCTGAAACTGTGAGCAATCTATATACTGTGCTGCCTCTCACCTCCATAAACTTTCAGAATTACAATGGACCTTTTTTTACCCCTCGTGTGTGAGTAGACTAGGGCTAGTAAGCAATGAGACGAGCTTTTCCTCGATGCTAACACCAGTAAATTTGTGTAGTAAAAAGGAAATAGAAAAGCAGTAGATCAAATATATTTATAAATGATGTAAGATTTTATCAAATACACAGTGTACTATCAGGCAAAAATTGTAGTAAACGAAAGATACATACTATATGGTTCTGATGGAATAGTATTAAACTTCCTGAGTAGCCTTTAGACTGGCTAAAAGCATTTACAAATCATTGCAAGCAGAATCTATATGATCTTATTTACTGAAATACCTGGCCATGACCTGCCTCACCTGAGTCTGTGTCTGACCCTAACTACACTCACCAGGCCTGATCCTGACCCCTCTCACTCATGAGCTAACATCCTGGCCTGGCCTCATCCCATCACCATGGAGGTGCCTGATGTCTGGATTGGTGGCATTCCACCCCCACCCTACTCCCTTGCTAAGGCAACAGGACAGGTCGTGCTGGCTCAAGGGTGTCCCCCCACAGGTCATGGCCCCCATGGAAGAGACAGCCCTTGCTGCATCTTCACAGTCTCCAATGTGTTATTTTTTTGTATTTATTTTAAGTAAAATGTCAAAACACGATTTGAAGATTTCACTAGTTCTTGCCCTAAATGATTTTTCATGGTAAGATTAATGAATTGACCCCTTTTCCACTAGTTTCAATAAATTAGCTCCTGATATCTCTAATTGCCATGCTGCAAGCATTACCTATGAGCATAACCTCTCACATCACCTGCAGAAGAATTTCCTTCTTAGGTCAAAGGAATGTCCTTTATTGAATACTACTTATGTTCTATAAGAACTCTGAAAAAAATTATTTCGCTCCCATATGCCCATGTGATACCACATGATCTCAGGAGATAATTGACACAGATGTGCTTTGCACTAATTGCTTTGGAGGTTCTCTGACACTGAAGGTCTGTAGTTATCTGCCAATTATCCAAACCCCTTAAATAAGTGCTCAACACATGGACTTTGCTCTATAAAAACCCAGCATGGAATTACTAGGAAGAATTATCACTCAATCCCCTATCCATCCGCACATCTATCGGTGTTTTAAAGGTCACTGCTCTTCAGGCAGCCCTCCCATTTGTTCTCATAGCCCAGCAAGGCTTTGGTCTGTTTTGAGGATGAGGTCACACCCACTCCCTCTATCGCTTTCAGCTGGCTATGTCTCAGGAATCATACTGGAGCTCAGGTGCTACACTGATGAAAAGAGATTGCAGGAGTACATGCACAGCAGCACCTCTCCATGATGGGGACTGCCCTGGGGCTAAGAATAGAAGAAGGGATCAAATGTGGTAGGGGGAATCACCAGAAGATTTTGGTTTGCTTGGAACCTATTGTCATATACATCTTCTTGTAGATTCATTTTCTCTGACAGAAAAGGCACTTTGAGCATAAGAGAACCACATGAAAGACATAGGGAGAGACAATATCTTTGATTTGATATATATGAAAAAGGTGAGCAAACATCTACATGCACTGTCCCTTAACCAAATTAGACACACACACCCCCCACACACCCCGAAAAGTACAAATTGAAAGCTAAAACCAGTATTGGAATCAATAGCTCTTAGCTTAACCTAGAATCAAACACAGATTTTAATAATTAAAAAGCATCTATCAAAGATATAAAATTATATCTAGGCTTGCCACATGTTAAAACACACATTCACATACCATAATTGTATCAAGGAAATATCACATTGTATTTTCTAAGCTGTCAGAGTATGTCAAGAACAGACAATATCACTCTCAGCTTTTACTAGACATTCTGTTACATATCTCCACAATTAGGCATCTTCATTTTCACCTTCATGCTCTCATTTTATAGCCTTAGGCACTGGCTTCTATCATGTAGGTCAGTTGGTAAAAAAGAAACACGCCTCTGTCAATAGTTAAATGGTTTTGAATGCAAGAATCCATCTATCTCTCTCTCTTCTCACATATATGTATATGGGCATACAATTCCTGTTTCTTTCTCTGTACTAATAAGCAGATATATAGTGCTCCATATATACAGATATATATCCCCATGGTAGAAATCAATTTTTTCTCCATAATAGCCAATAAGGTAATTATCTCACTATGTTCTGCAGCCAACAGCTAAACGCATCATCTTGCCAGAAGAAACACTATGACATATACCATAATCTGAAAAGTATTACCTTCAGTGCTTTAATCAATGTTAACATTAACAGCACTCATCTCTTGCAAAGCATGAAACTATTGACCCCTTAAGGACCTGTGTTAAGATATGACACTATTTTATCCTAGGATTTCATTTGTGTTTGCTACTAATTAAAATACGTGTGACATGTTTCTAGCATTAACCCCAGTTGAAATCAAGCTGTGGATTGTGCTTGTCTCTTGCAGAGTTTCAAGAAAAAACCTAGGGACAATGGTATTACAAGAACGAATCAGCTAGAAATCCCATGTAATTCATTAAGGAAGCAAATCAGTGTCACACAGATGCAGAGACACATGATTTGGTTCTGCAATGTCTCTGAAAGGAATTAAAAAAACACTCAAAACAAAACCCAACACTGAAAGTAAAACATCAGATAAGTGCAAAGAACCAAATTATACCCACTGGACCTTACAGGACTATGTCTAAGTTCAGAGAATATTATGAACTGAAATATACATTTTTTTCTTCTCCCAGTGACAACCTTCCACTCTCTGTGACCTCTTTACTATTAAATCTTCTACGCTTCAAAATATTTTCTATTTTTTAATAATATTTTCTGTGGATTGTCTCATTATTATTATTACTGCTGTATTGCCTCCAATGAGGTTCACACTCAGATTTTCCTATGTTATCCTCTAGGGTCTACCAAGATCATACTAGCAAAATCTGGGTGGAGTAAGCGCATGATGAGGCTCTCCCATCTGCCCAGAAAGCAGTCCAGGTCCTGTCCCAACCTACTTTATGCTCTTCCCTTGGCAAACAAATCATTAGTGTAATGAAAAACCCAAACATAGAACAAACCCAGGCCCTCCAAAAAGGGCAGTAAGTCCTACTTTTTCCCACCTCACCATCTTTCTCTTGCTTTTCTTAGCCAAAGAACAAGAGGTTATGTCATCCACTTAAAATCATTAATCACATGACAATCAGGCAGCCCTAAACTCTTTCCAGGCCATTTTACTATAAGATCCATGGGTTACAGATCAATTGCTATGGACAGTCAGATCTTCTTGTCACCCAGGTTCCTGAAACCCAGATGAAAGATGATGTTCTTATTTTACAGAGTAGATAAGAGTATGGAAAAAGTCTTGAAGTGAAAACCTAAATTTCATAGTGAACATATAAATTTAGATACTGAAAAATTAGAAGCCATTTGTGAAGGCATTACTTTAGATAGAACTTTATTGTGGGAAGATGAGGCAGGTTTGAGGCTGGAGTAATGGGAAAATAAAATGTTTATTAGCATCCTCAGAGACCTCTCTTGGTTTTGAAATTTTCTTCTAGGAAAGAAGGACAATATCTGGACTGAACTTTAAAATATTTTGGGGTGGTTGGTTTTGTTATTGGGTGGTGGTGGTTTTTTACCCCATTGCTCTACAACTCCTAAGTATAGCAGAGCAACAAAATGCTCATCCAAAGTCCAAAACCACAGGGACTGAAACAGTCTACTGTGAATCTTCCACACTGTTACCTTGGACACAGTCTCTACAGAGCAGAGTTAATGTGAAGCTTTACATTCATGGGGACCTGACTCCTTTGGAGACACCAGCAGTAGTCTCTGCACCCCCTGTGCCTCCAGAAAGGCACATGCTGAAAAACTAAGATACCTTACAGTCAAGCTTCAGTAACCTTTCAGTTCCAGTATTTTTCACCAAATCCTTTCCATTTTCTTACTCCATTTATCTTCCCTCCGACAAAGAAGTAATTTAAGAGAAAACTGTATTTTAAGAGAGTAAAAACCAGTTGAGATGAAATGCAGTTGTGATTTTAAGGTGGTCTTCAGCTGTGATTATAATGTTGGTGTTTCATGATGCCACTGCAGCTTGTGTGACAGATGTAACTGTGTATTTCATTTTGATAAACTTGAGAGGCACCCTAGAAATGTTGTGTGGTTCCTGGCCATAAAACATGACTGCTAATCCTCTCAACCTCCCTGGAGTCAAATCAAAGTGAGAGAGTGACCTTTCTATTTGGGAGAGAGTATGAATAGGAAGAAATAACAAATATAAAGGTAGTGACTCTCATGAAATGCAGAATTATTTCTTCCAAGAGCAGTTACCACTTCCCACTGAGAAAGATTCTGGTACCTTGTTTTACAGTATCATACTTAACTACCAAGTGATCTTCATTGAAATCAGTGGGATTACTCAAGGAGTAACAAAAAAGGAATTTTGAAAAAGGATTGTTGAACCCAGTTCACCACTGATAAATCCTTTGATTTAGCAACATGCATAATACGTATTTTTCATCCTTTTCTTTCATCTATTGGGTATACTCTTATAAAATTAAGCATGCTTTATGATTATTTATATTTTTAAATAACATAATCCCATAATTCTCTATTTGCAACATTGATCTTTAGGGTGATTAAATTTTTATGCTTTATATATAATGGAAAAAAATTAGTATAATACTGTGATAAATTTGCCAGTACTGAAACCTTAACAAGTATATTTGGCAATTCTAAACAATATCCAGAGTCTTAAACAATAACATAGTGGTGAAGCATATTCATATGGGGTGTTGTTCTATCTGGAGTCCATTAGAAGGATTCTAGAAAATATAATCCTGTCAAGTCATCCCAGTTAACACCTCAAAATACTACATGACAATGCTCTGGTCACTAATGAGACGTTACTGACACACATAAGGTGTGATTCTAATCTTGATAGAACCATAACGATATTGTCTTTATAGATTTTAAATTTACAAATATGATCAAGATTCATGTCCACATTTTACAATGTATTTGCTATGAATAATAAATATCAATGGAGAAAAAAACTTGAATTGTATTAGTCTGAACAAAAGCTATCTAAGGAATTAACAATACTCATGCCTAAATCAGCTTAAGGAGTTATCTAGCCTTTTCTACCATATCAAATGAACAAGGGGTCTGGAATATAGGATATAATTCTAAAATGAAACAAATTATTCTGCTGGTAGTATTCCACTGATTTCAATTGAATTTGACTGGTTGGGAATTTGTTCTTCTGTGTTGCAGAAGGACCCTGTTTAACCGGTTGGAAAATGTGAGGGCTCTGTTCTTCATGAGATCATCAAGTGTGGAAGTGAAGTTATTGCCTGGTTATGGATCACTTTCTGGCTTCAGTTTCTCTCAGGCAATTTCATTTAGTGCTTATATAAGATTGTACACAGAGATAGCTGTATGGCAAACAGCAATACTTTAACACATTAATACAGACATTGACTGAAATGCAAATGTAAACTATCTTCATCTCCCTTGCAACTACCTACCAGCCCATCTAATCTAGTCGTTAATTTAGTAAGAATGTAAGGGACAGACCCTCAGCTGAAAAGCTAAAACAGTTCCCTGACTTCAGTGGAACTGGGTTGGCTTAGAGTAACACAGACCCTCTCCTAGATGGAGGTTTTTTTAGAAAGCAAAGTAAACAAAATATGCTTTCCAAGTCACAACTCTAAAATATATCCTGTGAAGTAAATTTTTTTTGGTCCCTTAGGAACTGGAACCTTGAGACTACAAAAATGTCAGCTTTTAACAAATATTAACCTTTTAATTCCAGTCTCTTTTTCTAGAGGGTGGCTGCTGGGGTGGTATGAAATACTGATGGACTATCCATCACATAGCTTCTGCCTATGGGTCATTGCGCAGCCTTAAACAACCAGGGAAACCAAAAAATAAATCTTGTGATGAAATACTTGCAATTCTTTGGAGACATTCTGAGCTAATGCCAGTGTTTATCCCAGAGTGGTTTCTCTGCTGTCAGCAGAAGCAGAGTGTTTATAATGCAGTTTGTATCAAGACTGAAACACGGTTCCATAGACTGAATCTGGGCAACAGCCAGGCAAAGCACCTGGAGACTATTTTGTCTGCATTATTCACAGTGCAGAATGCAAGATCAGAAGTCAGAGTTCACCGACGAGTGTCCACATACAGAGTACAAGGCTCTTTTTGAGATACTGAAATTTGGAGTGATGCATTTAGCTATAGTATTAGAAGCATTTATATTCCTGCACTACCGAATAGGATAGTGTTAAGCAGTAGCCTTCAGGCTTACAATTACATGCACACAGAGGTCTGGAAAGATATGTGGTCATATAGGCTATTAGGGAAGAAAACCTCTCTACAGAAAAGGTTTGCAATAGGCCCAGCCCAGCTTTCAGAGAAAACATGTGTATTAGGATGCGGTTTGTTTGTTACATGATATTTTATCTGCCAAATTTCAATCTCACAGTGCCAGTGAAAAGTCAGAGAACTTTGGTAGTGTTATGTTCTGAATTTTAGGAATAAATACAAGAGGGAGGGGAAAAAAGGGATTGAATTTGGTCACTAGATTAATTCATGTATCTTGGAGATTTTGTGTCAATATAGTATGGGGATCACTGCTTTTGCCTTGCATCTATTTGCAGTGGCAAGCATATTTCAGGTGGTGGTCCCTGGACTTCTGTGGGGACCCTATGATCCCTCCAAAAAAATATTGCATTTTGTTCAGTTCTCAGAATGGGTTCTTCTGCTCTTTTATTTCAGAAAACCATGAAACAAAGTAAAAAGCAGCATACAAAGTAAATATAAACAATCCAATGCTCACACAAATGTAAAGAAAATGTAGTTTGGAGGCCTTGCCAATACCTCGTGTCAGGGATGCACTCTCATCACAAGAATTCTTTACAACTTCAGTTCTCTTATTTGAGAGCTTGCACATTACTCACAAGAAAAGGTACTTGACAGTTAAATATATTACATACAGAGTCTTTGTACTACGAATCCAAGTCCCGTTTCACCCCAACCCCCACCTTTATTTCTTCTCCCTCCCCTTTATCAAACACCACTATTGACTGGGGAGCAAAAGCCCCTAAGATACTAAATCTTCAGACCATGAAGGGAAATGGAATGGTTTTCTAATGGAGTATATCTGAGTGCCTCTGGCTTTTAGAACCTGTCTTTAAAGTCTGCTTACTGAGGCATAGATGACCACTCAAACACAGACAGATTTGTCACTTTGGTTTTCAGGACACCCATCCTCTAAAGACCACAAAGTAATTGCGAGGACTTCAGTGGCTAGACCTTCTCTTGCTATTCATGAGGTTCTTGAATTGGATTTAATTTCATGCCAGATTTGACTCTATCAATGGAAGACCAGCTCAAATGATTTCTTAAGAAATGCCCAAATAACACCAGCCATTGTTACAAATCTTTTTATGCTCCATAATGCAGAGCAAGAAGAGATTTTTTGACTGTAAAAATCAAAGTATAGCTGCCATTGTCCCAAGGGCTACTGTAAATATTTTACAGCGTACAGTTACTAAGGACATACCTCTAATTTTATTTCAGCCAATTTATAATCCAGGTCTTTAAAGCTATAGATCTATACAAAAGGACACTAAGCCCTCTAGTATACTGCATTATTAAGGTTTTCTTTCTTTGTCTGTCTTTTTGTCTGAGATATAATCCTCACAATGTTGTGATTACTTACCTCTTCACAAGATCTTGCACACTTGTTTTCGCGTTATTGTGAGCAGCAGACTGATTGTAATCTTAGGAGCAAAGTTTTAGTGTGTAAATGGCTGACCCAGAACAAGCTAATTTGCAGATGCCCTAGGGGTAAACAGCCTGTATCAGCTCAGGAGCTAGGATGATGGAACTGAGCTCAAGAATTTGTGTAAATACTGTGTTTAGTAACAGTTCCATATCAAAGACTTTTCCATCAGTAAATTTCAGAGTACTTGACCACTGAAAGAATGTATGTCAGCTCCATTCTACAGCTGGTCAAAATGAAGCAGGAAATAGTTTGATATAGACCCCACAGAAAGGCAATAGCACAGTTATGAATATAGCCATGTTTCCTGGTTGCAAATATTATGACCTACCCAGTTATCTGGCAAAGGAAAGAGTACAGCCAGGTGCACTCACAGTCCCGCCCAGAGCCCATGATGGGAACTGAAAACTTTGGCATACCTGCCTCACTGCTGTCCTTTTATAACCCTCTTTGCTACCTGTGACAATTCCCAATTTAAACATAATTAGCAACACTACCAAAACCTCATTAAATACATGGATATCATCTTACAGATCCTTTTGTTTCCCAAGACTCAAAAACCTGGTCAAACGCTTTGGAAGAAAATACAAAACCAAAACTGATAAATGGAAAGCTAAATGTTAAGACTTACCTAGAAAGCCACCTTTTCTCAACATCTGTAGTTAAATTGCCATCTGGCTTGATAAGGTCACTTTCAATACCTTCCTATCTTCAGATCTGCTGCCATAAAAATGGTTCCATGGAACCAGCTGCAGCATGATGCTGATGTACACCACCTCCTCCACAATAGGCATGTTAATAATCATGTTATTTTTGTTTCCTTGCCTGAGACAGATTAAAACTCCAAAGAACAAACCTGTTTAAAACATACTTCCAGTATGTTGAAGACTTCACCTTTTGCACCCAAAAAAGTGCTTAATCAAACACCACCACCACACCCACCATTTCTGTGGTCTCCATAAAAAAAGTACATAGTGTTAATATAGGACAACGCCAGATTTTTTTAAATGCCTGAGCTCATAGTTCCCAAAGTACTTAAAACTATGTTTTACTTCATCAAGCTACTCTGGCTATAAGCATGAAACAAATGGGATGCTGGGCCATTGTGCCTTAGTTTCACTTGCTGCTACTCTCAGTGGCCCCTCTATTTAGAAATGGTCAAAGCAGTTCTGTTTGACAGAGTGTTCAGATGTGTTCCTGAATTCCCATACAATGCACTAGAGATAAATGATTTCAAACCCACTCAAACTGTAGATTCAGAAGCTGTTCTTGAATTCTGCAGTTTTTAAAGAACAGAAAAAGATGAGAAAAAATAAACTCAAATGAGGAAACAGGAAGTAAAATGCATTTGAGAGCAAGCAGAATGAAAACCGGAGAGAATCTTTGAAAAATAGACCAATGGGAGAGTCTAATTTCTTCTCCCTCATGCCAGTCCAGCTCTCATACAGAGATACTTACACAAGTCTTTCCTTAACAAGAAAATCAGAGAAAAAATTAACTGACTTTATAAGCAATGCACAACAAAGTAATGACTATGCAAAGAAAAAGGGTTCATGAATTTCACCTGGTTTCAAAACCTGAGAATAGCTTGAAAGGTTCAATAAGATTGAAATAACAATAAATTGCAATACTGTAGAGGAAGAAACTTCCTTCAATATAAGAGAGAGAACAATTCATGTTTAGATTTATATTTAAATTAACCAACATTGTAATACAAAGCTACATTTACTCATACATCGAGTCCTTATTTCAGCCTGTGCAAGTCTATCCTGAAAAAAATGTCTCATCAGTGATGAAACAAAAATGGTTAGGAATCCATTTTAAACACATTTCACACACGACAGACACACAAGCCTCCAAAAAACTAAAATCCCACTATATATCTTCATATAGTCTACCTGGTTGTTTTCCACAAGAATTCATATGAGTCATTATGAGCTTCTATGAAGTTGAGAGAGTTTGTTTGTTTGTTGGGCTTTTTTAAATTAAATAACAGAACAGAATGTTCTCAGTAGCTCTTCTGTTATGTGACAGTACAGCACCAGCAAAAAAATTGGATGAAATCATGTTTCCTTGTCTGCTTCAGGCTTACCGGAAAATTAGGGAGAAAAATGAAAGCCAAACTATGTGCAAAAAAAAAAAAAAAGGTGTCTCTTCTCTCCAAAAAATAATGTAGATTGTTAGAATAAAAAGTTAAAATAGGTTCCCTACATCGTTTCTACAAAGAGCTGAAGCTACTGCCAAAAACATAGTAAATGCAATTCAAGACAGCTGCATCAAAGAATCTATTATTGGCCTGGGCACATTAGTACACAAAAACAAAGAAATTACTATTATATAACCACGAAGAAATGAAAAAATTATTATTTTGGTCAGAAACAAGTAAAATTCTAATTTATTTAGAGAATATTGGCTGAGAATTTCGATGGAGTGAAAAGAAGCTAGATGCCCACATTCTCCTGAATTTTAATAGCGTTTAGGTTCCTTTGAGAAGCCAAGACAACACTTTCAATTAAGCTATTTTACATAATAATTTCATGGCTTGATCCTGATATGCACTGAGACAATTCCCACTGCATTCAGGGAAAGTTTAGAGTAACCAACATCTCGGGACCTGATTGAGGAAACCCAAACCATAAAACTTCTCAGTTACATACTTTGTGGATTTAAAACAAACAGCAAAATCCTACCACAAACTAACAAAAAACCCCGAACAACACCCCCACCAAACACCACACACGTATAGGGTAATTGAATTGATTATGTAAATGGGGATAAGATAAAGTAAAAAAAAAAAAAATCTCAATGGAAATACTTCATTAGGTAAATTTTTTTGAGTATCAGCTGCCAAAAATTAACCTTCCCTAGGGACTTCTCAATCGCAATATCTGTCTGATTAAGACACCCACTTGGAGACAGAAATGGCAGACAGTCCTTGTTACAGTACCAATGGTCTTTCTATAAAAACTATGCCTCCCATCACAAACCATTGAGTAAATATGTTGTGACATCTACAGTTGTGTATTATTTTATATCACAATGTACAAATCAAAAATTAACATATTGCCATTAACTGCTAATCTAATAAACAGAGCGTTGTGCTATATCATGTATTGATGCCAGACACCATGTGAACTTTGATGTCTACAATGAAAGATTTGAACATTTTTTTTTATGCCTCTAACCCCATGCTTTTTCAAAGATGAGTACAAAATGATCTGCTATTCAGCTGGGAAACCTGTGGGCTGGAAACACTCTTGGAGGGCTTATGAGTTGGTTGGGCAACTGGCAATAAGGAGACGCTTAATTTTATGCACATTCATTTCAGTGCTAAGTATATGTTATACTTTTAAACACGTGTTTAAAATTTTATCTGCATCTGAGCTAGTGATCTGTGTGTATTGTATTCAGGTATGAGGGCACTGGAATAACAACCTCGCCTATGGTACAGTAAGATTCTATTTCCAAACTATTCCAAAGTAGCATGTTTATTTACAATCCAAAAACATAAAATTGGTGTATAGACTTATTTTATTTTCACAGGGACTGGCATTCTGTAGAATGTAACTGTCAATTCCCTTTAAATCCTAGAAGAAAGATACAATTAAGGGACATAAAACTACCACCTGCCACTCAGTCTAGTTGTTAACTCAACCATGATGACATTATGGTTGTGATACAATAATCCTGCAAAAAACAGTATCACTGCTAGGCTTCCTCACAGGAGCAGCACCTGAATTTACAGTTTTTAAAGCACCTGGGTATAGATACTGGCAGTATGTTTTAAAGAGCTTTCTTAATTATTCACGGTATCTGGAGCAGTTCAAGCTCTCAAATGAAACTCTAATTCCCTCACAGCCAGCTGGATGCTGGGGGATCTCAAACTCCTAGTGTGATCAGCAAAAACTGCTTTTACAAGGCATGACACTGAAAGCTCTTGGTCCTTTGCAGATCCACTTGCAGCCGTTTTTGTAGTACTAGAATCATTTCATTCAAAGTACATCTCAGAGAAGGTTTAAACAGCTACAACAGAAAGTTCTCACAATATTTTGGTTTTACAGATTCAGTGAAATAGTAACTGTTCTCCTTAGCTATTAGTCATTTCCATTTAGCACACTCCTCATATAGAAAAGCTGGATTTCCAGCGGGAATACCAATATAATGGCCAAGCCAGATACCAGAACGCGACAGTTGAAATAAAAATCAATACTGAGCCATACAGATCCTAAAGTACACTGAAAATAAAATTATTTTCTACGGTAAATGTATTTTAAAAATCTAACATATTCAATACATTTGATATTGATTATTTTACCAGTATTTCTGAAGACTAATGGATACAGTGTACTAGCCTCAATGTACTGGAGTACAAAAACTGCTTTTGTTGTCCTAGCAACAGTCAGGAAAAGATGATCTCACAAATCAAATTCAATGGAAATGCAGTGCTTTACTGAAATAGACAACTAAATGATTTTAAAATATGGCAACTTAAAAACAGACTTTATGAACTTGAATCTGGACTTTCCAAACTGAGATCATTCTAAGGAGCAGATAGGGTGGGAAGGGTGGGAATCATGAACCCGCATTTTAATGAAGAATAATAACTATGAAACTAAATTGCCAGTGTGGAATAATTTGCATATGTATCTGCTCAGTTTCCTTTGGCTACCGTTGTCTATGGACTAGAGAACTCCAACCTCCTCCTGTGAGGGAATCATATAGAAGTCCATATCAAGAAAGGCTTGTAAAAGCAAATCTAAGGAGGTACTTCTATTGGCACTATGGTCTCAAGAAAGCACCACGAGAGGCAGAGGGGAGAACTGGATCTGTATGCCATTTAAGAGAACAAGGTACAATCACGTGTCATGCTTCTTGGAGGTCTCACTTTCTGTGATATATAGAAAGAGAACTAGAGGATGTTACTCTACACCCTTCCCCCCATATTGTTTCACAATGCTGTACGCTCTGAACATCTCACTGACCTCCATCATTTACAGCCTAACTGAAGAATCAGATTTGTCGTGTTGATCCAGATCCTACAATTAGTGAACGGAGTAAGAGTGTTTACATTTACATTACATGGATTTTACACCATGTTTATTTTATGAGTATCTTCAACAAGAATCCTCTAAGGAACAGAGTAAAGAAATAACAACATATTCCAAGATCCATGTGAAATTGCAATGAAACAGGGAACAAAAATAAATCATGATAGGTTTTGCAGAAAATGGGAGAAAGAGGTTTACCAGGTTGATAATAAACTGTACTTCCATGTAGTCTCATAAACATTTATGTTGGATGGTATCTGAGATGATCAGATCGAGTGTCAATAAACTGAAAGTAATGACATACAATTCACAATTCTCAGAAAGATTTACTGCTCATTGGTCAGTCAAATCAGGAAAAAAATCATAGGAAATAATACTTGCATATCCAGCATGCTCAGAGTGAAATAAGATAAGGGAAAATAATAAGTATTTTTGAAGTATCTTTTAAAGCTGATAACTATTTACAATTTCACCAATATAATGTCTGTATGTACAATTACAAAAGTGAAATGATCACAAAGAGGATTAAAACATATTCTAAATTAAGTTCTGATAATTAGTTACATATAATTGTAAAACAAACAAATGAAAAAAAAACCAAGATTTTTTTCTGTAGCTGCTTAGAGTTAAAACACCATTTAGAAAGTCATAAAAATCAGGAGAGTCTGAAATAAATTAATTCCCAGTAGAGGCTCATGTAATTATAACCTAAGATAACCAGGTATCTAGTTAAAGAAAATATACTGTGTATATACATTTTTACACACCATTGCAAGGGAATATTGACAACCTGGGGGCATGTGATCAGGAAATGAAAAATGTCTTTCTAGAATATTGGAAGAGCTAATTATCACAAATAACACATCATCTACTTCCTGGGTAACGTATCAGCCAGATGTAGTTATCCATTGGACAGACTTTTTAAAAGTGTTTCATTTTGCTGTCTTTGACTCTCAGAAATTAATAGGTCTGCTGTTGTTTTTTTGTGTTTTGGGTTTTCTTTTTTTGTTTTTACTTCACTGAACAATGGTAGATTTTTTTCTGAAGTCCTAATGTTAATGATATTTATTTATTGCTTATATTGTTCATTATTGCTATATGCATCATCACCATTACGTACGATATGTTTGCTTATAGTAGTGGTCTTTGTTTATGATGCAAGTTTTCTTGATTCTATTGTATCAACAGCAGATTGATTATACATCTAAATAATGTGAAATACGATTAATTTTTTTAGATATTGCTTTAAAATTATAATAAGTGAACAGCCACATTACCCTAGAAGAGAACTGCTTTAAGAAATCTGTTATGACAGGGGGAAAAAAAGTGTTTTTCTTAGAAACTTTGAAGTGCTCTGTTTTATTTCTTTTAAATACTGAACTAAACTGAGCACCCATGTGCCACTTCTCCAGCTATACTGGAACCTCAATAGGACTGATGCGAGAAAATACAGAATATAAACTTGTCAAGGCATGTTTGAAATTGCAAAAGGAGATAGCTAATGAAATAGCAAAATATCAACAAGGTACTTGTTCCAGCATCACTGGAATGAACCATTACCTATGAATTCTCACAGATACTAAGAATTTCAACATTAACTATTTTAGTGCTAAAGAGCAAGACTCGAAGATGGAACGGATGACGAAAAAAAAATCTCTTGTTCATGAGCAGCAATAGTAATTTCGTGTAACCCATATCCCTGCAGGCAAACATCTCTGTGTAATGCAGAATACTTTCATCAAAGAAAACGTGACTGTCTCAACCTAATATCAAAGTCATGTCACCTCTGGGAAACCTCAGCTAAGCAAAGCTTTGTCTTGTTTTTTAGCTCCACTTTCAGCTTCACATTAACATGGTAGGTAAGGACAGACAAATGCCAATGAAATTATGGTATTTAATTGTAAAATACATATACTATTCTTTCATTAAGCAATATGTATTTTCAGTTGGATTATGATACAGCCTATGGATGGCACTTTGGAAACACAATTGGAATACAATAGATTTTGTTAATGGCTTGCTCGCACAAGAAAGTTGTATAAAAGTTGAAGTGTAGAGCTCTATTCAATACAAAAGGGTCTCATTCTCACTTAGCTAGTAAAGGGTTAGAGATGATTCAAGATTAAAAATAAATATCCACAAGGGAGAAATACTGTAATAATACAGATAATCAACAATGGCAATTATTGGAATACGGTGGAAAAAAAAAATTAAACCCCATTGAACACGCCTGCAATACCACTGGACATAAGGAATGCACCTGATGGTGGTGTATTTGCTAGAGAGCAGCAGCTAGCTCTGTGGAGAGTACACCAGAGTCAGTTTCTGAAAAAGTAATTTTAGGCACCAATGCTTTACTCAACTTGTAATTAACGGGAAGTCTACGATATTTCCGTAGAATTCGTCACTCTCGCACATTGTCTTTGTTTTTCACTAGTGGTAATTACATATCAGACATGAAGAGAGGAGACTACAGCACACAAACTCTTCTTCTAAGCACACTTACCCACAAGGGAAGTGGGGGGGGGGGGGGGGGGGGGGGGAGTGGGGAGGGAAGTGAGAGATTTAAAATAAACAAACAAATAACAGATGACAAAAAAAATCATTCAAAGTAGGAGAATTGCTGCCAAGATGAAGTCAAAGAAAGCCCATGTACAAAAGCCGTTTCTCCATCCAGAGACCAAGTCTTGCTAACTGCAGAGAAACAGAAATAAATCCATCCTCTTTTAGCCCCCAGATTCATGGAAACCAAACAAACCCTTCCAAAGTCCAGGAGAAAAGATGGGCTCACCCCCTTAGGCACTAACCAAGAACTGCATTGTTTGGTAACCCTGTCACGTTGCTTCATATATCACTTACTTCTGCACAGGCAGACAGTGGAACGTAAAGATGCAACTGTTCAGCAGTACTAGCCCATATTAATCTATGGGAAAGACAGGACTAGATTTCACATTAACTGAAAGGAAACAACATAAATCTCATTTTCTCAATTCCATTCTGTGGGACAATCCCACTCCAGATTCTTGGGATGCTGACCTAGTCCTTCTCAAAGTTAATGGAAAGACTCATGTTGGCTTCAATTGTCTGCACATTAAGTCTCTACATCAACAGACAGGTTCCATGCCCAGTATTAGGGGACACCTAAATGGTTGATGAGATAGCACAGGAAAGTCAGTATTTGTTGAAAGTCACTACATATTTTTGTAGCAGCTTTTCTGACAGGCATCTTAAGACACTGAACAGTAAAATCAGACACCTAAAATAATTATGGAGCTCATTTAAACCAATTAGAATACTCCAGTAATTAGAAGGGTCATCAGTCTCCCTTTAAAAATACCAAAGGAGACCCTAATGCTGAAAGAAAATCTGGAAAGTTTGAAGTAACTTTCCACTTTGCTTTGAGCATATATATATAATATCACAAAGGCCTAAATCAGTCAGAAGCCCAGGCACTTGTAATTGTAGGCATACAGAAACACAGGTTTTCACAACTTCCAAAGTGACAAGGGGATTGAGGGGGGAGATATATGTTTTGCCCATGTTAGATTAAATCTAGTTGCCTCCTTAGTTTAGCTTAGGTACAGTATTACATCAGCTGAAGAAAACGTTTCATGGTGTACCTTCAGCAGGGAACTTGGCCCAACTCCATATAACTGGCTTCATTCTCTGTACAGGTCAGAGGAAACCCGATTGTCCACTGACAGATATCACTTTCAAAGTCTCAGTTATTTTCTTCAAAGATTTTCTTGGTTAGGAAGGAAAAAAATCAGGAAAGACACAAAAATTTGACACTGCACCCATGTCAAACCTAGGAAAAAGAGAAACAGCTGCTCTTGGATTGGTCTGGCATGTTCTCTACCACTGGCAGCTGCTGGACCTGCTGTGCTGCTTTGCTCAGCAAAACCAGGATACTAATATAATGGAACAGAAATGAGTTCAGAGAAGTGAAACAATCAGCCTCACTGGAATGCTCAAATCTGCTCCAAGCACATGCAATGCAAAGCCAGCACAAAAAAACCAGATAGTTGGGTAGAAAGGAAGCAGAGCAGCAGAATTTGGAAAGGTGTTATAAGGACAAAGACTAAAGCTATTTAGCACATCAAAAGAACCTGCACCCAAAGCCTTGTATTGCACACAATGAAGAGGTTCCTATGATGCAATGACTATATAGCTTCATAACCCTCCAAATGCCTTTTTTCTCATTTTATGTCTTAAGCAATCTGGGACAGCCTGGCAGTATCAACAACACAGAGAATTGAATTTATGTCTTTCATAGTTCTTAGGCTGTAAACTAAATTCCTGATTCAGCTGTGATTTGAAAAAGAACCGTTCCTTGCTTTAGCCATGAAGTTCACTGTAGATGACGGAGAGCTCTTGCCAAACCATTATTCATTTCAGGAAGACAGTCATAACTGAGCTGGAAATGAGCAATGTTGAAACACCAAGGTTTACATGTTGTATAAATATGCAAATGAAGTAACAGAAAAGACAGTATTTCAGCCTTGCACTATGCAATACATTATTTGCTCAGTTGTATTCTTGTTTTTTCATACAAACCCTCGATTGTTGTCTGGAATGCAGACAGCAAGTTGCTAATCCCACTAGTTGAGCACTCAATATGACCACAATTGTAGACATATAAGTGGTATTTCAATAATCTGTTTTACAGCACATTTCACCTTGGTTTCAACCACCGGGTCCTGCTGTATTTGTTTAGATATCTACATTTTGAGACAGTTTAAGTCTTAATACTGTCTTTACTTATGCAATTGTCTCCAATGGCAAGCCATCAGTTTTCATCCGAAACTTGGGATTCCCTAGAACGTCATCTCTTGTCTATATGAAATTAAGCAATATGCATGTTGTGGAGAAGGCCGAATGATGATTTCTGCTTAGGAGTATGTGTGTACGTATGCTGTGTTTTGGAGAGACTGAGTGAACACAGAAAACAATCACAACAAGCAGAAAGGTACAATGTAACACGTTATTGATCAAGGAGATTTAAACACCAAAGCAGGAATAAGAGTTAAGGTGCAAAAACCAGTTAGGACAGACTAATGAATACAAAACAGATACAGAGTTCTTTCCAAATAATCCACTCATTTCCACTAGCACTGTTTCATTCCAGCATCACAATGAAAGGAAATAGACTGAGTTCACCAAAGCAGCTCCACAGGAACCAAATAGACTATATAAATATGCATAAAAGATGAGAAAATGGAGTATTCAACAATGAACTTCTGGCAGCACTCAGTGCTTAGCTAGCTGTTTGCTATAACGAAGAAATAAATAATTAAGTGATATCCAGATTGTTTAGAGACATCCATTAGAGTACACCTGTCCAAAATGCAACATATTGCTAGACTGTAGACAAACAAATCAACAGAATTCAAGAACAGAAGTAAATCCTGGTTTTATCAATATAAGAATGCAAAATTATCAAGAAAAAGGAATAGTAGGGGTTTCAGGATAGTGTATAAAATAGCCTAAGTTATTGTAAAACATTGTGGGGGTTTTTTAACTGGTCAACATATAATTGCTTCTGATCTGACGATTTTTAGGCAGATATTGTCCCCTGTGACATAGCTTGTTTTAATCAAACAAGACTTGAGAAGCAACTAATCATTTTTTCCTACCTTCACCTCTTCTACACAGCATAACTGGCTTGCCTTCAGCAGAGATGTTCTGGATTTTACATCAGCTGACACAAGACGGGAGGGGAGTCAGGTCCAGTTGAGTGAATTCTGGAACAGATGGTTTAAAAACGCTTTTACTCACCACCCACTCATCCTATATCATTAACTACTCCCAACGATGATCTCATCAGTACTTGACACCACTAATATATCAGGAAGGGCAAAATGATGCATGTATTCACAGGTATTCCGGGCAGTATTTTCTATCTGCCTAAATGGCAAGCTGATTTTAGGGAATCATGAGAATTGTTGTACGTAGAGTTACTCTCTCAGAGCATTTTTAAGCCCTTAAGAGAAATCAGGGACATTGTGGAGACCAGGTGACAAACACTACAAATGTGTATTCTGCTACTCCTTCATCCTACTGTTAGTGCTTCAGCAAAACGCTAAAAGCTTTAGAAACAAACATATAATTTACAGCACATAGTGTGAACAAATGATGCAGACCCTTCTGCAGCTGTACTATGATGAAAATGAAACAGAAGGACAAAGGAAATTTACATATTGAGAATACAGAACGTAGTTCACCCTGTCTACAGAAAAAAACTGAAAGAAGTATAAACTTAAAATGAGCTTTCCCTTGTGATTTCTCTCTTATGACTAGTGGTTTCTATAACAATGTGTTATTCCATAACACTATGGGCATTCCAGTGCTCCAAAGGGAAGGCAAATATCCTTATTTTATATTACAGACAAAGAAACAAAATTAGAAGGGTTACTTTCCCAAGCAGAACAGCAAAACTGGAAGCAGAATTCAGGTCTCCAGTGCGCAATCCTCTCCACTGTGTTCCCACTATTGTGCCCTACTGAAAATGCATCTTTTTGCAGAGTAAGAATTTATAATTGCAGCCCAGCTGATACAGCTGCAACAAAGACTGTATGCCTATTCACTTGGCTATTTCAAGCTCTGCACCAAATCTTTTCTACAGCACACTCCTCCTTATATCATCAAGAAATTGTAATGTTTCTTTCTTCTTATCCACATCAAGTGTAATGGAGAAATACGAGTTCCATATTGTTTTAATGTGAGAATTGGAAAAGCCTTTCATTTACTATTAATAAAAATAATCTGCAAATTATATCTTTAAGTAGGAGACTCACACATCTTCAAAAGACCCAAGTCTACCTCCAAATCACGTTTTTCCCCCCTATAGGAGCAATGAATGAATCCCACCAACCTCAGTGAGAGGCTTGGACCTTGGTAGAGTAATAAGATGTGCTACAGCATGGCCTTTCTCCTTCAGCAACATATCTATTGCACACTATCTTCACATTTGCCTCTCTCACTTCATGTCAATGGGGAAAAAAAGGAGAGGAGAGTGGGGGAGAGACTTTAAAGGCTGGAGAGAACATGGGTAATTATTGCCTTCATTAAGAAAAACAGTAAAATACTGCTGACCTTTGAAAAAAAAGCAGTAAAATATCAAATTTTGCTCTTTTACTTTCTGTGCAAAAATATCTTTTCTACACAGCATTGTCCTTTCTTTGTAGCAACATATTAAATTGTGATTAGCTCCCAGTGTACTTAGGCTCCACTGAATGACCACTGGAAAAATCCATAGAACAGATATATTCTTTTCATTCCTCTATATTAACTTGGTCCCCATTAGGGAAAAGGTAAATTCTCCTCTACAGTTCTCTTGACTTCTGAGGTTGCTTGCATGCTCAAAGTTAGGCAGGTGCCCATACAGACCACTGAACAGCCCTAATTCCTCCCAATTCCCTTCCCTTTATGCACACAGACCTGATGTTCAGCTTGTCTAGAGCAACTCCAACAAGGTATGCCTCCACTGAAGACAATTTCATTCCCTGGAGTAAAAGATGTTTTTCCAGAATCAAGTCTTCTACACGGGGAACCACACATTTCCCAATTGCCCACTCATTCTTCTTAGCAGCTTCCTTTTTCATTAGGACAGCCGTGATCAATACAGGTTTTCTAGGTTAAGAAAAGAGAAGAAAGCCCATTTATTGCTAAGTGAGTCAAGGGTACACACATTCTTTACATATTGCTCAAAACCAAGATATAATTGTCAGATGTACAGATGTCCTCAGGATCAAAGTTCAAGTTAGAACCACTTTCTGTTTCCACTAGACCTAAAGAGATAAGCGGCTATATAGGAGTATTACCCTTACTTTTACATTAGATTTATTATTACCCAAACAATAACCATATTTTATTACACTGCTGTATTGGGGATTTTTTTTTTACTTGGTATACGCAAGAGAAATAATGATTTTTTTAAATTCCAGCTTTTGTATTATGACAATGACTAACATTTTTGGTAGTAAAATAAACATTAACAAGTCTTATTCTTCAAGAATTTAGGATCCCATTCTTAAAGTAACAGAAATAATGTTGAGAAATATACTCTCTTGATTGGCTCGTCTATATTTTTCTGGGAAGTATTGACATTATATGCATCTTATTATTCTCAGTATTTGGTGCGACAGTAGATGAAGAAACAAATTTTGATCCATGTCAGTCAATCAATCATATATTATTTCAACAACAGAATGACATGCCAAATTCCTAACATTCTAATGAAAGATGCTAATAAAATATGACCTGTCAACTTGATGGCATACTGCACCCCTAGTAGCCCCTCTGTAGATAAAAGTCCAAGTCCAAAGATGAAATTGACATTAAAGTGTGAAATTAAATCCATGAAAAGAGATCCAGAATGCAGGAAGCACACAGCAAGAAAAAACAAGTTAACCTATAGCAAGACTTAAAGTTCCTCCAAAATCACACAACAGTGAAAAATATTTGAGTTAACAGAAATAATAAAGAGCACAGAATGCTGCTTGACAAAAAGAACAGCCTGAACTGAGACTGGAAAGACTATGTGTGTGTTCCCAGTAACACTTAATTTCAAAGAAAATGGGCATCGATCAATTTTTAAAGATTTTTCAATTGTTAAATTTGTGGAAATTAAATGAGAAATATCAATGTAATGCCTACTTTGGGGTCATGTTTGATTTTGAACTGGCCAACTGGCCTACGCATCCCCCAGTGATTGATCTTACCAGGAAAATGCTACCTTAGATATCGTGGGGCATTTAAAGATGCAGTCTGCATTCATCTTTCAAGAATCACTCTGAAATACCCTGCAGGACTCCTGAAATGTTTCAAGAAGTTGGAAATTGCTTAAATGTTTGTCCAAAAGGCATCTAGATTTTAGTGCATGGTTTTTAAAAATACGACTGTGAGAGAAGACCATCAATGCATGGCCCGGCAAAATCCACAGCTAGACAATTGTATCTTAATGGCCTCACTTTGAAAATCTCAAAAGGCACAGGTAAAGGCATCGTAGGCAGTCAGCAATAAAGTACTTTATAGACTTACTGAACTGTTTATCAAGTAGCACCTGGATGCAAGTGTAGCAGCTTATCTCAGCCTGGAATATCTCTATTCTATCTTAATATTTTTATTAATCTTGTGTTGCCATTTTTTGTAGTAGCGTGGTTATCTCTTCTTTAGGTGGCAGGCTGACAGATTGAGCATAAGATGTGGAGAAGTCAGAGCTATGGGACTTCTCCCTACACATAAACAAGGAAAATTCAAACATAATTAAAAAGGGCTGGTACCACTTCGGGTGTTTCTTGCAGTGATTTCTTTCTCCTACAGTTTCAATTTCCACTGTTCTAACCATTGGCAGTGAAAAAATTACATCCTTAGTCACGTATTCACTACTCACAGGGCACACTTTTTTCAGCCAGATATGCCAAGTGCCCACCAATTCTTGGCATGTATTAGCATGCCAAACTACATGGTGGCACAAACCCAGAATTTCTGATGAAAAGAATTGGCCAGGTGTGAGGAAACAGCATACTGCTCTTTTCTAGCCAGCAGAAGCTGTTGAAAGTACAACTCAAACCCATTATGATGCACTGCCAAGGACTCAAGATTACTGCTTAATTCTTCCCACAGCTCAGAAAAGTTGACTATTACAGCAAAAATTTATAAGACTAATTTGACACCTGATTACTCCTATTTTATCGAGAGGAAACTCAATTTCTGAAGGGTTTCCTCAGGACTGTATGCAGAGACTTTTAATAAGATATTAATAGCACAATTCTACTTTATAATCTGGTTAACTATGTGGTAAATATTGACTTAAACATTGTATACAACCATTACTTAGTAGTTAGACTGCTTATATCTTCCTTTATATGCCCAAATACTTCTATTACATTTGATCTAGAAATTAAGGAAATGCCTGAAAAATAAATACTTCAGAAGGATCAAAATAAGACAGAGCAAATATATATCCAATACAGACTAGTGATGCACAAGAACTAAATCACTGTCCATCCATTGTCTTATAGATATACCAAACTCTAATGACTCTTTTCCATTTGTACAAGGAGTAGTTATAAGACTAATAATATTTTTGATGTATATTACTGGTATTTTATATTCAAAGTTTTACTTATCCTTTTCTTATCATATAATCATGGAATGGTTTGGTTTGGAAGGGATCTTAAAGACCACCTAGTTCCAAACCCCCTGCCATGGATAGGGATACCCTCCACTAGGCCAGGTTGCTCCAAGCCTCATCCAGCCTGGCCTTGGACACTTCCACGGATGAGGCACCCACAGCTTCTCTGGGCAACCTGTTCCAATGCCTCCCCACCCTCTCTGGGAAGAATTTCTTCCTGATGTCCAATCTAAATCTACACTCTATCACCACAAGATTCTGCTTTTAAACAGATATATTCTTTAAGGGATAAACTTGCTGGTACTTCATTTTTATACTATATCGGTTAATACTAAATTAGCATGGAATACATTAGGGGCAGCTGCAATATTCTGTTCTATTTCAATAGTTCATTATGAACAGTGAGGTTACAGCAAGATTCCAGTACGTCAACATCTAGAAACCATTTAACATACCGCTTTCTTTCTTTTACAGTTTCAATGATCTCATCAGAGATCATCTTTGTACTGTGATTGTGAAAGCTTTTATAAGCAAATACTGCAAAGAAAACATCCAGTGAGAAATGTGTTTTTATTGCACCTACAACTTCTGTACTTCAACTTTTGCATTATTCAGCAGAAAATGTAATTCAACAGATTGTATTTAAAATAAGACAAATCAGTGGATAGATTCAATAGATTAGCAGCTATAACATTACTTTTACTTTCAACCTTCACTTCCTAAAAATTAAGATGGAGACTGACTTACATATTCTCTTCACAGAATGAAGCAGAGTATCATAGAATGCATTTGCCAAAAGAATAAATCATGATTGACAAAAAGAAATTTGTTAATACAATGGTTTAAGGCAGTTGACAGAAATTTTTGTCAACAGAATAGATTAAGGGATTCAAAAAATGAAATTTGCAGATGAAACGGCTTTGATGTTTCTGATGAAAAGTATTTTGTTGACAGAATGGATCAGAGGGAAAAAATGCATTTTCTCAACACAAGGGTTTTAGCTCTTTGACAAAAAATATTTCATCCCCAGATGTTTTGGCTGAGTTGTCAATTATTCTCCATGTCTGCCATTAACCAATCACTTTGCTGTCAACTGAAAGATTTTTTTTAGTAGCAGCTCTATGGAAGCAACTGGCCTTATTAAAAATACCACTACAATTAATCACACTGAATCTTTAGTTATGATCCTGTAAGCTAGTCCAATACTCACCAAGTGCCAACTGAGCTAAGGATACAAGATGGGTTTGGGTTAGGTTGGGGTTTTTTTCCCTCCTTATCTTTCATTTATGCATAGTGTTTGTTACAATATCCATTCTTTTTTCCTTGAAAGGAAATTTTACAAGCGGTGCCTTTCATTTAAGGTTTCAGTTCTATGAAGACACCCATATACAATAAGGAAAAGGGTCAACTTGTGTTCCTGGTGTATTTTAAGCAAGTGCTAATGTGTAAATTACACTAACTAGAACAAGTCAAGGCACCTTCTCCACCCCAGTGAACTAAGTCCTGCACCTTTGTTTGGAGGAGCTGCCTTATGCAGCTGTGTAGGTCTACAACTAGCAAGTAGGAGCTGGGCAGTAAAATTTTACTAGACTGAATGTCTCCCCCTTGCACACAGAAGGAAGAGTAGTCCAGAATTATAAGCTTAACCTGACTAAGTAGAAGTAGTGCTTAGAAGAAGGAAGAGAAAATTGTTTCTCTTTGTTTAGTGGTTAAGCAGCTACATGACAATCTTCCTTAATTGACTCATATGCGGTTTTGTTTCCTATATGGGTTTGTAAGATGCTGTGACCACATTCAGAGGTGTATTCTGCAGCCAGATCCCAGTCTGGCTCGCCTGAAGCCACTAAACACCCACACAGATTTACACCCTATAGGATACTGGCATACATATTCCAAGATCATCCAGGACAAAGAGTTTTGTCATGCAAGTCCTACATCTGCACAAGTGAGTACTTCAGCAAGAAGGAATGTGAATTATTTTCTCCCTCATGAGCTGCATTTGTTTAGAAATATGAAGGTGATTGGTGAAAATATCAAAATGCCAGCCATTCACCTGACTAAGAAGTTACTGTTGGGAGAAACAGTCGAAAGATGAAAATAAATACGTCTGGCTCAGAAGAAACAGTCACACCACTGTCAAAAATGAGGGCGCGATTCCAGCTGGATTTTACATAAGCCAAAATCTCTGAGTGCAAAGTTTTAATAGTGAGATCACAGGGTAAGAGAAAGCACAATCTGTGGGAAAATGCTGAACCAGACCACAACAGACTTTGTGGAATCTGCAAGACCATCAGCAGGTGGCAGAAACAGAGGTCCTTTAGACCCTTTACCCCACCAAACTGTTCCCAATACACTTCCATCAAACTTGACCTAGTCAGACCTCTGTTACTTGACTCAGGGTTGGTTTTGGGTTTTTTTTTGGGGGGGGGTTTGGTGTTTTGGGGGTTTTTTTGGTTGGGTTTTTTTTTTTTTTGTATGAATGGGTAACCAGGAGTTTTGGCAGCAAAAAACAAACACACATAGCCCTCCCCAAACCCCCATAAAAAAGATCAAGCATAAACTACTTTCAAGAGATTATGATTTTGTGTTTTCCATTGTTTGAAGAGAAATCTAAGACCTTCTTTTAGAATACCATCTTATCTCACAGCTTTATGCAAGGATGAAACACGGCTTACTGTGGAGAAACCGCGCCTGTAAGAGAAGCCTTTAAAAATCTTATTGAAACCTGAATAAGAGAAAGTAATGAGCAAGGTAAGGAGAAGAGATGGCAAAAGCTCTCAGAGTTCTGCTGCATTTGTCAAGTTCTGTGTAGCATGACTGCAGCAAACTGAAACCTCACCCTAAATAGTTATTATCCATAATAACACATACTGTCAGCTTAGCTAATACGGATTCCTGGAGCCCTCATGATTCTGGGTTTAGCTTTACTCTCTAATAGGCAATCCTTATGTGTCCCTAGAAAAAGGTTTATCAGAATCTGGGGAGCACTACATATTTCACTCCAAATATTTTGCTCGGTTTATTACGTTCCATTTGCTAAATACAACTGCCTGCTTTATTGTCACTGTCATTACAGTGCTTCATTGTATTCCCACGGGCTTCAGCATAAAGAACGGTTCCTCTGTGCAAAGGATATCCAGGCTGTGGAAGCAAAATTGCCCCCTAACAAAATAACTACATAAATCTAATTATCTGCAAGGGTAGCCCTCTTCTGTAATCTGAGTCCTTGTAGTTCATTAAACAGAGGTTAATATGTTTTATTCTCTTATTTCCTCTTAATCCAGACTGACTCTTTCCCTGGTCACTGAAATAGTGGGGGTTAATTTATATCAACATAGCCAGTCAATACTGAACCCAGGACTCTTAAGTTACCTTTTTAGCATCAAGTAGTAGGGACGTTTTTCTAATGGGCCCATTTCCCAATGCTATTTCAAAATATTTCTTAATATAAAACTTTCTAGATAAACATCAAAGCTGTTGATAGCAAAGTTATTGCACCTGCACATTTTAATTGGCTAGGGAGGCATATCTTCATAATTGGTATTTGCTAGCTTTCAGATGGAGGACTTTTCAGTGCTGTGAATTTGGAAGTTAATTCACAGTAAAAATGCAAACATTCCATGAAGTGAAATGTAGACAGATGGGATAGGCCAGTTGGGCTCAGTGTATTTGTAATGGGGGTAAAAGAGGCCTTATTGTCTCCATCCCTGCCCCAGCAAGCACATCTGCATGATTCAGATAAAATAAAAATTATTAGCTGGACATGCAAGAACATGGTTCGCACAAGAAAGCTACTTCTCCCCCATCCATAAATTTGCAGTTTAGGGAGGCAATTAGTGCATCCACAGAATTGCAGGAATATCCTGACTGCAGATTTTTGAGGTGTGGTGTATAAAGGCTGATTGGTCATGGTGAGAGCCCATGAGAGCTGTGAGACTGTTGTGGCCAGACCTCTTAATTTTAGTAAGGTTCCTGGAGACGACCAGAATGGTTTTAAAACTAAAAGACGGCATTTTATTAGAGTGAAAGCACTTTTGGAAATCTAGCCAAGGGCTTGATACTTCTTAAGGATAAACTGTAATTCTAAACTTTCAGATGATCTAACCAGTATTCATGGATGTCAAACTACCTAACATCATACTATCAAGACATCTTACGCTGACCTTGCTTTGCTTCAGCTGAATTCAATCAAAGCAGACTAATTTTACTTCTTTTGGATTCTAATAGTGTCTCCTTTTGAAGAAATAAATAACGCTTTTAAAGGTTTTGTTTCAAATATAATTGCTTCATAATTTGGTTCTTCTTTTTCCCATTTTCTCTAGTAATGCACAATCAAAAAAGAGCAATTTATGAAACTGTCAGGTAGATGTGCTTAACACCTCCACTTATAAGCATGTAATATACAACAACAATTCTGAATATTAGTATTAGAAATCAATAGCCATCTGTTGCAGAATGATTTTCTGGGGAAACAAAACCTAGAAGTTTGAGATTACGTTCACTTACAGATTAACAGCAGTAGAATTAGCTTCATTTTCTACTGAAGGAAATCGTGCTATTACATTTGATGAACAAGGCACATAACCAGAAGCAGGATAAAGATGACGAAAGTGTAACAAGATATTAACTATCCCTCATGTTATCTCTGCACAGCTTTGGTCATCTTATCACTTCTCTGAATACAAATCCCTTCCACAGAATCCCTCTGCATCATTTCTTGTGCACTGGCGTTTTTTGGTAGCTCATGCCTAGCACTTTAGAGGACTATTCATTTCAAAGAAATAATTTCTGAAATTCAATTACATAAGAGATGTTAATATTTAATTAGTTGACACCTTGCATGTCATGTAATATAGCTACACTACTCAACATCAGGATAAAGCAAACTTATCTCAATGAGCACATTTGCATTTTAGACTATGACACATTACTTCGTGATAGAAACAGACAAATGGGACAGCACAGGAGACATTTATTATTACAAAGCAGCTGATGATGGATATGTGTATGTAAAAAAACCACTCTGACAAACAGTCAGTAGCCATTAAGCAATGTCATTTGTGTTAAGTAGGTCACAGCTTCCAGTGCAGACAATCTGGAATACTTACAATAAGAGAAAAATATATCACTGAGCAAGTTCCCCATCTAAAATTGTGTTCTTCTACCTGTGGTCTATTGGCTGATTGCAAACCTTTTCTAAACACACCAAATCCCTGACTCTGCACAAAAAAATGGGATAGAGTAGCTAGTAAATGAATAGTAAATGTTGGTCCTTTTTTCCGTGGCTGTAAATGAAAATTGGGGTGGCAACGCACCATAAGTTAGCCCATGATTATTTTTTTTTTTTTTCCCCTTCCAAGAGATTCAGGGACAGGAGGGGTGACTCAGGGGAGGAAAAATATAAAAGGGAAAAGAAAGGAAAAAAAAAAAAAAAAAAAAAAAAGACTGGTCAGAAACAATACAGAAGAAATTATTCAGAATCAGGACACATGACTTAGTTGGTAAGGTTGTATTAAATTGTGCTTTTAATGGAAAACTCCCTAGTCTTCTGGTCTTATTTGACGTCTGTGTTATCAGAGTAGCAGAGCTTACTTAAATAATAACTTATAACTTTCTCTTGCTCTTACATAGAGCTTCATAAAGGAGAGAAACATTACCATTCTCACTTTACAGATAAGTGCAGACAGGCAAAATTATTTTTTTATTTAAAAGGCCATTAGGAAGCCCAGAACTCAATTGTGCAAGAACTCAAAGTTTCCAAATTGACTGGGGATCATGTTGCCCCACATTACCTCTGCACTCATCAAATCACCACCCTGCACTGTGCTTTTCATTCATTTGGTCTTTCTCACTTGCATCACACAGTCTGTGGGAGTCTCAACACATATCAGACCACAACAGATTACAGAACTAAATGGTATCTTCCGATGGTGCAGTCAACATAAAGCACAGGTGAACCTACCAGACAACATCTCCCGCAGAATCAATGTGCCCTATGAAAGGCAAGGATTTATGTTCATGCTCAAAACAATGTTTTATGATAACCATAAATATCTGCAGCTCATGTTATATTTTCAGCTTTTCTTTCATAGAACAAACCACACATTTTAGATTTATGTAACAGAAGGATAGTTAAATATTTAAGTTCACAGTTTAAGCTTCTAGCCACAAAGTTTGGACTAAGTACCCTAGGAGTACTGAAATGTTTAAGGAGGACTGGGGGCCACGAGGATAATGTATCTGAGAGACAGAAGTGCCCCAAACTGTTACTGTCCTAAGCTAATTTAGGACACGGAACGTCCTTGATTTGCATTATAAGATATGTGAAACTTATGTTAGGAATAGAAAAGGGTGAGGGATCTTCATTACAATTAACTTCTCATGTTCAGTCTTTCAAGGAGAGCCCTCACCATCTGTCTGGATGCCGAGCCCAGCTTGCAGGACTGGCTTTCTCTGGGAACACAGAAAAGGAAAAAGGTATGAAGGACAGAAAGCCAAGGTGAAGGTAATTCAAATGAGCACAACATTAATTTCTTGAAAGTATTGTAACTTTAGTATACCAAGATAAGAATGTTAATTCCTCACAAACAACTTGTTAGGTGAGGTCTTAAGCAGCCCATAGCAGTGGCCTCATGAATCATTTGAGGAAGGGACAGCATAACAGACCATATAATGTGGGAGAAGCAGACACAATTGAGGAGTCAGGACTTATGTGGGTAGGGGTTAAAAGCTTTAACAAATAACTCTGAATAGATTCAAAGAGCATCTTCAGTAAGATAGTTTTAAATTTGTGATGGAGAGGAATGAATCAATGGAGGCCAAAAGCAGCATAGCACAAAGCAATGAGAACATTATCTCTGTGCTTGGGATTTGCATGGGTGTATAGTTACCTGAACTTCAGGAGACAAAGGAAGGTGTGGGGTTTTTTTTCAAGAAAGCCAATGAGAAACCACCAGGAGAATGTTGTGGATTCTTGGATAACTCTTGAATTTCATAAAATGCAAGAAGTATACCCTGAGATGGCAGGAATTTTGTGGGAGAGAAGAAAAATAGTTTCAACCTGCTCAAACTCAGCTGAAGAGCAAAACTGAGTGTCAAAAAATTACCAATATCTAAAGGCAACTGTAGGACACTAATATAGATCATTGGGTTCAAAACAGGGCAAGTTAATCAAAATGATAGAAGCAATAGATCTGGAGGAAGTTCTGTGATCCTGAATTAAGGCTATGTTGAAAACTTAGAACTAAAGGGTTTTAAAATGAATAAACTACTAATGTTTAAAGTAGTCTTGACATATACCAGGGAATTGAATTAAAAACCTCGGGTTGATGAAAAATATCCTTTTAGATGTCTTGTATATTTCAATAGAGTATCTAGAATTTTTAATTTATCCAAATGTAACACTTCAACAGAGATACAAGGTTTACAGTACCAAAAATTTACATGAAAATACAAGACTTGTGCCCATAATCAGCAAAATTATGAGCAAATTTATTCAGATAAACCATTTTCATTCAAAATTACATTCCACTAAGTAGAATACAGGGAGATGATCTTTGCATGCGACTCGTAATAAATTCTATTCAAATAAGTATTTGATCTGAATATAAAAGTTACCACATATAACCAGCTGCAAACTGAATATTAACTTAGTGCTTAATACAGCACACATCTTTAAAAAGGGTTCTGTTTGTTCCTCTGGTTGCATGCGTTATCTCCCTGTAAAAATGATGCCAAGGACTAGAATCTGATTGTCATTTCACAAAAAGAACTGAAATATGAACCCTCCTCACACATATAGTCCCATTTAAGTCAGAATCTGTCCTCTTTTCTTTAAAAATTCATGATTATGCACAATCATGACAAATTCTAGCCCTAGGGTTTGCAACCCTAGTGGCATCAAATGCATTATTATGCTTTTTTCATTCTGATATTAAATAGGAAAGTGGTTTTATATTTCTTCAGTTGGATTAATCATACAATTCAGAACAAGAACATCCATGAGAAGACACCACAAATATTGTGAGATAACACTTTACATAACAATCATGAAGGTGAAAAGAAACCTTTCAGTTTCTGTTTAGCTCACATCACTTAGGAGTACAGATATAGGCTGTTGAAACCTTTCTAGGCACAGCTGCCAACATTATTGCATGGTCACGGTACTGAAGTGTTCATCACCAAGAGTGGGGCAAAGAAGTGGGAAAGAAACTGAAAAGATTTAGTTTGCCAAGGACAACTTAATTCCTGAAGTTATGGACTGTTACATTAACTTCTGTATATAATCCAGCTGCCTGAGGGAGAAGACACTCTCCTTTTCAGCCAAGTTACATAGACAATTGGCATGGACTCTTCTTTATGACTCAGTAAATCTAGGTAGCTTTGCTGGAGTCAACACAAGAACTTACACAACTAATCAACCATGTCTCAGCATTCTTAACTGATTTGTTTCCCCTTTCTGATGCGAAATCCTATCTGTTTAAATACACATAGTCCAAGATAACAATTGCTCCTCAAGTAATCAAGTGACTCCAGGCAGTTAAAGACAAAGAAATAAAAATTAAATATAGAACATGTCCTACTCATTTAATAAAGAGCACTAGAAAACATTCTTACAGTCAAAGACAGCTATCCTTTCCTCTAAAAAGATTATATGGAGAAAGCATTATAATGATTTTCCCATCTCTGAAACCTGCAAAACTGGAAACAGCTTCTGTTTGAGGTCATGAAATATTTTACATTGCACAAAACTTCCATTACACATTTCGACAAAAACCCCAAGGATGTCCAGATACCATACCATTGAGTGAAAGAAGCATCTTAATTTTCTTTGTGAAATAAACTAAACATTTCCCTCTATTAGTAAAAAGGTGAACTTGCATCTACACTTTTAAAGCTCTGTTTTGGGGGTTTTTTTCTTAAATAAAAGGAGCAGGACAAGAATTTTAGAGATTCACAGTTGTCAAGTTTCATTGAAGTTGAATCAAAAGGTAAAACCTATTCTAGTTCCAAATGTATTCCACAAAACTCTTCTGCCCTTACTTCCACCAAATATTTTGGTAACAAAGACTTTCCCTTAAGACTATTTGAATCATCAAGACAGAAGAAGTTACATTTTTAAAGCAAAAGGTAATTCATCTGATAAACTTATTTTAATCATATTTCATGACATCACAAGATAGCTATTCATAAAAACAACTGCAACCACTTAAAAATTACATGTTTTAATTGTTACATTATCATGCTGTTTTACTGCATGAACATGATCCACATTTTAGGCTTATCTACCTTTTAGTGGTTATTGAAAAGAACACCTTGTTAGTGAAGAAAGAAAACTGCAGATACAAATCACGCATTTGCAAATTTTGTTATTGCAAAAGAGATTTTTCTTAAGTACGGAAAAAAACAATGTGTACACTGAAAGAAAAGTTTAGGCTTTCTTACTAAAAAGTTAGAGATGAACACAAGCCAAAGTCCCCACTTTCAATTTGGTAAAGAGATTGTTTAAAGAGCACAAATCAAGTTATTCTTTCAAATCTATATTGTACCCTAGACTAAAAGTACAAATCATTTTGTGTCTTTCTAACACCAGTGTCACACATACTCAAGTCTAAGATTTGTGTTATTCCAGTGTAACCCTAGGATGAATTTTAGCTGTCTAGAACATGGCATTTTGCCACCAAAATGCTATGTAAAGTAAACAATCTACTTTTAAAACTTAACAGAATTATAATTGATCAAGAGGCCATAAATCTTCACATTGTCAATTAAAGAGTTGTAAAGCATCATAATGCATGATAAAAAGTATAAAATGAATACTTCCCCAGGCAATAGAAATTGCGGTCATAGGGCAATAGAGATGACCTGAAGCAGAAATAGCCATTATTCAAATATTATCATTGGCAATGGAAAAGTACTGGTTTCTAATGTATACTTTGACTTGCAAACTGCTATTTCAGGTAACAGTCATTAGGCAAAATAACTAGCTGATAGTATAGAGATAAATATCTATTTATATACAGTACACAAACACATTTAATCATACACTGCATATTACTAGTTATATGCCCTTCAGCAGGACCAAACATCCCAGAAATTTCTACTTCAACATGATCTGAAAGAAATTATCTCTGCAGTTCTAAATATTATCACATTATTTTCTATGAGTGTCAGTTTTACTTGACAATATTACATTTTCCAACATTTCGTTTTCTAGCATTTTTCCATGACTATCTGTGTAGATTAGAAAGGTTCTTAACTGTTATCTGTAATAGATTTTGCCTGTAGCAAAATTCATGCAGGCATAATAGAAGAACAAAGTGTACTCTGATGAAATTGCAACCATAATTTCCAGATGCCTGACATTTATTGCTTATTGCTATTAGAATTCAAGTGCCTATTTGTTTTCTACTTTGCTTTTATTCTTGCATCACAAATGCATAATGGAAAAAAGATATTTTAAATGCTAGGTTAAGTATCACAGATCAACACAAGGCACCAGCATAATCAATATTACTTAAACACACTCCTAGGCAATTAATTTTTAAGGAATCAAATTGTTGTACCACATCAAAATTTACAACAATACAATAAAGGTTGTTACATTATTGTTTAATTAAAAGCAACATTTAGCATGCAGGCAGCTAACTGTTCAGACATTATGACATAAAACGTGCTGTTTATCAGTGAGAGATATATAAACAGCATTTACCGTACATTTTATTACACAATGTTAATTAGACTTTATTAAATTTCATATGCTTATCAAATTATCAAACATAAGACTTCAGAACCCCAGAGAAATTTGCTGCAATGCACACAGCTGTATCCTAAGTATCTGAAATACTTCAGCTTTTCTATGTAATACAAGTTTTATGTACAGTACTTCAGCACACTCAGTAGAGTAGAACATCTCAGATGCTACATGCATTTAAAGAGAGGGCCAGTAGAGAAGGATTTAACTTTAGTGTTTGCCTTTAAAATTTAGGGACAAAGGCACAAATTACGTAAGTCTCTTATGTAGGCTCTGATTTTCACAGATGAGTTCAAGTGAAAAGGCAGCAGGTTAATGTAATAGAAAGCCCAATACCCCCATGCATCAAGCAACATGTTAAAACAAACAAAAATTATCACTCGTTGCAGACTCTTTTTGCCCGTACACACAAAGTTCAGCCTTCACTACCACTCTCCCACTCTTCATACTCTCTTCTTGAAGCACATCAGGGAAGAAAGCACTTTTTTTTTTTTTGTTGTTGTTATTATTTTAAACCGGAATAAAAGGAGACCTGGATCCTGTCCCTGGCTCTGCCTTGAGCCTCCAAGAGCTTGTGAACTTCAGCATGTTCTCACAGAGTTCTGTGAAGCAAGGCCTTCCCTTTTAGGAAACAATTAAATTATAGGTGTCCCAGAGGCTTAGAGACATCATGAAAGATACAGAGTCAGCTTTGGTAGTCCCATTTTCAGATGGCTCAACAAGGGTCAGTAAGGCACACATGCACTGAAGTTATTTCAACAGCACCATGCTGATTTTTGCCCTTGGGCTGTTTGGCACCATGTTTTCTGAAACATGCTCAACCTGAGTGAATATTCTGAATGGATATTGCTTTAAACAGAATTTCTTAGCCCTCTGAATAGTATTGATTTTCCATCTCCTCTTTTTCAGACGTTAGTTTGGAATGTTCGATGAAAGTACCTCTTACGACACACCAGCAAACAAATCTCCCTACTCAAAACACTTGATCCTCTGCAACACCCCTAACAAGGAAAGGAGAAAAAAGTTTCTCACACTGGGTTTTTGGTGGTTTTTTGGTGTGGTTTTTTTTTTCTTCCTTTTATATTCTGCTTTTTAGAGAATATTAAGGCCCCTTGATTATCACAAGGAACCAAATGCGAAGTGTGCTGGTGAAGTAGCACTGGCTTCTTTCACAACTAGAAACAAAAATGGGAATTCATAACTACTTCCTAATAAGAAGCTTTTAAACAAGTAAAATACTTTATTATATTTATTTTATTACTTCTTGAAGAAAGTACCAACTACAGTAAGTGACATTCTCAGTTACGGTAAACATATTCATTCAAATAGGATAAGAGCTATAGTAACTTATGTATTTTTTGAATACCTGAATTTTTTCCAAATCACTGTGTGTCTCTCTTACTCAATATGTTCTACAAATGGAGAGGAGAGAAAGAAGGAAGCCAGAAGTAATCCTGTGTTCCTTGTGTCTTGCCAAGCTGTGGGGGTTTAACATGGGAACAGAGTACCTAGTCCAAAATCATTACATAGTCCACACTTGAACCACTTCTCCCTGAGGTGAAGAAGAGTGCTGACTTTATCGCAGGAGAAACACACCTATAGCTCACAGAAGTAGCATACTTCTTCAAATAGTCATGATAAAGTGTGTTGTGAAGACACAGACATCTAGTTCCAACCCCCTGGCATGGGGGGGCAGGGGAAGCTATACACAAGTCCAGGTAGATGGTGTCACTTCTCTTATCACCATTGTTCTAATCCTGTTATAGAAGGCTACCAAATTTTTCAGGCATGATTTGCCTTAGTGAAGCCATGTTGGCTGTAATCAATCACCTCCCTATCTTCCATGTGCCTTAAAATAATTTCCAGGAGGATCTACTCCATGATCTTCTAGGCCCAGAGTTGAGACTGACCAGCCTGTAGTTTCTCCGGGTCTTCCTTTTTTCCCCCTTTTTAAAAATGGGGGTTATGTTTCCCCTTTCCCAGTCACTGGGAACTTCACCAGACCACCACGACTTCTCAAATATGATCAACAGTGGCTTAGCAACTTCTTCTGCTAGTTCCCTCAGTTCACTTACAACTGAATCGAGGCCCATAGAAAAAAAAAAAAAAGGGGGATGGCTGAATTTTTCAATCCCTGAAGAGCAATAGCAGGCACCTGCAGTCTTGCAAGTTTTGTAGAGAACAGATGCTCTCTAGCACATATGTTGTCACAGCACAAAACAGAGGGATGGGGGAAAGACTGGACAAGAACAACAGACTATGTGCAAGTCATACATTATGTATTGACTACTTCTATGTGGAAATTCAGCAAGCACTGACAATCAGGAAGCCTTAATCTATAATCTATGCTTCTGCAATCTAAATCAGAAAGAAAACACTGTAAAATGTAAACCTAAAAGGCTGAAATGAGATGTTAAATAAAAAGAAATACAGTGATTTCTATATATATAATTATGTATTGTATAGTTTGGGTCCATGTGAGTGTGTGTGCATATGTACATATAAGCTCGTTATTTGGAAGTTAATTTCATAACTTTTGAGCCATAACTCATGAATTTCTAGATCTGATAATGATACAGCTTGTCAGTTAGCACAGCTGATCCCATACAGAGACAGAAATAAGTTGTGAAAAGGTCTGGCACAGCTTAGTTCCCTACAGGACTGTGGGACTAGGGAATGAGTCATGGATTGGCAGTGGTGTGATCTTGGAGAAATTGCACTGTGTGATGCCTATAATCATCAAGCCTATAGGCAATTCATAGTTCCAAAACCCTAAAGTGTAAAACTTTCTGAGGGTTTTAATATTAAGGGGGATAGGGGTGGGGTGTTTGTTTTGTTGTAGGGGTTTTTTTGCATTGATTTGTTTTAAAAGTAGACTTATCAGACAATTCAGGACTCTGAGCAGACAGCTTCATTTTAGACTCTTGTTTCTTTTTCCCTTTATGCCTACCTGATATTCGCCACATTCAGATGTATCCAAAATACCATCAACATTGTAAAACAAAGAGAAAAGTGAAGAATCGTTCCTTCCTCTGTGAGACACAACACAGTTTATGTCCATCTTTCACATGTACCTTTTTTCAAAGCTTATCTAATCTCTCTGTCCCACAATCAAGAGACAAAAAACAGGTAACCTTTCATGTAGAGTTCCACACGTGCCTATTAGTAGGAAACATTCTCTAGGATCTCCTCTGCTCTGTGGACTCACGTTCTTCTTCCTTAGTCTATGAAATCAGGAGAGTTTAGGCTGGCATATTTTGCTGTCAATACTAGTTTTAGCCCATATGGGCTTCCAGCTGAGCAAAAGAAACAAGGTAAAGAAGAAGCAAAAGAAGTCAGAAAAGTCAGAAGCAGTAACTGCTGCCCCTGGCAGCAGTAGGTTTAAAGAACATCTAGAGAATGAAGTACAAACACCCTCCCTAAAGGTTGTGAATTGTGGAGGTGGGAGGGGATATGAAGAAATCTTTGAGGTCTTTCTCCTCATTGAGAATCTTAGAGGATTTTTATCATATTCACAAGCTCTTCAATCTGTTTGTTTTAAAGTTCCAGCTCTTGGAGTCAAGTGAATCTCATGAACATTTCAGAACTTCCTTAAGGACACTGCTAGAAAAGGAAAGATTTAAATATGTGTTTAATATTAAACTTCAACATGTGGTGAAGTTCCACTTGCTTCAGAGGTATTACAGTGGTCTGATTTGCAATGTACATAGTTAAAGGCCTGCCTTAACAAGAAGATTAACCGCCAATGGAAATATTTTATTGCTACTCTATTCCTCTGGGCCTCTGCATGATTGATCCTAAAACCCTCAAGTTATATGTGTTAAGATAAAAGGACATAATAGGTTGACTTTCAAGCTACATTTCAAGCTCTATTTCTTTTAGGGGATCTTAAGACAGAACCACAAAAATGTAATCCAGAACATTATCTGCTGTTATTTTTCCTCAGCACGTGTAGTATATATAGAGACATGATGTTCAAAGGCAATGCATAAACCAAAGTTTGACTGTATGTTCTCGACATCTTAACCCTTTTAGGCATCTCTGTTAAATGCCATGGTTCTTTAAAACAAAATATGGGTAACAACATGACATTAAAAAAATAAATTAAAAAAAAAGTTAGTGATAGGTGCAGTCTTACAGCTAAAGAAACCTCTTTGATAAAAAAACCCATAAAGAATTACTTTATGAGTCAATTTCAAGAAAATACATCATTTAATGAAAATGCATAAAAATATAAAAGTAAAAATAATTTCATTAAGTTAACCTAGATCATGGTGGGATCTAGCACAAGTATACCAATATTGTGCAGAGCCGAACCTCTGCAACTCACTGTTTGTGCTGCTAGTGCTGCAATCTGTTTCTGCCTATGTGTATTCAGTTCAGCTTTGCTCAACCTTTTCCATGTATAGCACAAGACAAGCTCCTTTCCTTCTTCCCTAGTGCTGCCAACATGGTGTTAGAGCCCCATTGCCATGCAATACACCTGCTGATTTGTTCTGTTCTGGTGAAGCTGATTCTCTGCTCTATTGCCCAGCCCCTGCATTCCTCTGCTTGCACAACCATTTCTGCACACTCATTGGTCAGGCAGACCAAAATCATCAAGGTAAAAAGGATTCTCCACTGCATCTGGCCTGGCAGAAGTGAAATATTAAAAATGGTGCTTTCCACTTCCATATAGATGCATTTAATGACAAGGCTACTTTATTACTTCATTATATACCTAGGTTATGGATGTCGTGAATATCCTTTCACAACCATCACATGTCCCTCATCTGAAGGATACCAGCTCATGGTCCAGTGAGGAACCCAGTGGGTATTTGTTTGCTTTCACTCTTTGTGTGGCACCACAAGCTGGAAGGCACATCAAGTAGAAGTGTGCTTGTCAAAGCACAACATGGCTCTCTAGAAGCTGGGATTTGGACAGGGGAAAAATGCACACATCAGTAGTTTATGCCAAGATCCAAACACAACGTTTTTGCCACTTTGATATTTGAAGAAAACTATGGCAGAGGAATTAGTAACACTGTTGTAATCTCACTAAGAGAGCAAGAGGGCAGGGGATAATCCTTTCCAATTTATATTGAGAGGGTGAGTCACCATAGTTTTTCCTCTGACAGAGGGGAAGACTTCTTAATTCACCAGATAGGTTTGTGTTCCAACCATATGCTTAATGAAAAATCCTCAGGTATCCAAGTTAAGTAAGAACTGTGGACTGTTCTGAGTTGGGGTTGCCTTTGAATGGAACAGGCAGGTGCTCAATCTGGAAATGTTTCATTCCTGCTTCTATAGCATGTGGCTGCAGGCCTCAGATTAGAACATCAGAACCCTCTTCCTCTCCACCAAAATACTCCCACAAAATGACTCTACTAACCTGGCAGAGCACAACTCAGGCTATTTGGCTTTGGTATCACATACACATGCTTAGCTGTCACCTGAGGCTGGACAGGAATGTCCCCTCCCCAGCAGGAGCAGCTTTAGCCCCTCAAAGTTATTAAAAAATAAAGTCCTCAGATTCAGGGAAAAGTGCATATTGAAAATCACTGAAAGAATATGATTCAGTAATGTAATCAACAAACTAGTGATTTTTCACCTATCCAGTTACCAACACTCAAAATCATTATTTTCTCTTTCCCTCCACTTAAAAAAAAAAAAGTATTAAAAACCACCAAAAAGCAAGTGCCTGATTAAACAAAGGTTTGTGCTGTGACTGGTAAAGCATAGTTATTAAGCCATGATGTCTTTCTTTAAAACCAATTTTAAATCAAGGATCAGGTACCACTGCCACTTACACGAGGTTGCTCATAATTGCTCCATGCAATGCTTTGATTAATTAAATCACACTAGAGATTGTTTCTTAGTAACACACCTGGTACACTCTTTGTTGTTGGCGTTCATTAAAACACTGTGTTTCATGCTGCTTTGCAGCATGAAAGGATATTAATCAGCTAAATTGCCATTAAGAGTCATATCAATATTTGCTGCACACTGATTGTTTTTCTAAATCTTCAACAAAGGACATTTCACTGAAATCTCAGGTTGGTAACTAACCATATGACAGTGAAGTCAAATTAAAATGTTTTATTTTCTCTCTGGAAATAAAAGCACCAACACACAAACAAGCATATAAACTGAAAGGCAGAGACGGTGATGGGATTGGGTGGGGGGTTTTTTGTCTGCTCCTTTAACACGAGTGGCATGTTGAATAAACTAAACTTAATGTGCAGAAAAATCTTAAAAAAAATAGAAACTCTCATTAATATCGGTTCTGTTCCTGAAGCAGAAAAGGCTCCACTTTGTAATGCAACATCGGTAATTAGGTTCAGTTTCAGAGCCTCAGCTGAAAAAGTGCCCAGGGAATCAAATGTTACTTTTCATTATTAATGTGAATGAGAAAAAGTTTCCAAATATTTCTCTTTCCTAGCAACGGTCTGTTTACATATGATGAGCAAACACATTGATAAGCTGAAGGTGCGCCAGTAAGAAGGGGAGTGGCTATAATGCTAATTACTTTTGGTTTCTCTATGGTTTGTTCCTGCTTAAATCAGTTCCTACAGACCATCAGCATTTATTCTGCAGGGCATATACTTTTTCTGTTCTGTATATATTTCTTTTTGTCAGAAAGCACAGTTTGCAGCATCTCAGCTTTCTCAGTCTTTACTACCTGTTATCAGGGAGCTGATGGATCTAGATCATGCTGCTTCTGGAGCTGACTCTTGGCTCAGACATGCCTACAACAGGGAGGAGAAATCTAGAATTACGCCTTCTGCCCTCAACTGGCACGTGCCAGTGATAATCAGGAGTATACTAATAGAAACAACAGTTTTTCCAAACCATTTTCTCCCAGAATTCATTACACATAAAGGGAAGGGGAACACACATTGGCCAACATATCTTCTGAAATATAAATTATCCAAGAGTTAAGTGCTTTTGTGATTCAGAGGTCCCTCTTTTACACCATGTTAAAATATATTGCAAGACACCAGATTAATGTATGCATGTATACCTGCATAAAATACAGAAAAATTATTCCACAATTTCCTTATTTGTGCCTCTTGTGGTCTCAGTTTGGTTAATTTTATGGTGGTGTATTTTCTCCTCTTTAGCTCTGCCTTGAGCACTATCAAGACCTACGTTCTGATCAGCAATTGCACCGAGATCAATTTCATCCCCCCCTCAATTGCCTGTCTGACATTAGGTTCATGGTTGCTCTCTGGACCAGAAGTCTACGTTAATCCAGGCAGAGCCTCCTGTCTTTCTGACGTGATTTAAACCAACAAACAAACCCCACATGTATCAGAGATATACTACACACTACATCTGATCTTAGCCAAAAGGCTGAGAAGTAGCCTAATGTCCTGCCTCTCCATTCTTCTTCCACACCAGTATCTTAAGTAATCCAAAACTGCTCATGCCCTCCAGGAATGTCCTTTTCTCTTGGGATCATACTTTCTCACAGATTTGTTTCTTTTTAGAGAAGACCACTGTGTTTCTCTAGGAGGTGTGCTCCACTGCAGTGAGGAAGCACTTATTCCAAATAGATTGTCATTACATTTTAATTGTACTTTGTTAGAGCTGTTTAACCTTAAAGATTTACAGCTACAACTTTGTAAAATCACAGCACAAGTAACGGCAAGAAATATTAGAACTAGACGCAATTCTAAAAACCAAGGGGTGATAATTATGTCCTGCCCTGCCAATGGTGCCAAAGTTCTCGATTTCCTCAGTCAGAAACCCTGACTGCTACCCTTCAGAAAGCATTGCAACACTCATGGTTGCAAAGTCACTCAAGACTGTTTGTCTTTTCTTGAGCATGTAAGTTAAGAGAAATAGTTTTGCTTGAAAAAAAAAAAAGTTATTCTTTTGCTATATGATTTATATTTAGGTTGATTTAGTTGGTTGTAACTCATCAATCTTGGAAAACGTATTAATTTTTCTGATATTAGGGGAGAAAAAAAAGGCACACAAGTGACCAAAGCATCTTGACACTATAACTAGAAAAAAAAAAAAAAGGCACCATAAGAGTTTTATATAAACTATGCAGAAAATACGTATCTTTATAGCACTATCTTGTTACACCTCGGCACATGCCAATTTGTTCTGCCTAGTTGTTTGCAAAAGAAGCATAACTAGTACGTGATGAGGCATGCTTGAATCAAGGCTTGTAATTTCTCCTGCTGAAAAACATGATTGTGTCATTGGCATTTATGAACCATAGTAAACACCAAAATTTTGCCCTAAAATGCAGATTCATTCTAAGAACTCCCAATACCATTCCTGGGAAAATATTTTGAAATATCTAGAAATTCTCACATTTGCAACATTTTTATTCTAACCAGGAAAAACAAAATAAAAACTCTACAACACCAAAATCCCATTTTTTTTTTTTTTATACAGAAGTATAGAAATGAAGAAGTAATCATTCAAGTTCCTTGGAATTGAGTGTGCTCAATTGCAGCCAAGTAAATCTTTTTCATCAGGTAAAATATTCAGGTTCTAGTCATTAATTTTGATCTTTATCATATCACATGCAGCAGCAGATGTTATTTATATTTGTACTGAATTTAGTGATGCGCAAGTCCTGTCTGCATACACCTGCTCTGTAATACACCTATGATACAATAATGCAACTCTCCAGGGTATTCTTTCCTTAGAGAAAATATTTCTAGCCATATGGTTACTGTAAATCCAAATAGCCTCTGTGGAAGCCATACTGTAGCACAGAGCAGCAGAAAGATTACACATTTCATGTATTCCACCATCTCATTTTCAGCTGTTTTCATGGGGACTACCAGTAACAGATTTTCCTGGATCTCCTTCATGAGATCAGCAGTAGAAATCCATGGAGGGGAACCTCTATTTCACCCACAGTTATTCCAGGGGACTTACTCCAGGAGACATCCTGACACCTCTATGCTGTACTGCCAAAAGAGCACAAGGCCAGACCAGAAGCAGCACAAGGGACAAGCTCAGGTGGGCAGGAGGTAGCAGTTTGGGTCTTGCATTGCCAACACTGCTGTTCTGTGTTTTCAGGAAGACACAGCAGTTACAATGAACAATGGCAGTCTTTAAGAATGGATAAATGCTTAGTATTTATGACTAACACATGCTAATAATTAATCCTAGCTTCAGATAACAATCTCCTAAAAGCAACCAAGTATTCCAGTCTCCAACCATTACTTTTTATTTAGTATAAGATGAAAAAATGAAGACAAGGGTGTCTACACATTAAATATGAGAACTGTCAGAAGTATCTAATTTGCAAAATTGTGTAGACATCAGAAGTACAGACATCCAGCTGCCAGTCACTGAAAGTTCACAGGAATAAAGGAAGCATCCTCAGATGCTCTTGAGGAGCTCACCTTAGCTCTTTCTATAGTAGGATTTACAAAGCTTAGCCTTTCTAAGCTCTTGCTTATTTCCATAATGTTTTATGCCCAGTTTCATTTGTTACTGACGTAACTGGTTAAAATATACCACTAGTGTTCTTTTAGATAATTTTAATGTTTTGGACAAAATATGTTTTAAAAAAAGCTGCACTAAAACAAGGGAAATAGAAAGCAGCTTTGAGATGCTTTAGCCTTCATTTATTTATGGCCCTGCACTGTTCAGGGTTCCTAATAACTATTATAAAGCAACAGTGCCTTGCATTTATTGATAGGAAGATTATTGCTTCTAGTTTTTCTTCCTATTCCCCACATCACAAATGGGTAAATCGTAGCCAGCCAAACCAAGGTTAAAAATTAGAATATGCCTTTTAACAAGATCCTGAAAAAAATTAAAAATAACCTTCCATCTATGGAAAAGAGTTGTTAATTCATTGAATTTTGTGGATTCCGTGAACTGATAAGCTCTGCAGCTCAGGCAACTCTGAAATTAAATTAGGTTTCAGAAATGAATATTTCATCTTTAAGATACTGTTGCTTGGAGACCTGGGAAAGGAAGGGCGATTTAACACAAAGACATGGGAGTTAGTTACAAGGGGCATCGTTTTCCACTCCAACAGGCTCTGGAACATACCATAAAATGCCCAGAACAAAACACTGTCACAAATGCAAAAGAATGTATGTTGCACATATTTTATCTGGAGAAAAAAAAAAAAAACCACAAAAAACCAACTAACAAAAAAAATCCCCAAAACACCTCCCTTTTAGCATACCTACTTTCAGTTCCAGCAGTTCATTTTAACACCATTTCAATAATAATTAAAAAAAAAAGCAAAAAAACCCAAAAAAACAACACACATGAAGGCACAACTACAGATGTTCTTCAAATCAAAGTTCTATTAACTCTTCAGTGAAATCTCTCTCCAAATAGTAAAAATCTCCTAACCTTCTTACCCTTCCTTTTAGTCCTGATTTTAGACTTCTCCCATTGTTTCCAGAACTCTCAAAGCATGTTGGCATTCCTGTGTGTTCACTACAAACAGATTACCATCTTTCAACTTCCATTTCCCCAAACTGCACTGCAATTAAAGAACCACAGTGCAAGTTCATGGCTTATAAGCATGTCAGGAACAAAAGAAAAAAAAAATCTTCTGATGTACCAGATAAGAAAAAAACAAACATATTTTGCTGGCCTCATCCAGGTGTGGATGCATCCTGCATTTGTTGCAAGCATTAAACATGGTGTCTTTCTGCTAGTGACCCTTACAATGCAGCTGTAATTGTATTTCTGGTTTGCAGGACGAAAGAGTTTATTTTAAGCAGAAACAGGCAATACAAGACAGATACTTTCCTGCGAATAATTTGTGCACACTGTATAACATTGAGGGTAACCACCTTTTCAAAAAAAAAAAAAAAAGGGTGGGGGCATGTAAGAGACTAAAAGAATTGCTGTTCTCTGCTGTACATCTGAAAATTAGGATAGGAGGTGGATAAGCTATTCACAAAGTGAGTGTCATCTTACGGGCTGGGTTTGATTATAGAATCAATCTTAGCTATCTAACTAGATCATTTAAAAAAGAAATTGAAGAAGAGGGGGCAGGAGGGAACAGCAAGCCTTTCTAAATTTAGAGTACTGTGCTTCAGGAGTCTTACGGAGATGGAAGTGAACGTCTGCATTAATGGAAATATGTTGTTTCCATATTGCAAATGTAGTGAACTGATCACACAAGACAAGGCAGTCTCTTGGAATAAATGACAAACAGTAATTTTTCCTGGCAGAAGGCAACTTAATTTTTGCAAAATAAGATTTCAGCTGAAGAGGATTCAGGGACCAATACTGATGTGTGCATTTGCATGTACATTAGAAATCTCACAGTATTTTTTTCTGAACTGCTGCATTGAAGTTCCTCAGGGAATATGGCCATTTTCCCAGTCTGCTATTTTCTCCCTGCATTAGACTCCAATTTCAGTTCTCCCAAAATGAGTCCCAACCCCGTGAGTCGCTCTTCCTTGCTATGATGTTTTATTCACATTCTGTGCCCTTTAGATTGGACACTATCCTTCCTGCAGCTTTCAGGCAGGAAGTTCAAGATTTTTTTTTTAAATCTTTATAAGAATTAGTAAAGAGGATACTAAATATGATCAGTCACTTCACACAAGACCAAAAGACAAATTAAATGTAAAAATGTGGTTTCTACAAAAAGAGTCACAGCAAAAACATCTCACCAGATCCCAATATCTTTGTTCAAGTGTTTCTGCTACACTTATGACACTCAAGGATTTCAAAATATGGTATTTAAATGACGGTGTGATCCACACATCATGTTTATAAGCCAAGCTGAACTGAACATTTATACACAATACTTAAATGCTAATATTAAAAAATTAGAGTGGACATTTGACCTCCTACTGCTAGTCAAATACAGAAGAAACCAAAGGAAACCTTAAAATTAGTCCTAGCTTCAGCTTGTTTAATTTGTGTATTTATGGGACTATTATAGCCAATTTTTATAGATGAATATATATACATACCCTCTTACTTGCACAGCTGAATCAGTATACAGATATCCAATATTTCTCTACTTCATGAGAAATGTTGTTACTAACACACTATGGACTTGGTCCATTCTGTAGGTGTTATCTCAAAACATTAAGCTATTGTGATATGCCAACAAAAGCAACTGAAGGCACAATTCTAGCATTAGACAGGCTGTATTGAAACCAGCTGTCTCAGGGAGCCCAGATGGGATCTGTCAGTGCTTCATTCCTATTCTTTTCTTCTACTGAAAACCGATAGGCAACCCCAGGCAAAAAGTGACCCCACATAACTCTATCCAGCCTCAGTTCTAATAAAGCTATTAAATCAAAGTAGTAGTTTACGCTTTTATCAGTTTCAAGTATCAGGGTGAATTGCAAATCAATACACATTTTAATCATCATCTACAAGTTAAAGCAAAAATAAATCCTGTGGCAATTCTATTTAGTTTTCACTCCTTTTCTTCTTTGGATGTACTTTTTTCCACTAATCTGAACAGAATTTCATTATAAATAAAAACCTAGGCAAGAAAGTCTATTACTGGGGCTTCTGATATTCATCTCTTTGCCATGAACCATTGAAGCCACTAGAAATTACTGTAAGTAGTCAGTATTCAGCCTTCCTGTGATATCACCCTTGGGGATGTGCAGTAGTGTAATGGGTTACAACTCTCTTCCCTCTGATATGTCTTTATAATTGGAGATTTGACAGTGTAACTATTTCATAGTATATTTTTACTGTCATACTATTCTTACTTCTAGCAGTTTATGAGTGACATACCTTTTGCACTATTACATCCATACTAATTTCAGCTCATAGACACTGGTCACACAGTTATTTTTGATTTGGACAAATAATCTAGAAAGTTATTCAATTTTTAAAATTCAAAATATATTTTTCTAAATTCCATCTTGAAACCTGTTGAATTACATGTTACAACTCATACCAACCAGAACAAACAGATCATGGCTGAGTAGAAGTCAATAGCGAAACTCTCACCAATTTCAGCCAGACAAGTTCGGGTGCATGGTATTTAGCACCCATGTGCTACATAAACGGTAATCATAATACTGCTGAGTATAACCTGATACCTAGGTTAGTTAGAATTCAGGTCTGTCCTACTGTTCTTCACCCACATAATCACCATGCATCCATGCAATGGAAAGTGTCACAAAATTTACTCTGCAAAACCACAAACGGAAACATGAGGATGTTCTTCAATTAACATCCTAATGTGACAACTGCTAATGTCTTTACAATTACAGGAGATAGACAATATAGTAACCAGGGCTGATTATCAGAGATAAAGGACTACTCCCCAGGGCCCTGATACAGCTTCAGGGATTTACTTCCCGAATTGCATCTATTTAAGTGTACTGTTGCTATGATAAACTAACAAAAAGGTCCTGGAGCCATGAAGTGGTCTTCCTATCTACACAATTTCCTGTTCATCCTAACAGCTGCAATTTTCCCTAAAAAGTCAGATTATAAAAATGGATCTATAATTTAGGATGAGCCTTCACTGAGGTATAGAAGACTTAGTTTTAAATTCTTGGTTTTCCTCACTTATTTCTCTGGGATTTGAAAACTGGGTCTACCAGTGACGTAAAGTCAAATCATGACTATCCTACAGTGAGGTGCTGCTCTGACTGTTGTTTTGACTGGACATCATGGGTAAGCCTTGGAACATCCCTCCAAAGCTCCTGAAAAATCAGCCTGTATGATATTAAGCACACAGCCCTTTTAATGCTATTCTGTTTTTCCACCAAGGTTATGGGTTTGCTTGTCTTTTCTGCAGAAAACATTCAGGGCTGATCTTGGTCTCCTCCCGCTTTTTCCAGAAGTTGATATTGAGACACTTTCACAAAACACACATCCCATTTTCTGTCAAGACCCAAATTTTTGCTGTTTTAACTATGGATGCATCAAGATATGTACTGAAAGGGGGAGAGCAGAAACAAAGACGATGTTTTAAAAGGGCTTGATTTGTTTTGAACAAAGAAAAGCAACATTGGTTGTAGCAATCATATTAAAGACCTGTAAAGACAGCGCCAGGTTTTTAAGTTGTATATTAATATGTTGTCAATCAGAAGAAAGTCATAAGAATATTTTATTTTTGAAGTGTAAAGTATTGCAGGTCAATAACTAACAGCAGCATAACTTTCAACTACCTTTACTTACCAGATATTGGATTCACATTGCCTAGAAATTCCTCTGTCTCAATGATACTGGAATGAATTTAGTTATCAAAAAGCATCACACATTGAGAAACACAATGAGCCTAGATCCAGTCCATTCTTTGTTGAAGTTGATCTAGCAATGCTAAGATCTGATTTTAGACCTGCAAAGTATTTCCTTGGTTCAGTTCAGAAATTAGTTAAGCTACCATGTGAGTATATAGTTTCAGAATGCACCAACTAGAGAATAATATGATAAGAGGGTGGTTCTCATCTCAGTATTTCTGTTTCATAACTACCTAGACAGCTTTAAATTTCCACCATTTACTCCACCCTCTTCCTTGGTCTAAAAGCAGGTCAACAGGTGAGTCACTTTCATTTCCCTGTATCCCATCAGAAATGTTTTTCTTAACTTCACAAATTAAGTACAATTTCTCTTTTTTATTTACAAATATCCAATGAAACTTATCAAATAGCAATTGACATTTCATATTTGTCCAACGTAATGGAAATCTACAGTGTTTTCACAAAAGAAAAAGTAGAGTACTTGGAAAGTTGTTCTAGATTTTCCCAAAACACGATTTCACCAGACCAAACTATATAAGAATTACCCTTTTGAATGCTATTCTAGGGCTCTGGAGAAACCTTATCGCTTAATTCAAATCAGGGGACACTTGCACACAAAGCAGATTAAAGAAGGATTTATTTGTTTCAATGAATACTATTTCATGTATTCCTAAAGCATTTATGTTCCTGCAGATGGCTTTTGAGAAAGCTGACCAAGAACTGATTATTTACAGGCATAGCCACGCAGTTACATACTCCCCTCCTCCTTCCAGGAAGGACTGCTGCATGGTCTTTAGTTTCTGTTAGCCTACCATCTGGTATTACACGTGCTGCTGCAGCACATGGCACAGCTAAACCGCACAACTCCCCTCCCTGCCTTATCACACACACAGACCAGTGATGCTGAGGAAGACACTGGGGAGCAGACTCAACCGCTATGCTGGGAAAACTGTCACATCCCAGAACACTGCAGGATCATGTACATCTTTTCTGAACATGGTTTTAATATTATGTGCTAATTTGTTAGGACTTCATCGTCTCTCAAACACTCCCAGTCTTAAAAGAAAAGGATCCTCCCTATTTGACAGCAGAGGATTGTCCACCGCTGGCACTTTCTAGATATTCATGGAATGGATTTCTCTCTCATACCTCAGTAAATCTCAAACTAAAATGAATTCACAGAAACACCTAATGTGACATAATGCAGCATGACTGATGAAACACTGCGTGCTGCAGTACAATCCAATATCTAGTCTTCTGAAAACAGCCTGAAATGAATCTCCCTACTTGGAAAGAGAAAGAAAAATAAATAACGAAATCCACTTCTTTCTCCTTACTTGTCTCTTTTCAGCTTCTTAGTAAATTGTATTAATAACTACCAAAGCCCCCAGAAATGGTGAACTGTTATCTAAAATGAAGAATATGTTGCCAATATGGACAAGAAACACAGTGGGGGGTTGTGTTTTGTTCTTTTTAGGGGGGCTGGAGCTGTGGGCTTTTTTGGTTTCTTTTGGGTTTTGTTGTTGGGTTTGGTTTTTAGTTTTTTGTGGTTTGTTTGGTTTTGTTTTGTTGTGGGTTTTTGTTGGTGGTTGTGGTTTTTTGTTTTGTTTTCATTTGGGACAAACCTGCAGTTTGTGACCATGCCTAATGCTTTGGAAGCATTCAGATTTTGAGTGAGGCCCAGGGCCATCTTGATACTTGAAAAGATGCAGAACATTCCCAAATGAAAAATATTTACCTTGAGTAAATCAAGCAAAGAAAAAGCAGTTTAAAAGATGAAGTGATTTCTTCTTAAGACTTATCAGCAATCTCCAATACTAGGAGCAATCAACTCAGCCTCACTTCTTGTGCTGGTTTTGGCTGGGGAGAGTTAATTTTCTTCATGGTAACTGGTATGGGTCTATGCTTTGGATTTGTGCTGGAAACAATGTTGACGACACAGGGGTGTTTTCGTTATTGATGAGCAGTACTTACACAGTGGCAAGGCCTTTTAAGTGGCCAGGCTGGGGTGCAGAAGAAGCTGACAGGGGGCACAGCCAGGACACCCGACCCAAACTGACCAAAGGGATATTCCACACCATGTGTCGTCATGCTCAGCATTGTTCTGCTTTGCTTGTGCACACAGCAGTTGCTTTACCTGTTAAACTGTCTTTACATCAACCTGTGCCTTTTCTCACTTCACCCTTCTGATTCTCTACCCCATCCCACTAGGGGGGAAAATGAGTGAGTGGCTGCGGTTAAACCATGACACCTTCTGTGTACAGTGGTTTTCACCTTTAGATTTTCATTAAAGCAATATATGGTCTTTGTGTTATTTAAAGTAATCTAATCCTTGCTAAAACTAATTTCCATAAGAATGTATTTTTAAATATCAAGGAAATAGTTCTGTTGATCATGAGATGAACATATCTTGCCTTCTAATCTCTAGATTATATTTAAATTTGAAACATTCAAGAGGTTTTCTGTTTTGTTTACAGTATGATTAACATTAAATGTCAAAGAAACAACTCATCATTGCCTTTTTCATACACAAGTATGAGGTAAGGGAGGTGACAAGAGAGCAATCACTGCTACAAGACAAAAAGGAAGAGAGGAAAGAAAGAAATTAAGACCTCCAAATATTAATATTATAGATTTTATTGAAGGGGAAAACTTGAGGACAGTTATCAAAATTCATATGTATTTGTGGACTTCTTAAATACCTAACTAAGTAGCTATTAAGGTTCATTTGGCATGGTTAATTTAGGGTTTAAAAGGCAGCATACACCTTGTGACACTAGCAAAAGTGTTGCATTGCAAATGAAGAGCAAGAATGCTTAAAGGGATTTACTCCTCTAACAAGATCTGCCTTGGATCTAACAGGCAAACAAGTTCTTCATAGATAGCAAGTTGGCAAACTTTACTCGGTGTCTGTGAAGAACAAACAGGAATGTGGCACTAAAGCCTATTTCTTTGCCATAGACATTTTGTTGCATCTTTCCAAGTGACTGAGCTATATTTTCATCTTTCTTGCCATATTTTTCCCCCATACCACCCCTTCCTTCAGGCCCTATGCTGATAACAGAGAAAGCCCAGCAGATTTATGCGTATGCTTTTCAGGTTCAACCTTCCCTTTTCCTTCACTTGACTTCAACATACTTGGGATCAGGGCTGTATGAAGCCTGACAGAGTTAAAACCCTAGATCAGCTCAATGTAATGGAATGCAATGAAAAAACTCATACATACTTGCAAAACAATCACCAGAACCACTCATCTTCAGCTTGAAGTTGGAGATTCAGCAGCCTGTTTATGCACCTAAGAGAAAGTTGATATCCAGTTTTTGGGGGAACCTTTGGTGTCAGAATGAAAATTTGCTTCCTTCCAAGTGTAACTGGGGGGGTGGGGGGAGAAGGGATGCACAAGGAAACATGGACAATTTTCTAAGAGAACATTTCCACAGGATCAGTGTTTCCAGCTTTCAAGATAAACCTCTCGACTTTGCTTTGACATTAATTTCTGATAAATGCCTCAGGTTTACCTTGGCATTTAACAAAGCAGCAGGAGACCATTATCCTGTGACAACGCTCTATTCCACTGATACTATCTCTTAATTGGAGAAAATTTCTCTTCATCTGAAAATGTTTGGCAATGTTCCCCATAAAAAACTGTGGTATATCCAAGTTGTAAGCTTTAATAAGATAGGGAATAAAATACCCAGAGCAGATGTAAATCAAATCTTTCCTATCAAGTTGCAGAAAACAAGCCCATTGTTGCAGACACCACTGTGAACCCCAGCTTTTAATTATTTATACAAACTACTTACACAATAGGATACTTGGAGGGATGGTCAGTGCTATAGATAATAATGCAGCTCATTTATGTTTGTAAGACAAAGCAAACAGGAACTAACATCAAGTGTCAGAACAGTAGAAATTATTTTAATTGCTTTTGCACATAAGTGACAGCAGTAGCCTGTCTGTCATAAACAGAAGGAGACACACAACCTGGAAAAAAAAATAGAAGTAAAACAGCTGACATAGATTTGCAAGAGATTTATAATCTAGCTCGCAGGTTCTGTCATTAATCTGCTTTGCTTCTGCTTGGTTCTCAGCTAAGAACTTAATAATGGTCTTAGCTCTGCACTCATAGTAGGCCCACAAAAGCCAATTGACCTGTCAGTATGGTTAAGTTCAATGCCAGTATGGGTAGATCTGCCTGTACAGTGCTGCTGTACTGTATAGTGTGCTTTAAGTCTTCATTCATAAAAATGATACCTCTTTTCTTGATTGCACTGCTACTTCTTCCCTCCTGCACAAATGGCTGGTCCATATGTAAAAGCAATAATCAATATAATACCTTTTACAATATTAACATTTCACTCTGTTCAGTCTAGTATTTCATTGCCTCAGTTCTGTATTTTGGAATCACCTTTGATCAGCTAATATACACCATCTATCTTCAATGCTGTCATCTGCAGAACAAGATTCCCTTCTATCTAACAGTTTGAAAGGTACTTGCGGTATTTAGTTCTCAGTCTGTCTACTGCAGTTCCTAGCATCACTAACAGAAAACCGGATCTTAATTTTAAGTGGGTAGAATAAGACGGCTTTCTCAGCTGTGCATCATCTACAAATCTCATTATCAAGCCCAAAAATAATACATAGATTAGTTTTTAAACATCGAACACCTTGTCATATTCCATTAGTGACTCCCTTACACAAAAATTCCATGCTGTTATCCCTTCCTTACTCACCATCCATTTCTTCTACTAATCCTCATTTTATACAGGTTAACTAACGATTTCCCAAGTGGTAGCTTATCAAATGCTTTCCTGAAGTCCAGAAAATTAGATCTACTGCCTCTCTATTGTCTAGATTATCATTTATCTTCAAGAGCAGCCTCTCTCTCATTCCTTTAAGAGAATGTGATTTTATCAATTCTCATAAGGAAAGCAGGGCTTTACATCTATTTTATCCCCTTCCATAACAAAAAACAACATTCTTCAAGAAATATTGGTGATAATTATGTACCTGATGAAATGCATCAATTGCCACAGCAAAGTCTGGGACGAGTTTGGTTAATTGTAATAAAATGTTATGCTACATTTCCCACAGTCCAGGCCAAATTTTAGTCTGGGGAATAAAAAAAAAAAAAAAAAGCACACACCACAACAACCAATTCAATTATTAATAGAATTGATTATTTTTCAATCTTATTTTCCTTTTCAATGAACCTTTGAACTTCATTCAGAGATAGACAGATTTTTTCATAGACAAACATGCGAAGGATGGTTGAGAACACATGCAAAAATCTCCCAAGGACAGCTGTCCTTGACCCAAGGACAGTATTCTCGTGTGAACTGATGATACTCTTCTCTCATGCAACATGACAACCTGCACAGACTATAGAACCAGCTTCTGGTTTCCAAAACTGGCCCCATTTGTTGGGCTTGGATGAATCAGTAGGAAAAAGCTTTGCCATTCTTTTCTATTGCAGCAACAAGCCCCCTGCCCATTCCTTTCTATCATTGACTACACCTCCCACTGAGAATGATAAGGAGGAATGTGAAGCACTACAAAAGCTACACAGCTGTGTGTGCACACTGCAGCTCCCCTCTTATTTTGTGAGGGAAAGCAATTCGATACATGGCCTCACATGCAAAAGCAGTGACACTGATAATGTAATAGGTTATTCTGTTTCTTCTGATGTCAGGGACAAGTAGTATATAAATAGAAGTGAACATAGGAATGTGAATATGGAATAGGAAGTCCTCTAGAACTACCAGTTGCATGGAATACAGGCGTTAAAGTAAGGGATCTGTCTGGATAATTGGTATTTTTAAATAGCATGGCAGGCTCACATGGCCACCCCAATGTCTCTACACGTACATGTACTGCTCTTCCTTACCATCTGCCCATGGAGAGATGGTTAATAACTGCCTTAGTGAAAAAAAAAAAAGTTGTCAATCTCAATCTTCTGCCCTCCTGTCTCATCTTCCCCTGGTCCTCCAATCTCATCCTCTTTAAATAGAGTTCCTTCTTACAAACAAGATCATTAAAAAGCTTTGAGCCAGTTGCTCATCTGGTATCTCAATGGATTAGACTGTAAAACAGGGGAGGATGATGAATAACCTGCTTCCATTTGCTGCTAAATTCAGTTAGTACTACTCTCTGTTGGCCGTATTTTACAATATAACATTTAGTAATACCCATACTGCTTAAGAGTGTACAATACTGTTAGCCTAGGAGTGCCATGGACATGGTATTTTATAATGAATGAGCTGTATTCATAGCTAGAGTCTGAGATAAAATTTTTCTATTTCTGCTAAATTTAACAATCTGGTTTAGTTAATATTTGTATTTCAACAGTGCTAAAACTGAAAACTATGCTTTGTTTACAGGAATTAACCTTTTTTTTTTTTGTGGGAGATTCTTTGACACTTCTAACCCCCACAATACTTCATTCACTATCAATTTATAAGCATTTAAGTTTGTGATATTACCAATGCTGAGGAGCAGAACTTAAATATAAACAGCATAAATCCATGTTGCCACTGTGGGCACATGCAGCACAAACATCTTATCTAGACTAAAGTTTGTCGACTTAGCATATTGTACTTGATGCTGTGTGTCACCTGTCTCTTGTTTGTCTATAGATTAGCACAAAAATGTCATTGCAAACTAAATGAATAGGGCACAGACTAAGCACCTGCCACTTTTAAAACTCTTTAGAAGACTCTCTTGTTTATTTTGTAAGCACCCAGGGGTGCAGTTAAATAACTGCATTGAAACAAACAATACTGGTGATTATTAAGGAGGCTTTTCACATGAAAATTCACTTCAGAAAAAAAATGTTTTGCAGATGTAGAGAAGAAAACTGTATCACTAAGAACCACTCAAAATACTTTGGTGGACCAAAACACCTTTATTTTTCTCTTGGCGATCTGCCAAGTTCACTGTCGGTTTGAAAAGAATTCTATAGCTGGAGGCTAAAGCAGAAACTGCAATGATTTAAAAGAGAATTGGCTACAGTAAGAATGATAATGCACCATATCGTTAAAATGCAACTGGCATCTTAGCCTCCCTACAGCTCTTGAAAATGTGCTTACTCCTCAACTATTTACCAAGAAAGGAGCAGAAACAATTGAAATCACACAATATAGAAAAATGTTTAAAGAACTTGGAAAAGAAGTACATGCAGAATAATTTGCTGGTAGGGCGGTTAAATAACGATGCATTATACATGGCCAGATTACAAAGAAAAGCATATGGAAATATATAGCTGAATTTAGTACTGTATTCTGTTATCTCAATTAAACATATAGCAAATGAATTAATAATGAAGGTCCACTTATATTTAGGAAATTAAAGCTTTATTTGCAGCTTGCAGCTTAAACACTAAAATGTTGTAGGTCTGATAACATTCACATTTTAATGCTTGAAGGATCATCAGCTGCTTTCTAAACTGCTTGGGAAATTAGATTTAGAAAGTCTTTGCATCAAAGCTTTGTATAGTGGTCTTCTCTAGAAGGCTGTTTTGCAAGACTAAGACTATTACAGAAAATAGCTGTAGTTTCACAGTGAAGGAAGAGTTCAGAAAGGCCTTCAGCAGTTTCAGATAACAGAATTTGTTATTCAGATGTTGCTTACTCTAACAAGATAATAATATGCAGGCTTGAGTCAGAAAACTGCACAACTGTTTTTCAGGTTCACAGGGAAGAATTAATTTACAACTAGATGTTTAACTTGCAAAGTCTGTTGGTAAGACTTCCCTCACAATATTCACTTTGACAGATTTCATTTGTTCAATAGTTGTGTCCAGTTTTACGATTAAATAGAGCTGCTTCACTCAGCATTTATAAGTGACATCAGGTGCCATAGCAACATGATTACAAGTTTCCATCAATTTGTAGAGCTAAGTAAATAATTATCAGTGAATAATTAACTAAACAAAATTAGCCTCTTTTTCTGCTTCCAGCATGTCCACAAGCAGATTGTATTTTCTCAAATGTATTCCTTATTTAAACCACATGGAAACACTCCAGACCCCACAGAACCAGATCTTCAATATGCTATAACTCCATATGAGGTAGATGACTAGCTAAGAGAGATACACAGGAATTCCCATGGGAATTGCAAGACAAGCAGGGTCAGGAAGGAGGAAAAGAAAAAAAAGTGTTACTGAAGAGGGGATTTTGATTGAAATATTTCAGTACTTCAACATCTTCTTTCATCCAGGTCTAAATATATAGACCTCCTAACACCAAGGAATTGTTAATTATAAAAAAAAAAAAAAAAGAAAAGAAATTGACTGTGCAGAAGACTCCAATCAGCAGTCAAACAAGGACTTTCAGAGAAGCCTCATGGCTAGAGCTTTCATGTTCAAGGGATAATACTGGCACCTGGATGATTACCTGACTTAAAATCCCCCATTCCAATACAAGGAAAGTAGGCTTCATAGTTTTTGCCATGTCTTGCAAGAACGTTCCCCCAAATCAGACCCAAATCCCCCAGACCACATTTCTAATACTACAGCCCCAGAAAGCTACCCCTTTCTTTCTCATAGGACCACTAATAAGAAGCCTGGCTGGTAATAAAATATTTATCACATCACAAACCTGGAACCATCAGTTTGTATCCTTTTTGCAGGAAGTCAAGTATCCTTAAATTTGGAATGCAGCATTACTTGACAGAAGCAGTTCTGCAGTACAGGATGAGGCTACACGTTTTAGGCCTGTCAACTGCATTGGCCAGTCCTTGTTTCTTATAAGCGTTTTACTTGGGCACTAGAAGGCAGTGAAACAGCACAGAAGAGACAAGAGACCTTGCCTTTCTTCACAAGAAATGCACTAGTCACAGAATTAAGGGAAGTCATATCAGTAGGATGTGTTCCTTCCCTATCCTTGTTAAGATGTAACAAAGAACTTTCTAAAATTAGGATTTTTTTTTTTTTTAATAAAAAGAGATATACAAAAAAGGGTTACAAATTCTTCAGTCTTAATTAAGAAGTTATTTCTGATTATGGTATGTAGTAGTAGTCATAGGTCTAATATAGCACAAATGGGAGCAAACACTGCAGTTAGGAGAAATTTTATTAAGCCTGGCAAATCTAAGAATAAGGTTTAGCTTTCTGTGTTGTTTGCAGGCCTGTGTTACACTGGAGCTGTTTCCACATTAGGTGAGTGACTGTTGAGGTACCTTGCCCAGCGGAAGCAGTAAAGCTACTCATTAAAAAAAATAATTCACAGTCTTGCTAGGAAACACTCCTTACAGCCTTAAGCATGTTTCTCACAGCTGGGAATGCATTTGGTGTCTTTCCTACTCATCTCTTGTCGGCTGGTTAGAAAGTAAAAATGTTGGGTTGAAAGTTAGTTGGCACCACATGACATTGTCCTTCAGAAGTGGTGGTTTGGGGTTTTTTTTTTTAATTACACAAATGTAATCCTGGACAGTAACAAACAGTACAAGGTCTAAAGCCTAAGATTAGTTTCCTAAAGCTACGGAAAGTACATTCCCCTGGTAACCTGTCAGCCCCACCTAAATAAATATTTGGTAGATCTTTCCTGAGATGGATGCAGTAATTGCCATCAAAGGGATCCCAGCACAACTTCCTTTGACAAAACTTTGCTTCACACTCTTCGGTAGACATGTTCTACCACAGCCACCAGGAAATAAGGGTATGCTGTGATTCCCACCTTGCATGGCAAAAGGAAGGAATTATGTCTGCATTTCTGAAGACTTGACTTGCTCCCCCATAAGAATGTTTTTCTTTTTAAACCCACCAATTTCTTTTTTAGTGGAAAAATGCCAATATCAAACTGTAAACAGACTTGGTTTCACAGATTTCCTGGATCTTTCTGGAATCCAGTACCAAACTGAATATATATTGATATGTATGAATAATATGAAGTGATAAAACATCCACTCAGATTTCAATAGTTTTTAGCAACTTCTGAAAAAAAAAAATAATGCTGAAACCTTGAGTCAGCTTCTAATGTTACTAAAATGATTCATCTTCCACAAGACTTTTATACCACTAAAGGTGCTACATTCACTGCTCTGAGATCTGACAGGAAAAAATGCAAAGAGTGACTTTCTTTTACCCTCAGCATTATCCCAAAAAGGAGCATTGGGCTTGATTTTCTTACCTAAGGGCCCCAGCCACACTGATAACTACACAGGTTTGTCTGCTACCTTTCAGCATGTGTAAGCCAGCAGAGGAGACTGCAAAATGTTCTGCTGATGATACTCAATCTCCTCTATATTAAACCCAGTTTCTACCATCTGATTGCTTTCATGTTGTCTGACTGATAAACCTGAACGAATATTAACTCTCACTCATTCAGGGTAAGATAGCAGCCGTCTGCCAGATGAAGCATGTAAAACATGCAAAGGCAAGGCAGTCCTTTCACCATCTCTTAACAAGGTCCACTGTGGCTCCTACAGCCTGCTGTGATGTTCCTCTCTGCCTGTACCTGGATCAGACTCTAGCCAAGTTTCCCTAACAAATAAAGCCTATATATATATAAAAAAAGAAGTGGGGTCATTATAAACATATGTCACCTGGGGACTTTCTCCATAGACTTGCACCTGCAGCTAGCCCCAGGGCACATGTACACAGCTTGGGAGTGGATCAAGGCAGTACTAACCTGCCTTCTAAAGCATCTGCTCTCTTCCTATTTTTTTTCTTTCTGAGGACAAATGAATGAAAACACTTTTCATGTGTCCTAGCAACCCAGAAACCAGATATCTGAGAGATCCAAGGCTTTGTAACAAGCTGAGATCCACACAGAAACATTTGCTTGCTGCTGCTCCAGAAGTACAAGCATTGTCCTGTTTACAGTGCAAAGCTACATCTGGCAGTCATTTCTATCGAAGCGGTGCTCGCTGTTCAGCAACCCAGCAAAACACTAAAACTGAAGATCTCCAGGGAAAGATCCATTTACTCAGATTAACATAGTATTTAGTCAACCTTGGTTTTCCTCTCCCCCGCCCACAAATCAAAAACCTACAGTTGCATGTAATGCCTCTTTAGGCTTTTATGATTTAATGCCTTGTTACTACCAGAATTAGATATTCAACAGAAAATAGTAAGTAAATAAGTGCAACAGACAAACATATGACAAGTGTTAGCGACCTTTTCCACAAAATAAGACTACATGTTATTTGACTATCTTAACTTCTGACACAGAGCCTCGACCCAAATAAAGTTTTCATGGAAGTTTAGAACACATTTATCAAACTACATAGCACAAACCCTTTCTCTTAAACAGAGAAGGATGATTAAGGAATAAGCACATAATTCAGAAGCCTTCAGGGTTTCAGTCCTGATACAGATTTGGCTTTTGAGGAAAGGAGACCTGATTTCAGCTGATACAGGTTAGAATCAATTCACTGATTTGACTGGGCTTTGAATCTGGGCTTCATCCTCTTTTGTGCCAAAGGAAAGCAAGACTTTTGGTTTGATGTCTCTTGACAGACAGGACCATGTAGTACTCAAATATATTGGTACTTTTGTCAAAAGGAACACCACAAATAAGACAAAAGATCTACTGGGCTACACACAATAGAACAAAGGAATCAGTATCCTAGAAGAGTTCATGGTAAAAAAGCATATAAAGAAAGAAAGCTTAGTTTCCTACAGTCCACAAATGGGAAGCACAGAGGTTTTGTTTTTTTTTTTTTTTTTGAGGCAACTGGCTTTGTAAGTTCTTAACCTTGAGACCTTAACTACGTGCTCTGAACTCAGTTGCTTACGTTATTACGTGAACCTCTGCAATTTTTGTGGACAAACACATCCTCAAGAAAAATCTAGAGTTATTTTTAAGTGATCATGCATATTACTGATACTTAAAAATTTTACATTTCATCGCAGAGAGGATCACCAGCACTCTACAGTGACAGAAATACCTAATGGTATCAGAAGGGAGCAGTTTGATATAATCTGGCCTGTTTACAAGTAGCCCCCTTAGAAATAATTTAGAATGTTTTCTAAAAAGTAAGCTGACCATACTTTGTTGAAAAAAGTCAGAGAGGTGTGAAGTTAGAGGTGTGGTTGGTTAAACGGCAATATTTTCACTCTGTATGCCCTGCAACAAATATCAAGAGTCCTTTCAAAACATAAAATAAGTTCTGGGATACCGTATCTTTTTAGATGTCTACAGGGAATACACCTATGATAAATCTAACTGGATTTTACCATATCTCCTCATAGCAAGCCTGAAACCACTTTCACCAGTAATAAAAACATACAAAGACAGTTTAAGTCTGAGCATATTGGCTGGTATAACACCTGAAATCTAAATGTGTCATTGTAGATTGAGTCATTTCATATCCCCACTTAGGTGTTAAAAAAAAGCTTACACAAACACACAACTGAGGGAACTGAAGGGGTGGGGGGTGAAGGGTGTGCAGCAAGAAGCAGTAACACAGAATAAGCCACAATGATTCAGAAACAGAACCTGACCTCTCTATTCACCTCTCCCTGGAATCAGAAAAAAGGTAGACTGGGACAGGTTAAGAAGATGACTTTTTCATTAATAGGCACCTTAAAGTATTAGAAAAATATTTACTGTCATCTAGAAGAATTATAAAAACATAGAGAAAAAAAAAAAAAAACACGAACAGAGAATAGCAGCAGATCTTTGTTATCTGTTAAGTATATATTTCCATTACAATTTTTAATGTAACATCATAGAAATGGAACTGTTGGCTAGAAATCAGTCAGGAACGTATGGCTTTGACACAGACTTTCTGAACAATGTTTGACAAGTCCCTTCACCTTTCTTAGTCTCAATTTACCCATTCATGAAGTGGGGCTGGTGACATTTAGCCATGTAACAGGAGTGGCTTATTTGATATTCATTAAAGACTCCAAGGTCTGTGAACAGTAGATGTTAAAGCGTTACAAGTTTCCATTATTTCGCAACACCTTCCCTTCAAGTCCTCCTCTTACAGGAAAAGATCACCAAAAAAACCCAACCACCAAGCAGATATTGCTGTAGCTCCTAAGTAAAAGGAGACGTGTAGTTCTTAGGATGTTGTAAGCTGTACAGGACATCAGTACAAAGACACTGATGAAGAAGCCCCCTTCCATTCCCCACCCCCACCCTTTTTGAGGGCACATTAAGTTTCCCTCAAATAATTCCACAAGGCATTTTCCTTATTCAGTATACCAACATGGTTCAGTAGACAAATGCAGTTTGTCATTTCTGCAGGACTCTTGTTTATATCCTTCAGAAAAAAAACCTTCTAGTCATCTGTGGTGCGAGTTATTTTTTCCTCTACCTTTTGACTTTCAGTGTCCAAGATGAATGACTAGAGTCATACGAATGAACATCAAAGCCCTCTTAACAAAGCAACAACTGGTTCACATAGACTTTAACACTGTGAGCACCTCACTGACAACTACATTTACCTCAGAATCAAGAAATATCAGTATTATTTATTATATTATCACACAGCTCATTGGTGTGCAGGACCTGTGCTTGTGTCAATAGCAAAAACATTATATGATAGAAATGAAAACCAAGAACTATCCTGTTTGAAGTGGCTGGTTCTCAACCAGAGAGCATCCTTCTCATCATTTTACACTTTTACTCATCCTGTTCTCTAGCTGCTCCTGCTTCAGATACTGATGAAGCCTGTCCTGGTGAGAGGATTATGCTTTCTGTAGTCAGCTGCTGGGACACCTGATGCCGTGCAGTTGAAGATTCCCTTCTAACAGGGTCTGGGCACAATCAACGGTAGCCTGGAAGAGCACCCACTTCCTCAGAGATACTATGGGATTTTCACCTGAAGCATTGTACACCACAGTTCGAATAATGCTTTCTTACTTGGTTGATCTGGCTCTTCCAGTATTCAGTTCTAAATATTTTGGTTTCAAAAAACAAACATTTAGACCAAACTATTCAAGCTATTTTCACTTTTTTTCAGGCTTTCTTCTCTCTGATAGACTACAATTCTTCCCGTGATCTCTGCAGTATTTGGGCACTGAGGCTGGGAGGAAAGCTCCCCAAAATCTTCACACCTTTAGAGATCTTAGTGTAGCTTTTAAGCATAACGGGAACACCACTAAAGAATCCATCAGCCTCATTTTCCACTCACTTATGTCAGGTCAAAGCAAGGTAATCCCATTAAATTCACTTAGTACCTGTGTTCGCTTTCAACTGTTGTCGCCTAATTGTTTTTTTCTGGAAGAAATAAAGCTGTTCATTCAGCAAAAACTCACTGGAGAAAAGGAATACAGTCAGTCTTTCTGAGTCAGACAGACATCAAATTATAAAGCAACATAGTTCAATGTAGTTTAGATGTTATAAACACATACGTATCACAATTATTTATTTTTTTAATAATCACTAATAGCCTGAACCTCTGTTCTGCCACTCAAGATTGGTTCCCCATTATATTCATAGAATATTCCTAGAATCAGCACAAGATCTGCACAAACATCACTGTAGCCCTTAGAAAAATCGCTGTCACCAGTGTACCCAAGGAGTATATGCATTTTTCATGTTATACAAAAACACGTCTTCATAAAAGAGATCAACATGCAGCCCAAAGTGTTAAAAAGAATCAGGGAACAACACTTGAGCAGATGAAGATGCATTCCAATTTTTCTTTGTCTCTTTCACCTTCCCTTTCCCCAAGACACCGATTCCAGATATATATGTAATACAGAGCAGTTAATACAGACCGAGAGAGATTGACATGACACTTATCTAAACAGATACTGAGATTCCGGTATACCTATTGCACTCCAGCTGATAGGAACTTCAGAAGCTCTGAGTCAAAACTGACTTCTCAAAACCACAACAGCACATTTCACCTTTGCCAACAGACGTTGTGTAAGCTAGTTTAGAGTACTGTGCCAAGCGCATATCACCCAGACTTTTCTATTTCAGCTGAAAGAAAACCCACTATCTGATCAGTTAACATGATGAATGTTCCAAGGACTGCACAAGTAGAAAACCTGAGTTTCTGAACTAAAGTTCCCTGTTTGTTAAATTCCCTCACTTAAAAAGTACATTTTGCAAGTCTTACAAAAGTGTGTACTTAGACATTATCCTGCCTAATAGGAATTCCCTGAAAATATTGAATATTCAGAACGAGTTCTATTTTCATCCATGTTAACTGCCAGCAAGAAAAAACTGCCATCCCTGTTGAGAAACAAAAAACCAGTATTGCACAAACTTATGTGTAAGACATGATCTTAAAAACGCTATTATAAAGACAGCTTTTCAAACATTCACTAACTTCATAAAAAAGTTTTCTGACCTCAGTACCCAGACAAAATAGGAATAAAAAAACCCTAAGATGCTATTGTCATAAATATGGTATAGATATATCGGCAGTGAAAACACAGAAACAACTCAGGAGTCCAGTGTGATCTGTTCAAAGAAGGAGAATAGAGTCCACTATCACCCTCATTTGAAGAACAATGAAGAGTAAACTGATTGAATTTTTTTAATTCAAACTTACAATATAGAACTCTTGAGATCTCCTGACCGCCATCCCCTCTGCCTTCCCTTGGAGGATTGTATGAAGCACATACAATTCAAGCATCATTACTTCTACAGTCACATTCTTTTGAGAAAGGAAAAAGTCTCTGTGACAAAATATGCAAGTCGCTGGATGGTAAAATATGGGAAATATGTTAAAGAGACTGAGGAATGCACTAAGTTGAATTCTAATCTCCTTTTCATGCATTTCAGACAAAGTTTTAAAATCAAGTTCGGTTTCTCTATGTCATGGTCTTCTTGAACCTCAGCAATTACAGTACCTCTTAACAGCCATGAAGGGTGTACCACAAAAGATCTGTAGCTACAGCTCTGTTCAGACAAGCATTAAAATTTGACATTTCTAGTCAGGAATTCTCAATTCCTAGAGAATTTCCAGTTGGCTAGAAGTACTGTGATACATAGCCTTTTTGTCAGCATTTTAAGTATTTTATGCTTTTGTGCAAAATTGAAAAGTGGATGATGCTTTTTATCCAAAATTAGAGAGATTGAACTAGGGTGTTACAAATTAAAAGAAAATTAAAATGTGCTTAGAAGAATAAATTTGCTACAAAAAAAAAAGCCACCTCATTGGCCTTCCATCTATTTGAACCAGCCCACTGAGGCCTATTTTAAATTTTGAAGGTACATCATATTCCTTCATAGGTTAGATTGACAGTGAAAACCACCCACAAGCACTTAGAACTAACACCATAGTCTTTCACACAAGGGGAAATTAACAAAAAAAAAAAAAAAAGAAGAAAATAAAGAAGAGGAATAAACCACAGCTACAACTTGAATAAGAAAAAAAAGACTTAAACACATAGAAAAATAAGAAAGGAATGATGACTGAGAGAAAAACTTGCCATGCACTCATAAGAATACTACATACAATTTTGCAAGCCATACCTCATAGTTACCAAAACTTAAAGATTTTATTCTGTGGGGAAAATCATTATGTTTATAGACTTACAAGAAAGTAAGGCTTGTAAACTGGTAAGATTATTTCTTTCTAAATCAGAAAGAGAAAAAAAGTGCAAAACAACAAACCAGTATTGAATTGATTAACTATTACACATACAAAGCTTCCCAAAAGCACACAGAAAATCTGCCGAGTTTCTTGCCTATGCCTATGCAAGTGAAAGTCAGCACAATCCAGCCTAGAACGAAAAGCATTACACTGACCAATATAACTTTATAGTGAAAGACTTATGACATTATGACTGATGAAATATGACATTTCTGGATCAAATGCCATCTAGTCCCCAAACATGCTTAATGATCACCTCAACCCTTTCTTTTTCACTCTTTTCCTAAAACTCACTACTGCCAATTAAAGACCCCAAATACTTTCATTTGTCTTACTTTCTCAAGTGCCTTTTGTAATCTGTCTTAATGTAAGAAGGGTGTATGCAAAGTGCTATCTCCCTAACTTCAGAGTAATTGGTATCTAATTTGCACTAGTACAAGAACAGTGCAATTCAGAAAAAAATTCATGCTTGTGACCTTCTGATAGTCACTCAGAAAACCTGAAGATTCTGTTTACAAGTTTATTTTGTCTGAAGTGGACCAAATCCCGGGTTCCCTAGTAGTGGACAGCACAACTCTTAGATTGAAGGCTGCTCTTCATATCCATTCCAGATGGGGGGGGAATGCATTTTTTAATAAAGTAAAAAGAAATCACTAAAAGGAAAACACTAATGCTTTTGTTCATACAGGCTTTTATTCTTCTTCAAAGATGCAGAAAGACTCCAAGACTCCATGACTGTAAAAGCAAATTCTGTTCCCCATCACCCCTTACTGAGTGGTCCTTTGGCAATCTGAGTGTATAAGCTCATCCAAGAAGAAGAATCCAGTCCTCTCTTTAACCAATTTCCTCAAGAGAAGTACCAAGATGAGAAATACTGTGTGATGAAAGACTGTATACTATTCTGGACTGATTTGGTTTGAGCTTTATGAATCAGAATACATTATGGTTGATTTTCTGACCAGTGTGACCTCAGTAAATTATAGACAATTAGCAGAGCACTAGAACAACTTCAAATATTGCACCAGAAAGAGAAGAGTCTTTTTGGTATTAACCATGACCAGATGTAAAAACTCCCCTCATTAACTTCCATTAAAACAACAGAAGTGAAGAAATGTTGAAGAAATTACTTGCTCTACTTCATTAATTAAGCTACAAGATAAAGCAAAACTAGACTTCATGTGTTTTTAAATCCAAATTAAATACTTAACTCCCAATCTGTCAAAGTACATCTTCTAAAGCATGTCCAAAAGACACCACAGGTTATTCTGGCATCTTATTTGCTTCAAAATCTAGTTAGCATACACCTGGAACATGTTTAGCACTACAGTATTCCCAACATAGCAATTCATAGTTGACATATTTTGATATGTGGCATACAAAAGCTTCTGCCACTTTTGAGCCTGTCAACCTCCCCAGCTATTGTCCAAATCCAATAATCTAAGTTAATTGAAGGGTTTCTTTTCCCTGTGCTGAATTGGGTAGACAGCATCAGCTGAAATGTCCTTAAATTTTACCCAAAAAATCACCACAACCCCAAACAAACAAACCACCAAACAAAAAAACCCAACAAAACAAAACCCATTTCTAAATGCTGTACTGTTTTGTTCCAAGCACCATGTGTCACAGAAATACATATCATCAGGAAGAAAATGCCTTCTGAACTACAAACAGCATTATATTAGCTTGATAATGAAATATTAGCGGACAGGTTGATCACACGCCAGCTTTGTCACACGTTATAAAAACACTCAATTCAACACTTCACTGCTGGAATTTCTGCAAAATTTGTCATGCTATTGAACAATTATTTATCTAAAATCATGAACAAATAGCAAACCCGAAATTTCTTTTGAGAAATATAGTTTTACTGATTAACAGCATTAATAATATTAGTCACACCAGTCAACAATGTTGACATATAATACAGTAGTAGCAAGAAATAAAATACCTTGAACTCAAAGATAGAGAATTCAGGAATATAGTACAGAGGCTTAGAAGTTAAGCATATCGCCCCTCAAACCACATTTAAAGGTTTGGGTAATTCCAAAAAACACTGGAAGATAAAAAAACAAAAAAAAAAAAACAAAACACAAAAAAAACCCCACACACACCCCCCCAAACACAAAACATCAAGGATCAATCTGAATAGAAAAGGAAGAGTTCAGCTGTACAATAACTGTTGACATCTACACTCTCCTACAAAAGCTCCATCACCACAAGGAGTGCAGCCTCATGATTTTTTTTTTTTATTTTTTTTTTTTTTTGAGTCACTGGAGCTATGTTCCCATGGCTACAAAGAAGTTCTGAATAATCTTGGGTCATTAAGGATTCTTTGTGCAGATGATGACATTTGGAAAAGAAGGGGGGCTGGCTGAAAACTTTTAATGGGAAAGTAGCTTTGCTAAAGGAAAACCTCTTTATGGAGACCATGAAGTGAACTATCAAAATAAGGGAGTTGTTCATCACAGCACCAATGAGCTCACTAACAACATTTTTTTGCACATTATTTCAGGCCAGGTGTAACGTCCCACAGAGCAAGAATTTTTGCCAGATAGTAAATCCTAAGTTTCACAAAAAATTTGAAGGTGGAGTAGATGGAGTATGTCAGTTGAGTTAGTTGTTTCTTTTGGAGCAGGGCATTGAGGGTATATGTGTCCCATGTTCCCTCCCCAATTCTTTTTTTATAGTCAATGGATTCTGAGAAATCTTAGCAGTCTATGTTAAGTGTCAGGCAGGTAAAGACTGACGGTAGAATGTCAAGGTGATAACTTGGTACTAATTTCTGAAAAAAAAATTTAAAAAAGCCAATTTCCTGCACTAAAGGCTTCAAAAGATGATGCTTCATATTATTCTCAACTATTCGGAATTTTATTGGTAACTTCAAGACCATAGAAACTAAACATTTGGCCCATTACTGGTAGAAACACAAGCAAGAAAGAACATCATCCTTCCTGTATCTCTACACCTCTATCTGAGTTGAAAATTAAAAGTGAACTTGAAACCAAAGATGACATTATTATAGTCATGTGGATAATGAAGCCACCATAGGTGCTAATTCATCCCTAGGTGCAGTTTACATCATCACAGTGAACAGCATAAATAGATTTCCTGGGAAATGATAAAGCTATCCATAAACATTAGAGAAAACAGTATGATCAAGGCCCCAAGCACACTTTAAAAGCTCCATGTTCTCAAAAAAAAAAAAAAAAAACCAAAAACCACAAACACACAGACACCAAAAAAAAAAAAAAACCAAAAGAACTTTCCTGACATTGAACACTTCAGTTAGTTTTATTACATTCAACAATTATTAAACTACTACACTGTTTTATTTCCTTCAAAGAACCATTCAAAAAGTATCTGTTATATCTAGACACACATCATCTCAGGTGAAGCACGCAACAAGTTCACAAACTCTATTGCAGATCAAGCCATGGTTATTTTTAGATAACATACCACACAACATCAGAATGCAGATCTCATTGTATATAATTAACAATACCTTATAAAATACATCCATGGGTCCTGAAGGAATTAGTAGATGAGGTTGTTAAACCTCTATCCATCATATTCGAGAAGTCATGGCAGTCTGATTGGAAAAGGGGAAATATAACTGCTATCTTTAAAAAGGGAAAAAAGGAAGATCGAGGGAACTACAGGTAAATCAGTCTCACCTCTGAGCCTGGCGAGATCACGGAGTAGATCCAGTAACTTGTACAACAAACTTTGCACAGGCCAACACTTCAACAGGTATAAATCCATCAATGCTAGGTTTGCAAGGTCCTGATAGGGCTCTGCTGAGAAGACTATGCCACAGCTGCTACAGGAAATTACAGCATGGTGGGAAATCACTACTTCTTTGATCAGTTGGGGGGAAAAAAAAAAAAAAAAAAAAGCAGCAAACTCCATGTGTCTTCCATTACTTGGAAGACTGCAGTAGTCAGGACCAACAGCTTGATTGGCAGAGGCATTATTACAGATTCTCCCCTTAATAACATACACCTGCAAGGGGAAAGAGAGCAAGGAGTAAAGCTGATCTGGTGCAGCTGTGGTCAACTCTTCAGCTGGTGGTTCCATGCAGTAGTCACCTCTGTTTTAGTGTTTGAGCACAAATGCCACATAATTCAAACCCCTGAATTTGGTTAGGATCACATAACCAGTCAAATATTTTTCCAAGGCCTTATTCTGATAGATCTTTATTCCAGGATCAGGTGAAAAAATGGCTCTAACATGTGAATCAGCTCCAGTCTGCCTCATAAAGCCTCAAAGCTTCCATGAACACCTCACCGCTCACTGTGGGGACTTCAAACAAACAAGACTGTGAGCTTATACTAGACGAAATGTGCACTGCAAGATGACTCAACATCAAAGTCACTGACCGTGAATATGGAACCATATTCCCTTACATGATATGAGTAAATGGTGCCATTAAACCCAAGTAGTTGGGAAACAAAGGTTATAGTATGGTAGATGCTCCTCACAGTACTAACAACTTCTTCTCTACCCCCTTGTGAAATAAGCTGTTTCCAAACCCATGCTAAACTGAACTTCAATACTTCAGTAAGGCATTAGTGTCTAAGACACAATAAAAAAACTTTTATTGCTTGCTTTTGTCCAAGTTCTTGTCAATTAAGCATGGGTATTGACAGCTGGAAGGAAGATGTAATGAAACACAGCCAGTCACTTTCTTCTGCCTTTATGTTCAATTGTGTTCCCTCACACAGACACCAGCGAGGCAGCCCACTAATGGCTGGGCCTGAGAGGCACCTGGTGGCTGCCAGGGCCTGGCATGCTCCCACCCAGTGCCCTCCCCAGCTCCAGCTGACAGGACATGGGCCCAGCTGTGGGACTTGCCCTGCTACCATGGCCCCTTCCATGTAGGCCGGGGCCTGCGCACGCTGAGGCAGGCAGTGTCCACCAGCTGGGGGGTGCTCCATTTTGTGATGCTTCCTGCAGTATCATGATCGTCAGCTGTCAATCTGAGCCCAGCAGCCCCCGAGTCTGCCCCACAAGAAAACACCAGAGACTAACAAAATCAGAGCAGCCCCACAGCCTTTAAAAAATATATAAAATAGTCATCATCTTCTCTGAGGGTGAGACATGCACAGTGTGGCATGCACAGCCCAAATGCCAGTGTGCCACAGCCCTACCTTGGAAAATCAGGGAGTGTTGTTCATCCTAGTTACCCACTGGATTTACCTTCTCTTATGTCAGCCAGGCTGAACAGTGTGCTCAGCACGCTGAGATTTATCAAGTTAGCTATTGTAGCTGGACACTTTCAATACTCTCCATTAAGTCCATTTACATGGGTGCATTAACATATTTCCAGGCATGCTGAGCACAAGTATCCAGCTTTTTTACTGATTTCCATCCAATATTTTTGTATAGTGTGTGTGCAAAACCCAGTTGGAGAGGCCTGTCTGTTTTTATTAAAATTCACATGTATCTCAACGGAAATGACTTCACGACCAGCACACCTCTGAGGATCTCTTACGGCAAACCACAGAGCATGGAAAAAGGGGGGGTTCTTCTGCCTTTTATAACTTGCTGCCTTAAGCCTCTGGTTAGAGGCTGGCCAGCTGAACATCACTATTTGGACTCCAGACTGCTTAACCCACAACAAAAGTGCAAATAGCCACCCAGTAGTTTACTATAGCATGAACACATGTTTTGCCATCACTGACATATCTTTCACTACTGGAAGTCAAATTGCCATAAAAAGGTGAATAGCGATAACATGCGTCTTTTGTTTAACATCTTTACAGAATAACAGCAAAAATAATATGCAAGGAAATCAGCGCTTTTTTTTTCTTTAAAACACATGCTGTTTATAACAAAATAATAGATTATGATCAACCAGTGAAAACAATTAAAAAATAATAGTAAACAATAAGTCTGGTTCACGACACCACCAGGAATTCATGGGATACATACCTGGGTACAAAACTCAAATAATCCTGCCCATACAAAAATAAGAAACCACCTGCATGCACTGTATATGCTTTATGAGTGATAAAGATACAGCCATCAGAGTGGTTTACAGGCTATGCACCACACTACTCTTTATCAAAAAATGCTAATTTTTTGTCTCAGCTAGTCCACAGATGCTTTATTGTATCATGACCATTTAGATTCCACTTTTCTCATGCCACAGTCAGATACTGTGAAAAATCAAGTTCCATTTACAGCATCCATTGTTATCTCACAAAGTAGTACTTCATGCTACTACTGATGTGTTACAGGCTATTAACAGTAATTTAGTTTTAAATGCCAGTGCATGCCAAGTGTTCTGGATATGAATACTAACAGGATGAAGTTATGCAGGTGTAAAATTTTTTTAAAGAAAAAACCCACCACACACACCACAACCCACACAGGAAATGACTGCCAGCTCTTTGAGCGAGTATGCAGAGGATGGGACTCGTCTCTTTGCATTTTAGCTGTATAAAGTAAGCCATTTCCCCCACTCATCAGTGGAAATGCATCCCCCTCTAGGGATGTCTGAAGATAGATGCTAACAACAGAGAGGTATTTATACCCCTTCACTGATTACAGAGACAAATTCAATAATAATTTATGGTATTTGCTTATATTACAGGTGGACAAAACATAGCAAAGTCATAGTAGGGATCCTGACAGCTACACATGATACTTCACAGGCTGAGACATCCTACAGCCAGCATGATGAGGTCTGCAGCGTGATGAGATGTCTGCCTACCAAACTGGAAATTTTCCCATTCCTGGAACAGCTTCTTCTATGTTTAATTGCTGTCTCTCCTCTTCCGCTTAGGTTGCTGTAAGTCTTTGTTAAAACTGGGTTTTGTACCCTGTTGACATCCTAGTTAAATGAGTTCTTTATCCTCCTATGTAAGCACATGACAATAATGAACGAAAGTTGCAAAATCAAATAAATAGACTACCAGAGCTCCATGGAGGAAGAGTGGTTCCATTTAACATCTATTTTTTTAATAAACAACCAACTGACTAAACAATATAAAGAAAGAGAGAAGCTCAGATGGGTGGTTCAGATGGAGAGAAGATGACGGATCTTACCTGCCTACGAAACCTACTCTTCCCAGTTCTTTCCTGTATGCTTGAAACTTAGATGGGCTGTGAAATGCTGCAGCTAAAGTAGGCCAGTCCCAAGAATGGGACAAGAAACTTCTTACCTTTATAAATAGCCAGTAACCCTAAATAATTGATTCAGATGTATAACAAAGAATAGACCGTGTGGTCCCTTCACCACATCCTTCTCTGTTCCCTCTTACTAGTTCTTTTTCTGTAAAAACTGCCTCCAAATGGGGTTTCAGATGACCAAGATTTCCATAGTGGAACTGCAGGGAGAATGCTCAATATTTGGCCTATGTATCCCCTTTGCTTTCAGCACTAGAAATAAAAGTTATTTTTTATTGTGGTTAGTGTGATTTCAGAGACTTTGCCAGCACGTAAATGGTTACTGTACATTGAAATAGTTCTTCACCTTTTTGTTCAATGTGAAAGGCAAAAAAAATGATGCAAATATGAAGCAATGTGTCAGTTCTGCTAAATAAAAATGTGCACAGTAAAACTAAATCACATACATTGAAGTGTTATTTTGGTTTTATGGAAATGTAATCTGTGTTATGACATTTGCATTTCATATAACTGCTATGGATAACTAATCTTCCAATGCATTGCATACTATTTTGTCACCAAAAAAAGTAATACTGTATCATCTGTTTCCACCTGTACACTAGAATATTCCATGACAAATGTATCAAGATCAATTGTATAAATTCACTCACGAGCCAATGAAAAGTAGGGATACGTTTAATAGAAAGATTTCTTTTTCCCTTAAACGCTACACAGCTATTAGAAGATATCATAGCTTGGTGGCAAATAAAAAATTACAACTTCAAACAACACAATATATGGATGTTTGTATGCATTCTAAGGCTTCTGAATTTTGAGTGAAAATTAAATACATCAATACAGACTGCCAATATGGAACCTTAACTGGAACCTTATGAAATTTTATGTTTCCCATTCCATGTCCAAAATTCAGTTTCCAGTTCTAAGAAGGTTTGCATTATGCTATATATTACAAAAAAGTGATACTTAAATACAAGTGAAAAATACTAGGTAGATTTGGAATTCATTATCCTTTCCATTTTCCTTCTGTATCCTTTGCTTTTGTTTTCATGTTTTCCTTTTTCTTACCTACGTCATTATCCAACACATCCCAAAGTTTCAGTTCTCAACAAATGACTTTGGAGGAAGCTTTAACAAAGGGCTCATACATGCTTTAGCCCAGATTAAGCCCCAAATTTCACAACACTATTACAAACATAAAGCCCCCAACTCACCCATTTTGGAAACCAGTCAAAAGCAAGGGGACTCCGTAGGAATACAGAGTGCAAGAGTAAGCCTTGGGATTTGTCTCCCAGCCCTTGAAATCACTTAGGTGCGAGGAGCAGGAATTCATTGACTTAGGAACAGACTTGTCATTGACTTTCAATGAGAGTTGTACTCTGGTTATTAAGGGACATTTCGAAATGGCAGATCTATGGCTAAAATACAGAACTGTCTAATTTATTGACAATTGCCTAAGTTACTGAAAATCAAACTAGCGAATGTATGGTCATTTGATTATTTCTTAGTGTAATTTAGTAAGGTTGGCTTTAAATGTGGGAAATTTAAATTGGGAAAATCATATTTTCCTGTCTGTCGTGAAAGCCTGTCTGTCGTGAATGCAAGTCTGTTTGCCTGAATGTAGCTTTCTGCAGTGATATCACTATATTTGGGATTCTTTTGTGTGCTAGGTTAGAAGGAGTAGCAGCTTTTTAAGCTCAGATGTGTAAATGTTCCCATTTACAGCCCAGCTCTGCAAAAATAGGTTTTCGTGCATATTGCTGTCAATATACACACACAAAAGAGAAAAGCGAAATAAAATATAATATAATTCTCATATTAGAAAACTGAGTACTTACCTAGTGATAGCAGCTGGAATGAAAATGGCTGAAAGCAATAAAAATCCATTTTACCATTTAGTACAGTTTGTCAGACTAGAGAAATGGGATTGAATTTCAAAGCCACAGGCAAGCTGGCAGAAATCTGTGGTTATGCAGTTGATAGGGGGTTTTTTTTCCTCTTTTTTTTTCTTCCTTTTTTACCCCCCCTTATTTACAGCTCTTTTGATAAGCCTTCAGCAAGTTACATAGGTTGTTCTAGTTGTATCTCCTTTGACTGGATTAGAATACTTGATGACAGTTTGGATAAGTTTGAGGCAGATGGTTCTTGACATTTTTCATGCCATCAGTTACAAACCATGCAAGGAAACTCTTTCATCCTTTGTTTATCCTTCACTTAGAAGCCACTATAGTAGATCGTTAAACTTTCATTTTTCACAGTGCTGATTAAGGCGTACTACAAGGCAGATGTTATGCAGCACCATTTTTAACAATTTACATTTAGCACCAAAGCTGGCTTTGTACTTGTTCCAGTGGATCAATTCACATTTCAAAAACTTCAAGGTCAACCTCTAAGCATTGCTACTCTGTTGAACAACTAAATGTTTCATAAAGTTTTCCCTATGACTGTAGCACTTGAAAATATGTGCTGGCTACTCTGTTTACATGTTTATATCTACCAAAATGAATACAAGAATCTATTGTTCATCTCTGCCACAATTAAATGACACAGTTCTACAAAATCCAAAGATTTAAACTAAACTGAACAAAAGATTACTATTTCAACACATAGTATGCCAAAAAATTCCTCACTTCAAAATAGCAAATATTTACTATCCAAATGGCAGTTGGTCTTAATTTACATCAGGTCAGGCAATAACAGCTCATGGATAAAAATTTTTACTGGTTTACTTCACATCCTTATGTGCATTCTTTATTTTATGATTTTGTAAATTATACGCTTCCTAGAAGAAACTTTAATAATATCTATATGCAAACAAAAATGGGTAAAGGCACCTTTAGAGAATAGCAGAATAATGACAATAATGCCAAACCACAATAATCTAAAAGTAATTCATGGCAACTTCATTTTTAGAGGATTTCATGCTCTATAGAAAAATTGAGTATTTACAAATATTTGAGCTTATCTGTAGGTGATGTAAATCACCATTTTTTACAAAAAATTATGAGATTATCTGTCCATTTTAAGTGGAGTTTATCTCTAGCCAATCACAGCAGCGGGATAGAAGGTTCTGTGCTGGTGACAGTTTCAAAAATGGACAGTAAAGGGAAAATGAACGTTTGGTAACTGAAGATCCCTTTAATTCAGACTTTTCAAATAATCAACATAAAATTAAAAAAAGAGTATATTTAACATTTAAAAGCATATTTTCTCAAATGGCATGACAGCTGACCAATATGAATTTTCAAGAAATTTTTTTTTTAATTGGGGATTTTCTACGGTTTTGTGTCTTTTTTTATTTTTTAATTAAGCCGTAGCAATATGTCTTATTAATTATTATTGTCATGAAGTTCTGCAGCGAAGATTAGCAGATTGAATTATAATTTCATCCTCTGATACCTTCTGATCCTCATCACACCCTTTTCTTATGCTCAATTTAGTCTATTTTTTTACCCTGAATCTGTGCCATAAGGACTTTTCTATCCTAGTCTTAACTCCCTCAAGACTTCCCATCTGTTACTACTACTTCACCCTTTACATCTCAAACTATTTCATATCTGTATCTCTACCCATTATGCTATTAATGTTCACGATTTTCTCGAATTAAAAATGGTTTTCATCTGTGTAGCTCATTTGGGTAATGACCAGAAGTCAGTGAAATCTTGTTCTTGGATAAACATCTATGCCATGGAAATAATACCAGATATGAATCTATCAGGAAAAATATTTTCTGCTCTGATCCTATGAAATCTTAATTTCAGTAGTACCTGGGAATGCCTTCACCTCACCTGAAGAATTACAGACACTATAACTGTCGGTCATGCTAATGAAAATGTGGGAAATACACAGATAACACATGGTCACAAGTCTCTGCCTCAGAAACCATTCTGGAAATCTTATAACGAAAAGGCCACTGAATCTCAAAAATGGTTTGAAATGGAGCTGATTTGAGTTATGTGTCTGTCCTAGATTTGATACTTTTCCCACCTAAACCCATACACCAATCTATATTTATAAAACCTTGAGCAAATAAGGCGCAGAGTAATGATGACTGTGTCATTCTGAAATGTGTAATGGCCTTGCAAAAGCACTGCCACAAACATTGTCTTCCTTTTCAATAGCTGTATCAGCAAAAATAAATATAGAAGATGGATACAAGTGGGAAAGGGTGGATTTCATCTTATTTTTTTGTTATATTATTATCCTGGCTTAGAATGGTATTTATCATCCTACAGTTTGATTTGCTATAATTTATGTTTACATTTTATCTTCTTAGAAGAAAAGAGTATCAGCCCTCCAAGGATAATGGAGGAGTGATATTATTTAATTATTCCAAACTATCTTGTGCTTTGTACACAAAAGATAACAGTCAACATACTGCTACAAGTTTGCTGATATGCAAGCTGTGGTCAAGATAAAATATTTAACAGCAGAAAAATACACTTTATAGTGCAGCTGCTATAATGGGATTTTAAATAAGGAGAAACAATTCCGTTTATTCTGTTTTGAAAATATGTACAAAGCTAACTACATTCATCCATAAATTAACTTGATAACAACTGAAGATAGGTGGATAATGGAACTTGACCCTACATACCTACCGTAACATACACACACCAAACAGGTACAGGAGGAGAGAGAGAAAGCTAATGCAGGTAACTGTGAGCAGCAACACTATCAACACATATGAAAAAGAACTGATGTTATCATGGAAACTGTGAAAGGAAAGCTTAAAGAGATTGCCCTATCGTAGTGCCCTGAGGTTCATCTCCACACTCAGCATAGCTTGCTCTGTAGAGTTACATGTATTTGAATGTTTAGGAACAAAAAAAGAATAAGAACAAAAAAAAGAAAATAATAACAGGGGCCAGATCCTTTCAAACTGGTGTCACTCCATGAAAACAAACGCAGCAGTGCCAGCTTGTGCCAGCTGAGGATCTGAAATTACATGGAAAAATCCTGAGGCACCTGCAGTTCTGTGGGGTGAATAATTTATGAATACATGAGATGTTCTGAATAACATATTTCTGAATATTTTTCCATTATTCCCTCCATCCTAATTCTTTCACAGACCATGTTCGTTAAACCCATTTATTACAAGCTCACAGTAAAATTGTGACGATGACAGTTATTTGGCCAATCCCCACTCATTCCAATTTCTTTGCCTACTGCAGTTTTACTGGGAGGTGAAGAGCAGTGACTATTTTAGTGAATTCTTCTTCTGACAGTTCTTAGAAAGTGATAGACAAAGGACAGACAGGTAATCCTTCTTGATTAAGAAGACAGATACAGTCTCTGCTGGCTTCTCTAATTGCTTTGGCTGCGCTATAAATGTTATTTCAGCCTTTCCTCAAATCTACATTCCATTTTAGACCTAGCAGCCATTAAATATTAGAAAAGTTTCTCAACTCAACTGACAAATGAGATAAGGTGAAGATAGAAGTCTAGGTATACATGTCTCTAACTGAGCAATAAAATCCTCTCGTAGGATCTCATATGCAAGTCTAGAGATCAATAACAGAAAAAAATGGACCCAGCATTACTTCAGAATTGATGGTTTTTTAGAATGAAGGTCTACATGCTGTCTGTGCTAAACAGCTGGCTCTCTTTCTGCCAGGGAGAGCATCACACATCCATACTGGCCTTCACCACACAAGGAGTTCACATCGTGAGTTCACAGCTCATCAGCTACCAAGTTTCTCAGCACTGGCTGAAATTCTGGCAAAGCCTGGGCTTCATCCCCTCCAGATACAACTCCTCTACAAGAGTACTGCTTGGGGTGATCTTACCTGGAAACATCCGAGGAAGTCACCACAGAGCAGTCATAGCTTATTGCATTTCCAGATGCACAGAGATAAAACCCAGCACAGTTCCAGACTGAAATGCATATATGCAAACCTCTACTGCAGCAAAAACATTCTGGTAGCAACATTTTCATACAGTTCCATCATAAATGTCTTTGTGAATTTCTACAATAGGAATGAAACATGATGTGAAGCTTAATGAGAGCCAACATTCAAACTGATGCCTCCTGTAGTGGATTTACTAGCTCTAGTCTAGACCTAAGCAGCTTCCTAGACGCCCTCTGTTCTGCTCTTGCCCACAGCAGGAGGTCCCTGCTGAGGTTAGTATGAACAGCGTTTGTGTTGGCACCTGCACCCCAACCATAAACGTCCTGTGTGATTTGCATGTTGGTGACATACACAAACATGCAGCAGAACAGAAAGTTTACGTGGGCTTTGTGAATCCTAATCCAGCCCCATAAACAGAAACTTTTACTCCTTATACCTACTTTTCACCAAGAAATTCTGTGCCCTATGTACACCTTTACCAGCAATGCCAGAGGAGCTGTGCTGCCGTTGCATGTGCACAATTTCCCATTAGCCTTCCTGAGATTTATGCATGCATCCAAAGAGGAGAATAGCGCTCTATGAATGTTTTAACAATCAGAACAATGAAGCATTGTGCATCAGACTGTTAAAAATGTTTCTAAACACTCTGTTCAATACACACTACTTGATTTCCAAAGTTACGCTGGACAGAAATGATTTAGAAAACAACTCACAAGTAAACTAAAGCTCTTCTAATAAAACAAATATTTCACAGTTCATTTAATCTAAGATATTGAAAAGAACTGCCGGTACTCAGGTACGTGACCTGAAGCACAGAACTTTATTGCTTTCTCTACCAGGGATTAGAAGTGTTTGGAGTAAAACAGATGCTGCTAGGCAGGACTTCCTTTAACCTAACAGTCATATCCCAAGACCACTGATCCTTTCCCGAGAAGCAGATAAAAACAGTAGGGGAATTGAGGTCAGCAAGATTTCACATGTCTTTGTCTTTCATCTGTCACATTAGAGAACAAATTTAAAATTCACAACTAAATGAGTGAAATAATTGAAAATGTTTGTATTTGGCAATACGCATTAAGAGCTTTAAATTTTCTCTCAATATTTTTTCCTATGGGAAGTGTTTTATTCTAAAAGACACCTCGCCTTGCTGGTGTGTGGCACTCTTGCCCCATTCTTACAAAAACCTTTCCCTCTCACCATTTCTCTTCACATATCCTTTTCTCTCCCATTCTGTGCAATGTTTGTTCAAAAGGTGCAAGGGAGTTGTTACACACTGTAGTTACAGTGGTCAGTCTGCAGAGACACACATGGTATTGACATCATGTGGACAATACGTGCAAGGACATTTTGTTCTGTGTGGCCATTTATGAGTAAACAGAGATTTCAAGTGTCAGACTAACCAGATGTGTAAATTTACTTTCAACAATTTTTTTCATGGAATACTGTAGTCAGGTATTCTCACTGGATGCTGTAATCTATTTCACATTATAGCATGTTAATAAAAAACAAATTGTATTCAAGGTAGTACATCTCTTCCGTATTAATCTTAACAAACCAGTGATTTATCAGAGTTCTCCAACTCTAATCTCTAGATGAACGGACACTTTTGCAGTCTGAAATAACTAATGTATTGCAAAAGAACTTTTAAAAGTATATATTTAATTGAGAAAATAGTTTATTTTTCTAGACACATTTTACCTTATTATTTGCACTGAACTCTAAGTACTCAAAAGGTTGGGTCTAGATTTTAAAGTACTCAGTATCAGGAGTTCGCTTTCTGACAAATATGGCAGGTTTACGTGAGAGTTCAGGTCTTGAAAATCAGGTCTTAACCCACTCTAAAATTTTGAGTATTTATTTTGCTGGATTTTCCACCAGATCATTTCAGTTTGAGTACCAGTCCCCTACATTATTTTGAAAGCACTGAGTTGGCAAATTTATCTTTCATACACATCCATACAACACTGCCTTGCCTTTGGAGATAGTTCTGGTCAGTAATTAATCAGAAATTGCATACATCCATCTAAACAAAGCATCTAAACAAAAAGAAACCAAACAAAGAGAGCAAACTGCTCAGGAAATCCTTAAGAACTTAACCTGGACTTTTGACTGCCCCAGCTGGCAAAAGGGGTCTAGGTCAGGCATGTTCATAAACACCAGCTTCTAAAAGAAATCTGGTTTTCCTACAGTAAAATTAATTTGAAGAAAAGGTCTTTCTCTAAATAAAGAAGACAACCTTGGGTTTCTACTTTGCAAAAGCTTTCGATAGAAGGAATTTATCGTATTGAGATACCACACCACCGTCTACTCCTGATAAAGCAGGTTGCTTACAAAATAGCCCATAAATGCAGTATGTAAGTAGGTATATAATATTCACAGGTTTGTAAATAATGGATTGGTTAGACTAACTTAAAGCAAATTTGATGAAAGAAAGCCAGTAGGTCTTGGACTTCACTTAAATATATCCATCTGACATGAGTAATTCACACCAGTTTCCTTCACTAGTAAGGTGATGAGAAGAAAATGGTAGACACCAACATGACAGGAGTTCTTTTGTAGTGTCCATTTCCAAAAAAACCAAGCTGAAATTCTGTCTCCAGTTACAAAATGAAAAGGCAGGGTTCAGACTTCAAAGTGTCCAGCTTTTTCTAGAAAAAAGATAGAAGAAAGTCATCATTTTTATGCTAACAAAGGTAGAAATAATGCCTTTTTTCTTTCATCTTTACATAAAGACACAGCCATTGTTGATCCTATTGTGGATTTAACCTACATTTGGGGAGCTGGATCAGTTCCATACTGACAACTACTGTTCTTATCCCAAAAAATCTGCATCACAGTTTTCTTACTGCATAGCTCTTTGCGTGAGATGGTCATGGAAAGAAAGAGTATTACCTTACTTCTTCCCACAGTAGCCCTTGACTAACCTCTCTTTACAAAGCTATTCAGTATTTCTAAGTTACCTACCTTTTCTTCCTCCTAGGCTGTAAGAGTGATGGTTACAATGGGAAGCATTATTTTCACACCGCTCGCCTGATTTGCTCTTTCATTAGTTTGCAAAGAATAAAACAGAGAAGTAGTGAGGAAAATTTGTTCTTTTTCAAATACTGCCCTCTTATACTTCACGTATTTGTGGCTTTGCAGTACTCTTAGTGCACAGTTTTGAGCTGGGCAGTGTTGAGGCAAGCATGATCGTAAATTTTCTTATGACAATATAAATTCCTTTCTACATGATTGCTATTCTGTAGCAATTATCTTTGCAAATCAATATTTTGCAGTCTTTGCCTGGATGCAAGGCCCACATGAAGTTCTAGTTCTCATATTGTAGATTTAAGATGTCCTCATTGGTAACCATCAAGATGCAGCAATATGTCTTATAGGAAAATAGAGACAGGTCAGTGATTTTTAGTGTGTTCTGATATGGCTTGACTTCAATGCGTGGAGATAGCAGTTGATTTGCATTGACTTCCCACCCACTGAGTATTGCAACAATTCACAAATAAACAAAGCACCATTCCTTAAAAAAATTGTATTTTAATTGTGATCAAGTTATGTGAATAAAATTAAATAGCTGCAGATTTGCCAAACTCTAGCTGTATACAGACTGTGATTTCCAAATAATTTTCTGGTTTACTATAGCTTGTAAAATGCCATGTTTGATGGTCACGTATAGTGATCTTACAGAGATCTGAGGAATACAGACCATTTTTTAATTGTTCTAGTGCGAATGCAATCCAATAACCTGCCTCGATCTCTGCCAGAAGCTACATTAAAAGCAGGACTCCATGCTATGTCTCCTGAGGAGATAGCTATTTTAACAGAAGATGAGAAAGCAAAAGAAAGTGAGCCACGGCCTTGTATTTTCCAAGGTTCTGCAGTAGTGAAGGCTTTTAGAGAATTAATATCCCTTTGGTCAACCAGAAGACGTATGTACAGAGTGGAGGATTAGGCCTGTTGATGAATTTTCATGGATGGAAAAAGAAAATGGTGCTAAGATGATCTATGCTTAGGCAATCAGGCAGACATTTCCCTCACATGCATCTTTGAACTACTTCTATCTCCATCTTTGGTAATTTGGAACAGCTCCAAATTCCGAACCTCAGTGGAACAGCACTGAATTATACCATCTCACTATTACTTAAGCACTCCAGCATTAGATATTGATAAATCCGTGGTAAAACTAGCTTTTCTATGTATCTTACTTCTCTCCATGGATAGATTACTAACATAAAATACTCAAGCCATTTAAGATAGAAACAGCTATTTTTAAATTGTTTCTCCAAAATATAAGCATAAGTTTTAAAACTCTCAGTGTTAGACACCTGGTGCTCAATATTCTGCAAATCAGTTTTAGGTACATATTGCATATGCATACTCCATGAATCATGTTTAAGTAGCAACTCTGACCATTTCTTACCATTAGCATAAAATGCTCCAAATTGCTTGTCAGTTGATGAAGTATTTAAAATATTCAGTAAACAACTAGCAAATTGTTACTAATGTTATGTGTCAAACAGAATTGTGCTATGAAATAGAAAAAAATGTTATACTTAAGCTGCCAAGCATTTCAAATGTAGACATGAACTTTTTTTACCTTTTTTATTTTACCATAAAGAACGGTCCATCTCATTTAAAAAATTTAGAGCTTTATTTTATTATAATACGGCATTTTTTATCACTAATAGGGCTAGATTCTGTAAATGACTGGGCCAACAATAGGTCAAATTAAGGTCTCAAATTACTAGACAGGTTAGTCCGGCACTTCCCAGTTACATCTTTGGGTTAACATTTCCTATATTGTACCAAAGGATATGACAGACTTATTGCATTTCATTTCAATTTGTAACTTTCTTTGAATGGATACTTAAATGTTTTTCTCCTGCTAAGAACACTTCATTAGGAGTTACTTCTAGTTTCTCATTAAAGTTTGATGTATCTTTTTATAAATTAAAAATAAATCAAAAGATACTGAATTTTCAGTAAAGTTACTGGGCCAAATTTCTCTCTGATGTAAATCTGGATAAATGGATTTACTGCAAACAATGGACCACAGTGGTGTTTTACTTAGCCCTATATATGCTTTGCCTCTCTATTGTATTCAGCTTTCTATGGAACACCACTAATAAAGATACCATTTTCTTATGTTTTAAAAGTATTTGAAGGCCTTCTGCAAAGAAGGAGCACTTATAATAGGAATTAATCTCCCATTGCTACTAATGACTATATTTAGAGATACATATAATGATATGAACACACCCACTGTATGTGTATAGAGACAGGAAGTATCACAAGACCAAAACCTTGCAGAATACACAAATTAGCATAATTATGCAAGGCTGCAATATGGTGCAATTTGAGACAAGGCCAATAGTGGGGGCTAATGCTGATAAACAAGACTATTAAAAATACAAGGAAATGAGTATGAATATACAGCTATTATTTAAATAGAAGTAACAAAATCTTTATTTTGAAGGATGCCTTGATATAAACATGCTAGGATTTCCCTTCCTTTTGCCTTCTCCTTCCCTTAGTTATATTTGGGATAGACTGAGACAGCCTTCATATAACATCTGCTGCCAGCTTTACATGTGGTTGTGGTCACGTACATTATTTGATGTATGTTTGCAGAAAGTACTACGTATTCCCGAAGTTTCAACTTGACTGAGCCTACCCAGCTCAGCCATCAGTACCACTGAAGATAGTGGCATCAGTCTCAACATAGACTGTATAAGCTCATTGCACATTGAGCATTTACTCACATACAGATACATCACAGCATTTTTTTTCATAGCAATTTCAGTTTAAAATTCTAGTACTTGTTGGAGGAACAAAGACTAAAAAGGACTTCATCAGCATATATTGACTTCATGCTTAGTATATTGCACAGGGATACACCAGCTCTCTCGCCACAGACTTTCTACTGACCTTAGTAGCTTAAACAATTCCCCTGCACCTCATTCTCCACATGTAGAGAGAGGTGTCAGATTTCATTATTTTTCTGTTTTACTTGCTTATTTCAAACCAGTTAAAAAAAAAAAAAAAAGCATCAAAACACAGATTTCAGGCAATTTTATCGGGTATATAAGAAAGATATTATTCATAATCAAAATACCTACAGTATGATATTTCAGCATATCAGAAAAGCTACTTAGTTCTATTGTGATTAAAAGAAGGAGAAAACACATGAAATTCTAATTAGAGAATAGCTGACACTATGAAAGATTTTCAGAGAAGACCAAAGAACATGGCACCTCTATTAAAACAGATTTTTTTTTTTTTAAACAGCATTAGCATGAACCAGTCTGTCCTCCACTTCCAAATAATTCTCACTGCAACCTGCTGGCTAGTGCCACCTTGTCTTTTTTACATTGCATGCAGAGTATTAGTAAACCATACAAAAATGTTCATATTCCAATTTCAGCCAACAGTAATGGAAAGCGTAACCTAAATTGCCTTCCAAATCCTTCTTGAATCTGCAGGTAAATTAAACTAAACTTCCAAGAAACCCATGTCCTGAATGCTATTGTTCAGAGTATGAAGCAGGTCTGAGGCAGGAGCAGGGATGTGGTATATCCCATTTGCATAAGGAAGATAGCTCCTTTGTAAACATTGATACAGAATGGCAAGTCTAGCAATGACTTTTTCCCCCCTAAACTCTCTCCCCTCTGACTTACACATCCTTGTAATATATACTGCTGTTTTGACTTGAGCTATGCACCCAAATAGACTATTTGTGGAGTATTTGTGATGCACAGATCTATTATGCACAGCTATCAGAGGTCAAACACAGAGCAATTCTATACCTCTGATGTCAGCCTGAACAGAAGCATTGTTCTTGGCAGTGACAGGAAAAAGGCACCACATCCAAATTACTGAAAGCCTTCTCATGGCAGAAGAAAAAGCTGTCAGTTTAACAGCTGAACACAGAAGGTTCAACCAGTATATATCCTTCTCATTCAAGTAACATGAAACCCTGGAAAAAAAAAAAAAAAGGAAAGAAAAGGAAAAAAAAGCTGGAACTGTGTCAGATTTTTTAAGTTGGAAAAGCTCTTGTCAATGCTGAACAAAGAAAACCAGCCATTTGTGTTGCCAAGACAGTGCTACTGAATTACAAAATAAAAGAGAAAGAGGGAGCCTCGACATAAATATATAACTTGCGCATCTGTGTATGTGTGTACCAAAAGAGAAAATATTCTAAATTTGCAATAGTTTCGTATTTATACCACATAGTAGGATGCAAACTCCATGAATATCTATTAACATGCACAACCATACATAGGCATATGCTGATCTATAGTAAATCTATAAAACACGTCCCCCATGTATATTTCCCTCTTCTGTGTTTCATTACTCAAACCAAAAATAGTTCTAATTACCGGACTCATATCTTATTCATGCTCAGTGTATGTCCCTTGAATAGCATACCCCACAGACTGCATAACACTGTACCTAAAGAGCAGGGGGCTATCATCCCTGCTTGGGGTGCAGGACCCTTTCCCACATCTTTGACAAAACAGACCTTAGCACATTAACAGCTATCTAATAATGACACGAGAAAAGAATCCTATGACTCTGGGCTCTGTGAAATAAAGGTGTATGCTGTGTCTAGCCCTGAGGCCACAGTTCCCTTCCTTTTCGTCTAGAACAAAGTATTGCTCAGATGTTTGGAACTACAGCAATGATAAGTATCAAATCTTCAATTTTTGCTCTCGCAGTGTTAAAATATACACTGGGTGAACAATGAGCATTTGTAAAAGCTAAGTATGTCATCCAGCTTACAGGCTGTATTTCACTTTCTAATGCATAAGTAAGAGAGATTTAAAATGCCAGTAAATAGTTCTAACCCAGCTACATCACACAAGTGAAGCATTAGATGGGGAATGTGCACGAATCTGTCATCTGATCTGTCACATGGTCCTTGAAGAAATATCATTCTTGATATGTGCTTTACTAGTTTTGTTTTCCACTACCACCGGATAAGCAGTTTAAAAAGCAGTGATAATTTTTAGCAGTAGAACCCCGAGAAGTAATATGAGAAGACAGGTGTACACAGTCACAGGATGAATTCAGAATATTAATACATTACTCTCTGACAACATTCAAGAAAGCATTGACTTTAATTTTGTTCCTGTGGATTGCTGTTGCTTTTTTGTTATTAAAAAGGAAAAATAGATCATTTTTGCTGATTAGAAGTTCCCATGCTTTTCTTATTTATCTCACACTTGAAGTCGTAACACTCAGCTTGTGACAACATAATTGTCTCCATAGAAACTAATTGAGTTCTCATGAAATAGAGCATTTGCACAATATTTGGACCCTGTTTACTGAAAACCTAGTAAATGTGTGTACTGCACAAACTGTCACCACTGGCAGATTTCATAGAAACCTACGAACCATTTTAGTAGGAATTTATTAAAACAATACTGTTTTCCACCTCTAACCAGCCAAAAATAAATCAATCATTACATTAGGGCTAAGTAAATTTCCCAGCTGTTCAGCACCAGTATAGATGCCTCAGCGTTCTTTGACGCTCAGGTTCAGCTACGTTCAACCTAAACCGTGCATTAGGTCTATGATTACTATGCATTATTGACACACAACTGACTCACAAACCAAAAAGAACACTGAATATTGTTTACAGTATAAAATGGATTCCAAAGTTTAGCTCCTATTACCTTTATTTTTCTTTTGCTTTTAATTTGAGACCTTTAATCAACATTGAGGATCTCTGTAGGCTCAACTTTGACATGAATCTAGATTCCCCAAATCTGCAATAAACAATTTCTATAAAAGCCTTTAGGTAAGGGTAGACTTTTTTTTTTTTTTTTGACTGCAACAAATATTAAAATGAAGCTATATTTCTTTGTTATATCAATACCTGGAATTGCTTTTGTACATAACAGTAAGTGGGATACATCTTGCTTAACTTCATTCTTTAGGCTTCCTTTGCAGTTAACAGAAATCAATAGGTACTGCCAGATAACGAGTCAACCCACAGACTCAAAAAAAAGTATCTAAGAGTAACGTGGTGTCTGGAAATGAAGTCAATGACAAAATTCTAAATAGCCTCAAAACTATAACACATCCCCCTGCACCACTGAGCTATGCAGTCACCCTGACCATGCAGCTCTGCACCATGGTCTGTGGGTTATAGAGGGAAGGGCACCGCTCACTGATATTTTGAGTGTTTTAGAAAGGCGAAAGCAAGAAGAATCTAGTGAAACTCTTCCTGAACACATTATCTAAATTTTTCATTGTTTCTAATGGGTAACTATTTGCTATACCTCTCAATAGAAAATGTGATTTGCGGCTTTTCGGGTGGGGAGGTGTGGCTTTTTTTTTTTTTTTTTTGGCAGTCTCTGCAACAGGAGGACAAATAAGGAAAGACAGAATTCTTGAGCATCTGATGATCAGTACAACCTGAATACCTCAGGACCAGCCCACTTACATGTACAATGCTACCATATGATGCTCTCTTAGATACTTGCCAGAAAAGAAACAGATGGTGCCAATAAAAGGCAAAAATGAACTTCATTCTTCCATAACAAGGCAGTAAAAACCAGCATAATATAATTATTTTCCATAAGTCAGGTCTTAACACACAGAGGATAAAAGGTGAAAAAATCTGAAAAAATAAATATTTTTCTTTTGTTCCAAAGCTTTGATGTCGTCACTGTTGGTTTTTGGCAAGGAGCTTGCAAAACTTTTTAAGTCCTTTTTAGCCTCTAGGTTGCTCTGCTTCAGAATTTAAAAACTATGTCAGTGTAGGGTTAGAGACCAGATTACAATTCTCTTTGCTGCCAGGTGTATGTGGGCTAGAGGAATAAATAAGATGCATGGAGATAAAGTCTGTAGTTATCTCTTTTCCCATATATTGACAGAATACATTTCACAATGCACTAACTTTTTTTCTTTCTTTCTTTCCCTGCTTTCTCTCTCTTCCACCCATAAGATCCCTTGAGTATGTGAATATTTTTCTCTCTCTCTCTTGTTTCCCCATTCTGGCTTGCAGGCTTATCCCACACACCTGCAAGAGCAGGAGCTTTCAGTCACAAAGGGCTGCCAAAGCACTCATGTCAAGGAGGAGACATAATTTGGAGCATCTTTTTCAGCTTCATTAATAACAAAACACCTGTGAGCCAGGGAGTTTAAGAGATTGTGTCTTCATCATTTATGAATCTTCCTCCCTGCTGTGGCACTTATCTCTTTGCCAGCTCAACCTGGCACAATTCCTCAACATCCAAAATTTAAAAAAGAAAAAAAAATCCTTTTGTCTCCAGTGTGTGGACAGAGAAGTCAGGGTGCTGGGAGAAAACAGCATCAGGATCTGAAAGCCTAACCCTGCTAGTGCTGGTAAGAATGACAAGCCTTGACATTGCTTCATATTTTTTTCTCAGTTTGTTACCGGTTTATCGTTGTTCTTGGTTTCTGTTTTAAGAAAAATAATGGCCAAGGAAAAATATAATCCTCATGATTCAAGTACTGACATTAAATCTGCTCCTCTCCTCCATACTCCCACAGCAAACTTAACATAGTCCATTGAATTTTTATTGATAAATAAAATAGCTGTGGCAAGTCAGAGAACAGCTTCTAAGCGTATCTTCCCATAATAAGTTGCTAAAGGGAAGAACTGCCATTAACACATTCCTGCCATGAAAGGTCAAACCCTATCAAAAAGATTTATTTTTAAAATCATTGTCTTTACCGGGGAGCTTCAAGGAACACTCTCACAAAATGCTCCATTCTGAAGCTCTACCAAAGGAAGGGCATTTGATTTGCAACCAAGCTAGGAGCAGCTATACAACACGCTGTGGTTAATTTGACCTCTAAGGACACTGAGGCACTTTGCTAACTCTTCCAGACTCCCAGGCACAGAAACTGTCTTTTGATATCATCTGAGTTATTACCATCCCCTATGAGCCCTTTGAAATTCTCTCAATACAAGTGTTAGGACCCAGGAGTCCTTTGGTAGAAGGTATAAATTCAAGCTAGAGATCATTGAATAAATCAATTATTACATCTCACAGTGTCATTCAACAGGAATAAATAACCTAAAGGTCTGACAGATATCCCTATCTAACTGTAGCAGACACAACAGCGACCACCATCGGAGAATTTTATCATCTGTTGCATTAGTATTAGCATCAAATCTTGGAAGGGAAACCGGATCTTTAAATACCAAGGAGTCACTAAAGCAGAGAAATGAATGACCAGATTTGTCCTTCTGGACTTTTAAAGAACAAAATAAGGCTCCTACAATAGCTTCTGATTTTAGGCTGGGGTTGGATGCATCTCTGCCCACCTTCTGCATGATACTGATGTCTAGCATCTCCTGGGCTCTTGTCTTTTGGGATACATGTGAATAAAATTTCAGATTCTTACAATCTGAGAAATACATTGATTTCAGGTTATACAGATTTTGTATGCAATATCCATTTTACCTACTGCTTGCAGAAGAAATGTAGTAAAAATAAGTGTCTGAAATACAAAGTCTGGGCAAGGGTTGACACGCCACAGGTTTCCCCTCAGCACAACTTACAGGATCTTTCTCCTTTAACAAGGTATTGCTGCCTGCACTACAGTTCTGCTACTCCATGATATAATCACATGTTCAGCAAGCAGAAAGTGAGCGCATCTGCTATTCCTATCCTTGTGCTTCATCATCTAAACAATGATGACCTGAACCTGCCCCTTCAGAGCCACCATCCTCCTTCGTTAATAGATCGAGCAGTGCATGTCACCCTACGGTATGCAAGGGTCTCTATGGGATATGCCTGACTTCATGTTCAAATTCAAAGACAAAGAAATCCAGCTGAGACCTTTGTTCTTTTCTCACATGGCAAGCACGGAAAAACCCACTGGAAATTTAGAAGGATAATTCTTATGGATTTCCACAGAGGTAGGCCTTAATGTTTAGTACTATGGTTTGTGGAAGACCAGGTTTCAATAACCCCACACACAGATTAGCTGGTAACTTTGGAAATGCATATATTAAAATCTTACCACAGTAAGAAAACAATATTTTTAGAAACACACTATTCAAAAACTCACACAGTTCATACATTCTTGAATATTCCCAAGATGAATTTTACAGCATAAGTAACTTCTGGAGAGAAAATCAGAATTCTTTTAAACGGTATGAGAATCTACTGCTGAACTGGTTGACAGATATAATTCAGACAGCTCAGTGCTCAGTTCTGACTCACCGTTTAAGCCTAGTTTGCAAAGAAAACAGAAAAGTTTCTTAAACGTGTATTCTTTTGGGAAAAAAAAAAAAAAATCACTGTAGGATGGAAACAGCAAGATCCCAGCCCAAAGGCTAGGATCAAGCCATAATATTGAAGAAAACAAAAAAGGAGACATCCACAGTGAAAACCGGGTATCAGAGAAACAACTATGAGTTAAAACAGGCAATGGGAAGGAATTTTCTGCTTGTTATGTTGCTATTCTCTCATTCTAATTACCATATACTTTAGAAGCTAATAAGACAAAATAAGCAGATGAGAGATCAACAAGAGCAATAAGCCTCACTCACAGATTAAAAGCAGGTGGCAGAATGAGAGAATAACATGAATGGGGGTGGACTTCTGATCTGAAGGAGGAAGATGTGGACACAGCTCGCTGAGGCTGGGCTCCAGCATAGCTGGAGAGAGTGGCAGCCCCCCCACAGCTGGGGCTCCTGTGGAGAGCTTGAGCACGCAGAGCAGCACTGTCCAGAGCATCTTTCTCACTCAAGTAACATGAAACCACAGAAAGAAAGCCAGAACTCCCTCAGACGTTTTAAGTTACAAAAGCTTTTGTCAGTGCCGAACAAAGAACACAACTGAGGCACTGCCACTGAATTAATAAAAGGCAGAGTTCCAACATATATTTATAATCTAAGTATATAAAGTATGCTACATATACAATGCATATAACTCTCCTTACAGAAAGATACATAAATATTAGAAGGCATGATTGTATAACTAATGTATTTAATGCATAACTAAGCATTACATAGAAAATATAAATTGTATGGGTACAGTATAGATCATATACGTAAAAATAATCTCCCATGGAGAACAGTTTCTTAACATTATGATCTTCTGTGTGATCTTTCTCTCACATCCAACGTAGGTTTTAGAGGTTTTTTTCTTTAAATAGTGTTTGCATATTTCATAAGACAATAAGGAAAGAAAAACATTTGCATAAGGAAGCAAGGTGGACTTGGTCTAAAGGGTGAGATTTGATTACCTAAAGGTAGGTGTTTAGTGAGATTTTAGGAACCATGAGCCATCCCACTTGACCTCTGGCTGCTGGTTTGAAGTATATGGGCCTTCCCAAACCCATCATCAGCTGTGGCAACCCTGAGGCAGGCTGGCACTGGGGGCTTGTGTTCAGGCAACTGAATTCTACTGTCAATGTTTAGAACCACAATCAACAACACATATCAAATATTTTGTGTGTCATGGTGTTGAGTAGATTCTAAATTTAAAAAGCTGACCTATTACCCACTCAAAGGGGATATTCCTTATTATTTTAATGTTAGATGTGATTTACAAGGCCAACAAGTAAACAGCACAATCACTAGGTGTCATGGTTTAACTCCGGCTAGTAAAATACCACAAAGCTGTCCCTACAAATCCCCCTCCCCTCCTCCAGTGGAGGGGAAGAATCGGAGGAAAAGGAAATAAGGAAGCTCATAAAATTGAGATAAGAACTATTTACTAATTAAATCTAAATCAATGTATACAGATACTACTAATAATAAGTAATTAAAATAGAAAATAAAACATATGATACAATATATATACAATATGATACATTTTCCCACCATCCACTGATCAATGCATACCCAGATGTTGAGTGATGAAAATCAGACCCCGAGAGCGATCGCAGCCCAAGAGCCGCAGCCTGAAGGCCAGAGCCCGGGAGCTGACGCAGCAGATTCCGAGCGAACCCTATCAGCGATAGCACAGCCAGGAACTCTAAACAACCTACCAATTCCCACATGAACGAGGCAGCACAGGAATTAGCAAAGCAGCTAATGCAGGAGGGTTAGCAAGTGCCCAGGAGTAGACAAGTGAGAGAGTAAGGGAGAGAGAGAGAAGGGAAGAGCAATGGCTACTGGACCCCCTCCCTGCCCAAGAGACCGAAACATGACGTGCTATGGGATGAAATACTTCCTTGGTCGGTCTGGGTCAGCTACAGTACCCAAAGCGGACAAAAGACCTTGAGTTCAGTACAGGCCATCCCCAGCACCAGGTAGGTAAAGGGAGTTAACCCTTTCCTGACTGAACCCAGCACAGTAGGTAAGAAATCCATAATACGGAAGTGGCAAATATGCATTAGCTCACCTGCATTCTATCTTTTAGCATACAGAGATACCTGCACTCAGGTGTTATCCATACTCTTCTCCAGTACTGCCACAGTACTGAGCAATTTCAGCCAAGAGTTTCATAGACCAGCAATGCAAACAGTCTTAGGAAACATGACAGGCCCATCTCTTTAATGAGCATTTGTCATTAACTTAAAAAAATATGGCAAGAGAAAAGAGGAAAAAAATAAAGAAAGTGAGAAAAGAAAAAAGTATTAAGAAAAACAAAGTGCTACCTTTACTAATTGACATGAATGGTGATTGAAAGAACCTTAGCACCACAAAGTTTACAGGAGTTCCAAGCACCCTTGGTGCGGAATTGGTTGGGCAACAGGTAAGTGAGAAGCTTGACCAAAATTTTTTCTTGAATAACTCACACGGTTAAAGGGAGCATCTACTTGGGGGCCAAGTCGGGAATCCACCAGGTATTTATCTTTTGTTGTTTAAATTATTGACCTGATCACTTGTCAGAGTAGGTGAACAACGTGAAGTCAATTCTCAAATGGTTTAATTCAGCACAGCTTAATTCAGCTTTAATTTAGCACAGTTTCATTGACTGCAGTCCAGCTGGGCTGATTTATTCCAGCTAAGGAGTTGGCCCCATTCTAGTGTAACTGGTGAAAACTATTATCCACTGAAGGCACGATCATAAAGAAAAAGGTATTGAGAGGCATAGTATGAAATACAGGGTGTTGATATCCTGAATGCTAACAATGTTTATAGCAAAGACAGCTCACTCTTTCACTGCTGTGATTACAGTTGCCTTTTGTTACTACAGAGCAGAAGAACAACATCTTTATTGCTTGGAAGTCCATGTGCTCCTCCTATTTATCTTGCACTTGAAATCTTTACTCTTAGTTTCTGACAACATAATTATCTCCATGGAAACTAACGAAATTGTCATGAAATAGAACACTTACATAAAATTTGGACCCTGCTACTTAGCTAGCAAACATGCATACTGTAAAAACCCACTGTGGACAGATTTTGTATGGGCCTACTCTCCCTCTTGTAAGAATGCAGGAATATAGTGCTTTTCCTGCTTCTGTTCATCCAGATTATACCACTTACTACATTATGGCTGTATAAACACCTTAATTGTTCTATGTCATAAAAAATTATTCTGATTTCATATCCAGATATGTCTACCTAAACTAGGTTTATGATGATTTATAGAACAGTACAACGTATGGAAACTATCATCGAAAACAAGAACACATTACAAAACCAAATTTCTAATTTTGTAACATGAAAATACAAGTCTAGCAAGGAGAATATTTCCTAACAGAAGTTAGAAGTTCATACCATGGAAGCTTAGCAACAATGAGAAGATTAAGTATGGGAGTTCTGTTAAAGTATTTTTTACTTTAGTGCTTTTGAAAATCCCACCGCACACTATTAGTTGCAACTATGCTGGGCCAATCCTATTAGCTATTTCCAGTAAGTGTTCACAACTTCCACTGAAAGATGTGTTCTTCCATTTCAGGAGATATTTCATAAATTAATTGCAGGCTTTTAGCAGCTAAGTTGCATTCATCTCATTTTAAATTCAGCATGCATTGATGCCTTGGATAGTATTACACAGAGACTCTTGAATACTTCACAATGTTTATATATATACACATGTACACACATATACGTGTTTCTGAGGGTAGAACACAGGAAATTGTGTGATAACATACCATGCATTTGTAACATATTGCAGATAGCTAAAGGACAAATTCTTTCCTAAAGAAATTAGTCTCCTGTGCTTGTAACTTTGTCTGTCCCTTTGAATCTGCTGGCCATTTACCCTCAACAGATAGGCAGTATTATCAGAGAGATTGTTGCTAAAGATTTCCTGAAAGCCTGAGGCTGGTTAGAGGCCAGAGCCAAATACTGCCCTCAATTAAGGAGATGCTCAGAGGACTTTGTTCCTATACGTTCTCACAGCATTGCTGCTCATGCTTGTCCATGCTTACCACTGTATTAGTAGTGCTATGTGCTGTCTTCTGCCCCTCTAACTAAGCAAGATCTTATGAGCTGTTGGATAAAGATTATGAAATACTAAATATTACAAAATACTAAATTAAACAACTCTAAGTGGAAGACAGGGCTGCAACACAGAAAAGACTCTGAGGTACTGCCATGGAGAAGGTATGATGAAGGGCGATAAAGTTGCTGACATGGCAGAATGTATGAAGAAATTGCACTGAAATATGTAAGACTTCATTAGGGAAGCTTCAGTAGAGACTTTTTTCTTAGATAACAAGTGCTCTCTTATGGTAAAGCAATTAACTGGAATTCACTGTCAAAGGTACTACAATTTTGTAAATTATTTCAAGAGATCATCTAAATATACTAATGCTTTTTGTTCCAGGTGAATGCATAAGGCTTCCCCCTCACACCCCAAGCTACTCATTTCTAAAGCTGTCCTGAGCTCCAACAGCAGCAATTTCATCCCACATTGTATTTAGTAAATTGCACTGAAGCGCATGAAGCCTTCCCATAATCTCTGTAAACATGGCTGTATATCTAAAAGCAACTGTTTCATATGGGTCATTATCTATTCTATTGCTCAATATCTCCCATTCATGACCATGTCATCTCAGTAAAAATGAGGTGGTTTTACATTTAGATGCCAAGTAAGATGTTCTAAAATATACAAAATACAAATATTTCCATAAACATAATTGCTATTCATATAGTAGATTATATAATTCATATATTGCCTCTAAGCTAAACAAAATATACATCCAGAGATTTAAACAGCTCCACAAGCACCAGGCATTTTGCTTTGAATGCATTACCGCCTGTGTACATATTACCTTCTCCTGGGCAATGGTAATGAGAGAATCTGAAATGTTTTGGAGGTTTTGTCATCCACCTGAAGTTTATACTAAACTGATTCAGCAGAACAAGAGGCGAGGCCCAACAATTTTCCTGGAACTCAGGATGGTGAGTAGCACAGCTTACACATATGGTGTGGCACCTGCTGCTTATTATGTACAAATCAAACAGGCTCATCATTCTTGTAAAGCATTTCTCCAATATCAGCCTGTTAAACTCCCTCTCTTCCATTTCTCTCTAATTTTTAGACCTTGTGGTCAAAAGGTGACAACCACTAACAGGAACATACCAGTTTGCCATCGGGGAATAGACTGCAGCTGAGTTCCTCATTTCTAAAGACTTTAATTTGGTGGTCCTTTAAGATTAGGCACATGACACACCCACAACAGCTGATAGCACTTAGGAGCATCCCCCCTCCCTCATTTCATCCTGGGACCATGCATTTCAGAAGCGCTAGGCTGGACTGATTAAAACACAGAACTCAAAAGCATCGAACAGGAGTAGCAGAAAGCCTGTAAAGTCAATGCAAAACACACATAAAATAGAATTGTTAATAACCTGCATTTGAATGGTATCAGTCTTGCTGCAAGATCTGGGCAGATGCGGTGATTAGCCCAGTGAAATATAACCAGTGCAGAATATTCTCCAGTGTTGTTTAATGAAATGTACCCTGTAGTGTTTGCATAGGAGTGCATGCATATGGTTCAGCCTCCAAAGGACTTCTGAGCTTCTCTGAGTCATCTCCTACGCCACTTCCTCACTTAGTCTTTTTCTTAGGTTTGCAGAGACAGAACAAATTTAGTGACCTAATAAATAGCAAAGAAAAGCTTTCTTTATATGACAATTTGATGTCTGGGTTAGGGAGGGCTTGCATTATGAAACTAGATGTCTTACAGGAGCACCTTGGTGAAGGACACATTTCAAAATTAATCCATTTTTATTTGATATGTGCTTTTTGGTCTAGATTATTCACTGAGCCCTGCAAAAAAGGATGAGCTGATGCTGTGGCAGCCCTATGATGATATCAAATAGTAGAAGGAAAAGGGACCGTCCTGCTTCCCCAGACAGCTGCAGAAGCCAAGAAGCTCTATAGTACAGCATATCAATTACCCATTCAGTAATTACCCCTTCAGATTCCACTTAAGAAAAAAATAAATCTTTCCATCTAGTTTTTTATATAGAAAAGGTGATGCTAGAGGAAGGGGCCAGCATTTTCATGTGGGGGTTTTTCCCTCTTTCTTAATAATAAAAAGCCAGATTATGTTATTTTTAACTTGTATAAGAGTTTGGATTCACTAAAGCTTCTGGAAAAGCTCAAAATAAAAGTTGTAGTCAGGCACAGAATAGTAAAAAATAACTGTAATTCAGAATAAAGAAAATCAGAGATGATACAAATATCTCTGTAAGAAGTAACTGTTTGCCATTTTAATACAAAAGTTCATCATGGTACTATTTTGTCATATTTTCAAAATCTAATTCTTTTCCTCAAAGAAATTTAATATTTTTTGCTGTAGTACACAGCTCATTATATTCAACTGTGACGTGAGTATATAATATGAATAACAGATGAAAAGACTATTGGTATTAACTAGCTTTATAAAAAGATTTTGTGGGTAAGTGAAGATATATTCATTCTCTGTTAACTTTTTTTCCCCACAATTTAGAGTAGGAGCTTCACTGTCATTGCAACTCTAAAGCATCATCTATCATAAGAGGAACAAAAGACCAAAGCACTATTCAAAGATGGTAACATGAAAGGCTTTGGGGGCCTTTCATGCTTTCAATCACATAGCTCTGATTTCTCCCTTTCTCAATTATTTCTGTATATTCCTATATAAATCCGTGCATCTATCCAATGGCAGATCGCATCTGGAGGTCAGGATTTAAAATAATACTCACACTAAACCACAAACTGTCCAGATGCTTTCTCAACTTCAAGCCTTTTTTTCTAGTTTTCATAGCGGTTATAGTAGAGCAGGTGAAGGTATCTTCATAAAACAATCCTCAGTCTCAGTGTATTTAGACCCCATGGCTATTTATTCATTAAAACTTTATTAAATAATACTTCTTTTCATATCTTCAGTGCTTTTCTCAGAGGACCTCAAAGCATTTCACAAATTGCAATTAACAACATCCTAATCAGACTCATATTTTTATTCTCACCTTACGAATAGAGAACGAGAAACATGGGCAGTTTTTTGAAAGATTTTTTTAAATCTTAAAAAAAGCCTGCGGCAGAGTTCAGAACAGAACCCATAATCGCAGATGTCCAAATACTGTGCTTTGAACACAGAAGCATTATTTCAGAATGTGTCTTGTTTAGAACAATTTTCTATGCGAGTAATTTTGTAGACAAAATGAAGCAGAGCCCTGAAGTCTCTCAGTGTTGTTTGTCTAGCCATAGGTACATGAAGTATTTATTCACATGTTGACATGAATTGTGTCTATGTAGCCTATGAGAATTCTTTCTTATTCTGTTTTCTTTCTACTACATCTTCAATTTTTCCACCTCTCATCAATCCTCCATAAGTACAGCACATGCATTTTAATGGAGAATACATCAAAGGTCCACAATGATGTCTGGCTACTCAACAGAATGCCAAACTGGTGAATCACAGCTCACAGACAAAACAAAGACTAATCTAAACACTATACATACGCTCGATTTTGAATCTCTGTACTCAGGAATATGTTCAATGTGTTTTCCTGCGCTCAACAACACTCAGCTGTGTTTCTACCATTCACATAGTTTTTGCAGCCTTCTAGAAACATCAGCAAAATCTCTAACACCTAGATCTGTTAGAACCTTGTATTTGCCAACCCTCCTGAAAATGTCTTTACATAACATATTAAAATTCTAGTGGAAGAATTAAGGCAAAAAATGAGGTGGAAGGATTTTTGCAGAACAGTGTATGAGAGGTTTAGATTTTTGTACCTGCAAAAGAGCATGTAAAGGGTATACAATTTATCAAGAGGAAATAAGATATATCTTAGATGAGGTCAGCTCTATAAAGCATTGTTTGTCTGCTGGAATTAGAGGCAGGGATGAAAGAAGATGGCATGTAAGAATTTCATCCATATCCGATATGTTCCATCCATTCTGTAATAGTGCTGTTGTTGCATAGTGCCTCTCCCCTCTGTAGAATCATTTCATTTTTAATGGAATAAATACATAAATTTAAAATCTGAAAGCTTGCCTGCAGCCATTAGCTGACTAAGGACAATGTCCATATCTTTCCCATTAAAAGACCCTTCCTTACATCCCTCCACGCTGGCAAGTCAGAGGGCAGAACACAGTGAGTAAAGGGGAACTAAAAAGTTTAAAACCAAATTTGTAATCCATGAAAATGCTGGGTTACCCTTACTTAGTGTTGATTAATCTCCCTTTTCATATGATGTCTACAATCAGAACCTCACAGTACTGCAGGCAACAGCAAAAAATAGGACGACCTGTGACTCCAGGATGCGTTGCCAGTTTTACACCAGCATGACTCTGGCTGCAGCAGAATGGTTAGCTCTGCAAAGCTGTTACGAGGGAGTGATGCTTCAAGCACAAAACCTTACCCTTATGGCTGACCAGAAATGACAGAAATCTAACGGCAGAAGCCCTTCTACAGCTATTTTGCTTACAACCAGATGTTCTTGTCCAGGGATTAACACACAAATACCAATCCCATGCCAGGGGTGACCATAATCCCAACCTTCTCTCCTCAGCATTGCTGGGGCGTGGAATATGGACAGATCTGAGCCCAGGACAGAACATAGGAACAAGGATGCCTATGGCTGGGGAACAAAACCGTCCTTCCTTATGTCTCCTGAGTGCCACCTTATTATCCCCACTGCTGACCATATCATCACGGGAGGCTGCTAGGATCTGATGGTAGACAAACAGAGCATCTTTCCTGGACAAGCCTGCAAGACATCACTCAGGATGCTGAGAGACTTCATCAGAGAAGATCTAATAAGTCTGAACAATCTGATTTCATAGCAGCTTTTCCTTTCTTCAGCCAGAGACCCAACCTTATCTACAAGCCTGGCAGAGCTCTGATGTCGTTTGTGCATCACATGCTGCTGATACTGTTTCGCATCAAAAGCTAAAAGATGCTTCTTTCTAAGGCACATAACTTGATAGGAGCTATTTGGACTTGGAGGCGAGACATCTGTAGAAAAAATAAAACATTCACGTTTTAAAGTGGTCAGAGTCCAGACAGACTCACATCCACCTTCCATGCCTGCAGAGAGCAAAGCAGACTCACATTCATTCCCATTTTTACTCCAGTACATAACTAAATTAACTGGGAGCTGAGAGGTGTAACCAAAATTGAGTGGAGGCTACAAAGCCAAAGTCTCAGGGTAGAGAAGTCTGTAAGAACTCATCCTTCTGAGAAGACACACCTAAGCATGATACTGTCACAAAGCCAGCATCCAAGCAAACTGAAAGTAAATGTTACATTAGAAATAAAATAGCAGGACTTTTGTTTTTTAATTAAATACTCTTTCCTAGTTTTCCTTAGCTAATTAGCATCCCTTCTTAGCAGTTTAAGTAACTGCTCATTTACATCAGTGAATGATTGCTCTGAGATTAGGGTGTGGGAAAAATCTTTCTGTTGGGAATAATCTACTTATGCTACTGTTTATTTGAAGCAGTGATAAACATAGAGATTTTCCTTCCATATGTGCCAAGCATAAGAGAAAGTAGAGTGATTAATGAACCCTTGCATTTTACCAATAAATTGCCAACTTCAGACACAAATTTATAGTTTTCGTTAGTACAACACATCACAAAATATCATAACTAATTTAAATCAGTTTCATTGCAAGCTATTCTTGTTTTTTTAAAGAATGTTTATATTATTTCCATTTGATCTGCTGGGAATGACATTTTGTGCACCATTATTTATAATCTACCAAAATTAATTATGCTACTAATTAACAGCATGCAAATAAATTATTGCTCAAGGAGTTATTTATTCAGCTGTAAAGTAGGAGTTTTAAAACCGTATATATACACATTTCAGTCGTGCTTCTAGGGTTTTCTGTTTTTTCCTTTTCTTTTTACTTATTCATTTCTTCCCAGATTTCTGAAGATTTCTAAAGTTTGCCATTCATGAAAGTTTTCAGATGATCATATTTATTTGTTCTTCAGTAAACAAGAACTGGATATACAAATTCCTATGCCTTGGCTTTCCTGTACAAAGGATTAGAAGTATAAGAAAAATAACAATGAGAAAGAAAAAGCGAAATTATATTGACTGGTTAACGTAATCCCTTCTCAGGTCCATTTAATGAAATTAGCAGTTGTGACATACACCAAAGATAGCTCTAGAGACTGATGTCTCATTATCTACAGAGCACATAAACCGGACAACCACAATGCAAGCTGCTATCTTTTGCCCTAGTATTTTATTCAGGTGTAATTAGAAGGAGTTGCCTTGAGATGACGGTAAAACAATCCTGTCCCACTCCATTCTCCCCTCCTTTTGTCAGGCTCCCAAAAAGATGCGATTTAGCATCAGTTCTCATTCTCGCTGCAGGTTTGCAGTGGACCTCATCGGCTAGTTTCTGAGGAGCAGGTCTGACACTATCTTTCTCTTTTCAGAGAGTCTCCCAATAGCTGGTACGTGACAGACACTCTCCGTTACAAAAGAAGCCGAGTGAATGCAGGCACACAATTACTCCATTTGTGCCCGTTTTCCATACATTTACAAGTTAATGGCAGACACAGTCATAAAAAATATTTTGAACTGATGTTGCAGAGTATTCAGAGAAAATGCACTTTGCATCATAAATATTCATTTGCCCAAATTTAAAAAGTAACTACTTCACATAGGCTGTCAGGGAAATTGTAGGTGGTGTTATGTCCAGACAGAATACCTCCAGTTTTAAAATGCAAACAGCCAGAAAATAATTTGAAAAAATGTTATGGACTGCAGTCTGCACACAGAAATCATTTCAAACAAACAAGCAAACCCATCCTGTCTGCTCATGGGCAAACACAGGGTACAGAAAGAAGGTAACTATGAAAATCTTATTTTTTTTAAGTTAAGATAATAATTAACTACTGAAGTAATTTATCTGAGGTTCAATGAATCATTCCTAGACTTTAAAAATAAAGATTAAGCCATCAAGGACACTTTTTGATAATATTCCCACTGTATGTTTAGGGCTGTCTGTATCTCTCTCCTTCTTCCCCAAGCCCCTAACATCAGCTGAGGCTTAGTACTTCGGCAAAAATGAGAAGCACCACCTCTATTGTCCCACAGACAGTCACACCTGCTTCTCCAGGGCTTGCTTCATGCTTTTGCCGTTGATGTTCGGCAGTCAGAGCCACGGTATGGCTGTCCACAGCAGCTTCTCTGCTCCCCACGGAGTCAGAGTGACCAGCTCCACGTCTCTGCCAACCAGTCTGCATTAATCCGCCAGCTATTTCCTAGGGAGTTGCTCTGGCACAGTCCGCTTCAAAGGAAGCTGCAGAAGCAGCTGGAGGGTTTTGGACACAGCCACAGATTAAATTAATAAGATGACTAAAATGAAACAGATTTTTAAAAGACACAGCTTTGTATTTATAGACGGGGGCTACCACTGTTGAAAGAGTCCATCGCTGTTAGCAATGAGGGGTTTGTACGCAGCAAACACGGCGATGGCCAACGGCACCTGATCTGTTCCACTGAAAGATCTGTCAGCTCCTCCTCTTGCTATCAGTGAAGCTGGAGAAGGCTGTTTCCTCCCTGGGAAAGGGACTTCATTTCAAACACAAAGTTTTTATTAGCTGCCAGTGAGAGTCTTGCTTCAGCCACTCATTAGCTACGTAGCATCTGCCACGGTGACATGCCGGGGCCCTTAGCAGGAAGGAGAGTGCAGGTTGCTGAAGCATCAAAAAGAAAGCAGAGCATGATGACAGCCATGTGAGGGGAATCCAGTGGCAGCAAGAAGGAAAGGAGACGCAGAGTCTTCTGAAGGAAATACTTTGTGAACCTGTTGCATATAAATGTATTCCCTTAGGTCAGAATTATTTCAGGCTTCATGCACCTGCCGCAGGATGGGTTTCTGGCAGAGTTGTTCCTGCTTCATGAGAGGCTTCCCACTGCAGAGGTGAGCATATAAAAACACCGACACAGAAAGGAAGGTCCTCGTTCAGGCTTGAGGACTGCCTGGAAGAGACCCAGCCCTACTGTTTTAACAGGGGAGAACTATATGGAAGAGTGGAATATAATGCACTGCCAGGGACCAAATGCCTAAAAAAAAAGGCTTTAATGAAACACTGAATACTATGGTGCTAAGAACATATTGATCTAAAAATTCACAGCAATTTTACTATAAATATATAGCACATATGGAAGGGGAAGTCTTCCTTTTCAATAGTGGTCTTTGATCATCTGTTTTTCATGGTAGTCGCCATGTGGGTCATGTTGAAAGTGTAATGAGAATATCAAAAGGTATGTTGGACAGTTTCATAGAGAAGTCTAATAAACAGATGTTAGTAATGAACAGCTACCAAATATATTAACGTATCTTCCTTCTAATAAAACATAACATAAACTAGATGGATTGTGATACTCAACAACCTCAGTAGTGGAGTTAAAATTGAATTATATGCAAGAAAAAACAGCTCTGTTCTGATTTCAAAATTATGATGATCTACTATTATGATCCATCACTAGCAGAGCAGTAGGTGAAACAATAATAAATCACTGTTATTTATAATGCAGCAAATCATAAGAAGTATCAAGAGGAGTTATAATTCATTCTCACTTCAGGTCATAATTAGACATCTACTGCATTGTATTTTTGCATAGGTATATCAGTGGCATGGTAATTCATAATCCATCACACAGAATCAAAACAAATGCAGACTGAATAAAAAACTCTTTCTCTCCCCAGTGTACTTAATATATGCATTAGGTAACTGGAATAAGTACAGATATGCAGTACACACAAGTGGCATTCAGTATACTTTTTCTATTATGTGTGTATACACCTTCTATTATTAATACACTTCAATAATTTGTGCAAAATTCCCTAACAGCTTTTGAATTTAAGGACTTGTTAAAAAAACTGTACACTTCCAAATATACATTTCCCAGATTTTTGTCATTGTTTTTGGAAAATATGGGTGGTGATTTGCCAGACAGATAGTGGCTGCTGGTTTCCTTCTTGGTTTCTGAGTGCACAGACATTCAAGGGGGCTTAGTAGCAAACTGGGATATATTTGCATTTAAGGGAGGAATTTGGTTATCTTACCTTCTCCCTTTTCTTGTTTTTCTCACAGTGAGAGAAATTTTGCTCCATGGATCATGCAGGAAGTGCTGTGCTGCTGAAAAACAGCAACTGTGATATACACCTGTTCAGATCAGTGGAGTTTATTATAACAGGGATTAGAGAGTCTTAGTTGTATTTACAAAGAATTTCTCTCCAAAGCAGAGTGAAGCCCATGCAGCTTATTCTTCATAAATAAATACATTTAAAAAAAAAAAAAAAAAGAAAAGCAGCACGAGATTAGTTTGGACATAGAGACATTGAATTTTCCTTTGAGATACCATAAAAGAAGACTTGCTGGAGGGAAGGTGCTACATTTCACAGATGCCAGATTCAAGCATCTAAGGATGCTTAGATCTGGCCCAGGACCAGCATACTTGTTTTTTTAATATATATATCCAGGCTTGTACATGCAAGTGTTTCTGACGCACCGAAACTGTTCATTAAAGATGAAAATAAGACACTGCCTTGTACCTGTGCCTTGAGAGGCACAGCTCAGAGGCACAGGCAGCTGAGGTGCTCCAAGGCAAATGGATATCCTGCGAAAACCCGGCAAACGCAAGGCAGAAATTCAGACACATCTGGAGACAGTTATAGCAAACTGCTTAAACTTCCTATGGGTTGTGGTATTAGTAATGCCCTGTGTTACTCCACATGTCACCTCTTCATCCTCTCCTGCATCGACCTTTCACTCCAGCTCTGCCCCTTTGCTTGGGCTCCTGACACCCTGACCTATTCCCGGCAGTAACACACAGCCCATTTCACTTACAATTTACAGCTGGCTGAGGTCAGACGTTAACACCTCTAAGCATTATTCTACAATGCTGTTGATTATAGAATGATTTTGTAAGAACATCTGTCTTCCACTTAAAATGTATCCTCACATTATTTTTTCACTCCCAACGCCGCAGCTGGAGCAAGCAGCCACCCGACATCAAACCAAAGCAGCTTTGGAAAAATGTTGTAGGAAACCTGAAGGTACATCAGAATAGTTGCTTGCCCTTCACAGAACTTTATTTGAGCAAAAGTTATTAGCGTTATATCTCCTGTGGTGCAAAGGGCATTCTTTAGCAGAGCTCATTCACCCTACACAGCTTTCAGAGCCAGCAGGGTTAAACATCCCCTCCCGGAAGGTTGTGGCAAATAAAGCACCGTTACTCTGTAGCAGGAAGGATCTGCCCCTCTGTACCTATGTGATCCAGGTTCAGTGGAGACATCTGTCTGATAAATAGCTCATTTTGCAATCACTATCATATAATTTAGTATTTTGACAGGTGCATAAACTTAACGTGAGCTTTATATAAATATTAAACAGTCTTGCTAAAAATGAAAGCTCTGAAATGAACACAGTTCCCTAGGCCTGCCTTAATAATTATTCTGAGGAGAGGTTTTTCTGAAGAAGAAAGGGAATAAGATTTCTCTAGTGAAAGTGTATTGGAGTAATTTGTTTATATTGTATCTGGGTTTTGTGACTATCTGTTTCAGGTGCTATCAGACAGTACCAGTGATGATAGCTTTGTACAAAGCTTTCCTTTCTTCCCTTTGTTTTGTTGGGGTTTTTTTCTTTGCTGGTTGGGTTTGGGGCTTTTGGTTTGGGTTGGGGTTTTTTGTTTGTTTTTGTTCTTTTCTTCTTCCTCTCCCCTTTCTCGATCTCTCACAGTTCAGGCTTATCTCTTTTTCACCATCCTGAAGGGAGATGTTTACTATAAATCTGCAAGGATATCACAGAGTGGGATCAAGGTTGAGTGAACACACAAGAAGATCTAGGGAAGTAAATACATGATAAAATTAATGAAGATGTTCCCTCCTGATGCTCTTCCTGTTGCGTTACCCCCTTCACCCTGTGATAGCCTTTCCATTGTCCACCTCCTTCCTCCCGGCCTCTGCTCCTGCCCTTGCTGGGCACGGCTTTGTTCCCCAAGAGGCACTTAAAGGATAAATCCCGAAGTCTTTGTGCTGCTTTTTTTCCTTTTATATTTTTTTTCCTCACAGACATTGATTTTACACAGAATGCACTCTACTCTCAGCACTTATTGCAATCAACATGAAAATAGTGTGGTACCACTTCTGAGGGTACCTTTCTTGTTTTGTCTCCTATTATAAACGATCATTTAAAGAGAATGATACAGCTGAAACCTGCTGTTTAACTTCTTGTAAAAATGTACTCTTCTTTTTTGTCCTTAAATACAGTATTTAAAGTAACCTTTCAGGAGGCCTTCCTTTTGTCATAACGAAACTTCTGAAAAATAGTGGTCTAAATACTCTCCTGCTCTGATCTAATAATGACAATTAAAAGTTACACTAAATGCCTTATTTTAAAGAAGCATAATGGTCATCGGTTAAACAACACCATCCAATCTCTTTAGAGGTCATTAAACAACCAGTTACTGACTTCACACTTACAAGAAAAATGCCTCTGAGCAGTTATAAAGTGTCCAACACAGCTGAAAGAGCCAGTCTCAGGACTGAAATTTAAGACCCAGGAGCTCCTGGCTCCTGATTCTCCTCTGTGGTTATACTTAAGTCTCTTCTTGGCCAAGCATTGTGTGCATGCCTCAAAAACCTGGCAGGAACCCACCATCCAGGACACCAAAATCTCAGTGAGAGACACAATGTAAATCACAGTCTCTGACACTTCTGCCTCCCTGACTTTCTTGTATGCCATTTTTTAAAACACCATCACATTTACTTGTTTATAACTTGTTTGCTTACTCATTAGAGCTTTGTGAAATTCTATACATTCCATGGTCTGCTAAATTTTTTGCTCATTTGTTATTTCTGTACTATAAGGAAACACTTTTACAGTAAATTTATCTTGCAATGAGGATTTTCTTTCTTTTTTTCCCCATCTATAACATCAGTCATATTCCAGTCTTTTATGTCCCTATTGAAATCCCTTGCTAATATGCAGATGCAAAGAAAAAAGAAAAATTCATGCATCATTTCTGTTAAGGACTAAGTTCTGCTGGGTATGACACTGAAGGTGAAATTTTCAAAAGATTACTTTTCCCACAGGAGTGAATGACATAATTCTAAAAATGCTTTCTTAAAATCGCAATTTATTCAGAATGGCCTTATGCATACACAGTTACTGTGGAGCTTATTTTTGTGACATATCAGAAGTAAAGCAAGCCCATGAAATCCAGAATGTTCTTTTAATTTATTCTTTAGTGTTCAGACACTGAATTTTTGGTTTCTTGTCTTTTGTATATATCGATACATTTTATTTTAGACCAATGAGTTGATCAGAAGAGCTCTGATTCATGATACTTCTTCCTTTAGCATTCAGGGCACCGCTTTGTATATGAACTGGATACCTGATTCTGCAGCTCAGTGTCATCATGATGCTAACAAAGTAGGTGAGGAAAGCCAGCCTGAACTGTGCTTTCAAAGTCTGGGCAAATACATCTAATATTTAATCCATTTAGTTTATTAGTTAATGAAGGTACTAGTAGCTGCTCAGCTCAGGTTTAGGTCTAGTGCATGCTATTTTTATGCACGAGTGATCTCATCTATGGAAAAGGGTGAATTAACTATAAATAAATTTCACTGCAATAAGTTAATACGCATAAATGCTCCTAGCATCACGTGTAATGTTCTAACACCAGAAAATACAGCCATGGGCACATGAGTTGAAAATCTAGACCAACTATAAATATAAGATACTTTGAATTCAAACCCAAGTTGATTAAATGCAAATTCCAAGAACATTTACCAGAAGTTTTCAAGAAAACTAAATCTGTTTTTTTGTGACTACTTTATCAAATCAGTTCTAATTCCTACAAACCTCTATGAATTTTTCTATATCATGTTACATTGCCTTCTTCTTTACATGAATAAATTCCCTCAAGTCCCTCATTATTATTACTATTATTTTACTAGAATGACTCTAACCACAGAGAATATTTGCATGTGTTGAAGAACTGATTTTTAAGGACAGATTTTTCCAATAAACTATGGTCCTTAATAAAGTAAGAGAAATCCCAAAATATTTAGCAGTGGTTATTTTTAAGACCCGTCTGAATTTCATGGATAGGTTTTATCATGTGTGATTTCCATTCCATTTTCTTCTCTCTGTTATAGCATAAAATTTCATCAAGTGTAAATGTCAGATCTTTTCTTTATTATTTGCTAATGTCATAAAAAGCTGAATTGTTTGCTTTGTTAAAGGGCTTATTGAGCATTGACTTTTCTTTATTTGTATTTTACTACCAAAAAAATGTTTAAAAAAATAAAATAATAAAAAAAAATCCCATCTGAAATGAGATTTAAATAACAGAGCAAGGTTTGCCATTATCATAAATGTATAAAGTGCTTTGTGAGTAATAAAATGGATCATGGATTCTGGATAATTCAAACTGAAATGTTATGTTCAGTATCAAGATTAGATTACATTAATGTAGTTCATTTTAAATGGTTTAAAGGCCATCAGATGCATGTGAAAAGAATCTGTATCATAACTTAGAATAAATAGACTGAGACATTTGTTTATAATGTCAGTGCTAAACAAATCTATTACTACATTTCTGCATGTAACATTATGTTACCACTGTTATTAAACAAGCAGAGCATGAAGATAAATTATAGCTTTAATTATAAACATTACCTCTGCATATTTATTAATTTTAAATGAAACAATGTTCACTAACCTTGGATTATTTATATTTGCTAACATTTTAATTAACTTTGTCTTATTAATGTAACTTCTTTGCTGCTGCTGGTCATACATAGCCACTTAGCTTTTGTAATCTAGTTTGTCATACTACATATTATCCAGGAAATCGTACAATGCTGTTATGGCTAGTTTTGCTATAAGATACATATTTAAAAAAAACAGAGTTAATGACTGATGGGAAACCCCTTTATGCTTATTCCTAGATACAAAGTCCAGTCTTGCTTTTTTATTTTCTTTAAATTACACTCATATATCCAAGATGCCAACCATAATTCAAAGAAAACTCTGCTTACCCTGAAATGATTCCATTTGACAATATGTCCTTGATTCAATATTGCTAGCATTCATTCTTAAAGTGATCTGGGGAGAAAAAAGTCCTTGAAGGACTCCATGTTTATTATAGCTCAATAATGAGCAGATAATGGGTTATATGGAGGAATTAAGGTCATAATACAGCCTGAAAATTTTCTTTGCCTGGTTGAAGTATATCAGAGGAAGAGAAACTGCTGAAGTTTCATATCCCTGGATGAGTTTCAAATCCTTCCAACTTCCAGCTAGAAAATGGGAAAACAAGCTTAACAGTGAAATTCTTACTGCTGCTTTACAATGAACCTCTTTATAACTTCCCCTAAGCCAAACTTAGCTAAAGTCAAACTAAGACTCAGCTGACATCACTAGCAACTCTGTTGGACCCACCCACAAAAATCAGCTCGCAGCCTCTCGGGCTTTGTCTGTATCTCCAGTCCCGATGATCCAATAAAAGGCAGTTGTACCAGCATTTGTCTTAGGACGGAGGTTTATTTATGGTTGGAGAAATGGATAAGAAATGAGGGCATCCCACAAAAATGCTTTTACAGTTCATGTTAAATTCTGCTATTAAATATTGACTTATATTTATATGCATTCTCTTTGTCACACATATCTGGGAGAAAATTTTTTTAATGTTGTCTCTAGTTTAAACATAAGAGAGTAATAAGAATTTATTGCATTTTGTGTAATTAAAGTCTAAGAAAATAAATTTTATAATAAAAATTCAAAAAGTATCTTTAATTTCAATAAATATCTTTAAATAAGAAATGTCTTTAAATTTAAGTAAATAACAAATATTTTTATTATGTTCCTCCCTCCAATGCCAGAGTTGCTGTAGTAATCATGAGTCAGAGACACTAAAGGAAACCAACGAAACAGGCCTTAGCATGGAATGAAATGCTAATATATTTTAAACATTAAGTAGAAAGCTCAAATTAAGTTTCATAAAGGATTTACACTCTGTGACCCTTATCTATTTGACGCTACAGCATCTGAATAATGGGGAAGCTATATACCCCATCTTCTACGTGTTCCCACATTCAAACCCAATTCTGCAAAATTGCACTTGCAGGCGTGCCGAAGATGGCTCGAAATCAGCGTGACCTGTGCTGAGATTTAGCCAGCCAGCAGTCAGAGAAGCTACTGCTGTCCTCCCCATTGCAACCAGGCGCATGTTATCAGCGAAACAGCGGGATTTAGGACTCTGGTCAAGACTTACTGCATCTGAAATGAAATAAATAGAAGGAAATCCAGATCGCTCTGTCCTTTTTAATATTAGAGTAATGGAACAAAACAGGGTTTATTTTTGGAGGTCTTTTAAAGTGGTACAAAAAGGTTGGGCTTTGTGGACAATTGCCCAGAGTTTCAGCTACCCAGCCATAATGTAGCCAACTGACCATTATGGCCAAGTTTTTACTGTTGCTTTAGGAATTTAACCTTTTTTTCTTTTTTTCCACTATGACCACCTAAAAAGGATTATGCTGGTTTAATAGTTGAATTAATTACAAATACATGAGCACAAATGTTGTCATTTTCCTGCTTTACACATCCAAACCCAAAACTCTGCTGCCATCTTTATCTAAGACCATCTAAAATTCTGTGTCCTTAAATAATATATACCATATTGAGCTGCAATCTTAACAGTGACAAAAAACACCCTTACTAATTGCAGGCTGCCCCTTTTTCAAAAAGATGTCAGCAATCCCATCTAAGAGCAGCTGAAAATCTTTAGTGAGATCATGTTAATTTCTGATAATCATCACTAAAACTGTCTAATTATTCCTACTCATTATTCCTTATGATGACTGAAACCTCCTTCATCAGCTCTTTTGACCTCTATAGTTTTATTGTTCTTTAAATCATTTACAGCATGTCTCTTGCTATAGCTGAAATTGTAATTAACTTTAGCAATATCATCAAACATTTTACCAAGTTCTTCATCCAAAACTTTGGAAAAGATTGAGGGTAGGAGGCAGAACTAAAAATAAAATGTCCTCAGTGGTGGACCTTGTTCAACCAAAATTTGTCATGAAGTACCAATGTAAAATTAAGGTTATATACGAATGATAAATTAAGAATCATCATTCTTCCTTTAGAAGAATTTTGTCTTAGTTCCTGCATAAGAAGACAGTATTTTTAATGATATCCAATTAAACTCAGTAAACCAATTAACATTAACTCGCAGGGTAATTACATCTCTGGGCTTGACAAAGATCATACTTCAACCAACATGCTAGCAGAGCTTAGAGACTAAATAAATGTGTGGTTTACGTTGCAAGGTCATCTCCCTGATGTTATTATCCCTGACAAAGGAGTCAGCACTGCAAGACCACAGCAAGATGGCAAATGTGCACACTTGTCTGATCATGCTTTTGCCCAATTTTCTTGATAGGCAAGAAACATCTCCTGGCAAAGCTTAGCAAGATTCTGTACCATTCCAGCCCTTCTCAACAAAAACGGAGGGGAAAAGTAATCTAGCCATGCAGAAATTAAAATAGGAAGTGCCAAGATAATGCAGTTTTACTTAGTATATGCTGGAAAGGCTGGCAGAGCAGAAACAAAAGCCATCCATGCATGGTGTACCTGGGGAGTTGCTGTAACTATGAGACTCTTGTCTCTGCTTCAGAAATGGTGAGTTATGCAATTCTTGGGCTGTATTTCCCAGCAATTATATTCCTGTGCACATATCTTGCAGAACAGCAAAAGACCAAATCAAAATCTTTCACATTCATCCAAAACCTAAAACTGCAAAGTTTATAATACCATCTTAAAACACCTCAGATAATGCTTGAAGGCTGAACAACAGTTGATTTCACTGAGTCCAGTTACAATTTCAAACAGAAACATTTTCTTTAGATTTAATTTAGTTTATATTTTGCAGAATCAGTCTCCTACTTATCCAAATATGCAAAATTTTATTAAGAAAAGACAAGGAAAAAGAATGATCTATTTTGATCCATTTCTTTCAGGTGGATGGAAACCCTGCAAGAAAGATTTACGGCACAGCATTGTAACTCTTCCTGCTGATGTTAACAGATGTCTCAAAAATGCAAAACTGAAAGAGCTGGTAGACCTTTATTACTACAATGCATACAATACATTTGTTTCTGACTTGGTTCTCAATTGATCCCCAATTTAGTTACATTTTCTTTACTAGTTGACTTTTCCCTACTACTTTCATTTGTTCACATCAAGAAACCTTAGGAAAAGAATTCGAGAACAGATAATAGTAATTCTGCTGTGACACATTTCATATTGTGCCAGACTTGACAGCTGGAAAAAAACCTATTTCCAGTATGAATCTTTCCATAGAATCTTAACTACTAGATTTGATTAAAGGTTTTAAAAGTTGTATTGAATTTTAATGGTGGGAAAACATTCCTAACTGGGAAAACAGAGAGGAGAGAAAGCGGTGCTCATGCTTGTGAACCCCTGGAACACTGGGCCTAAATCCTGCTCTGAAACACAATGAGCACCGATTTCCCCGACCTCCATGAGAGTGTGCCCAGGGGCACAACATTTTGGTGAGGAAATGGGGGTAACTGCACCTAAGCACCTTCCGCCTGGGTCTCCTGAAGTTTCTCTTAGTGGCAGGTGGTACAAATAAATACAAAAAGATGCAGACTGCCTTTGTAGGTAGGTGGAACAATCTACAGGACTCACTTAGAACAGAGAGCCCAAAGGCTCAGGGTTTGTATCCAACACGTGGGAGCCATGTCTGGGTGTCTGGGCTCCAGCAAACTTCTTTTTCAATTTCACAGTACATATCCAAGATGTTGTGTATATAATCTTAATAACACACCAATTTAATCAGGTCTGCCACAGTACTTTAGCTATCCTTTAATTGACTGTGGTTTATATCTTGCATATTTAATAGTTACACAATTTCCACTTAACCAAAAAAAGACAAATATTAACAAATTTTATACTGTGAACTCCAATTAAAAATGATGGGTTTATTTCTCTGGAATTTTTTATTGTACTAAATAAAGTTCACAAGATGTAGAGGAAAAAAAACCTGTTCCTAATTATACCTTTCCAGTCTATTACAAGGAAATCGAAGCATCATTGCTGATACAGCTAAAAAAGAACTCAATATGTCCCACCCATCCTTAGCACCAGGTCTTTTTCTAGTAGCAGGTGATCTTTTGATCTCCCCCTTTTCCTCCAGGTTAACTGTATTCAGCATTTGTCCGAAGGACTGCAACACGCCTCATGACATTTCATAAGCTTTATAAGCTCCATTTTTCCCTTTACTTGTTTCCTCTGGTAGTTTTAAATCAGTTTATCTCTCCCACAGAGCAGAGGTCCTGACCTGACACGGACCTTTGACCGTCACAGTGCTAACACAAGAGCTCGCTTATGAGATCCGAGTGCCTTGGAAACCCAGAGACAGCTGGCACTTACTGAGAATGGGAGGTCAGTAAAATTAATGATGTTGTACTGAAATGCACAAGGTAAATATTTTGATATGTTAGAAGAGCATATATACTCATAAACCTCATCCATATGGACACTGCACATGAGTGGCAGCTGAGCCAGAAAAGAAGCAGCAATATTGGTGCCAAAAAGTGGCTGCTTCCTCTCCAAAATACTTAGATCTTTTCGTCCCACATATCTACTTTCCGTAATTGAGTTTTAAAATAAAAGGGAGGTCACTCTGCTCATCCTTGGGCTTCCTGGAAAATTATTGGAAGTCAGAGATATGTGGAAGATATCATGACCTATTCTGCACACCCCATGAAGGGGCAGCTGGGCAAAATTCTTAACTCAATTTGTCATCTAACTTCTGTCAAACACTTGACTTCAATAAAATATTCTGCAGATAATATCTCTAAAATGAAATTTTGATATCAAATGCTAAGCACAGGTAGGTGTTCTTTTAGCTAACATATCAATGTGCTCATTTTCACGAAAATTAGTTAGGCAACAGCTGCACTTTTTGCATAATAAAAAAAAACCAACCTTCAGGAATTCAGAGTTTATTTAAGGACTTATAAACACAAGGAATATATAGCATCAATGATGTTTCCCTCAGAAATTCATTCAATTTCCACCACTAGAGAAAAATGAACAGGAATGTCTGTGGAATAATCCCTATTTTAACTGTAACTCTACATGGGTTCAAGTTTGCCATTGCTGCCACAATGTTCAGTTTAAATGCTTTCTAGGCATCCAGCGGAAATTCCTGGATAATTATTATGTAATCTTGAGACATTTAAGAGGGAGTATTCACCACCTCCAAGATTAGATCACTCTCAGGAAATATATCTGGAATGTCAAAAGTTGTAGTTTGATGGAGTAAATTTCAAGGTATAAGTTATGTAATCAGTCTTACTGCATTGGCTTGATTTGAAATTTCATATTCCTGCCTTCCTCTACCATCCCTAGGTCTGTGCCGGGGCAAAGACAAGGAAATACCCTTTCAGATTTGGATTTAAAGCTGGGGAAGTGCAGCTAGGATCAGACTCTGCACAACCCCATCCCGGCAGGGATGCACTGAAAACTGGAATACCCATTATTCAGCAGGGAAGATGGACCTTGGATCTAAGGGTCACATTTCCTTTCGTGTTCCTGGGGCTTCCTCCCATGCACGTATATGAAGAGCGACACAGTCACCTGGATAGCAAGTGAGCTGCTTCCTAAAAGTTGTGAAATGTCTCTAGCTGATGTTTCCAAACAGGTTTTGTAATTGTGAGCAGAGGCCACCAAATCTCACCCAATAATCCATCCAAGTGGTTTGCATTTGTACCAGTAGATACACTGTACTTCAAGGACATTAAAGAATGGACAGATGCCTGTATTCCTTGTCAATAATTTCTGCTGTTTATTATCCTTATAATAGCCTGCTGAGAAGTGGCACCTGAGGTGGATTTGGGTTCCACTCTCTACAAAGAGAAAAATTAAGCTAAATTTGCACTGTTGAACAGAAAGAAGGGGAGGAGAGGGAGAGGGAGAGGGAGAGAGAGAGGGAGAGAGACAGAGCATGAGCACTGAGGGGAGATCAGCAGTAGCCTTCAAAAGTTTGTAGAAGGTATTCACACAGAGGAAAGAATTGTGTGATGGCTGTGATGGGAGCATTGGAAGCATTCCACTCCCTTGAGGAGCAGAAGATGCAACAGCTCTCCCTGCTGAGATTTTTGAGGACAAATTCAAAACATCTGCCAAGAAACCCCACCTTGGCATAGTGGATCTGCCTTCAGGAAACAGAGCAGGTGACCACTTGAGGACTCTTTCTAACAAACTTATGCCATGCCGTTCTTATTTTGTGTCTTGATGTTCATTTTCTATCATCTATTGCATTATGTCTTGGATTTGTTTGTTGGATTCATGAGCACTGTAGTGTCAGCTCTCTGAATCTAATACATACCCATATCCACATTTTATTTTAAGATTTTCACTCATCATATAGATGCAGCATGTCTTACCAAACATGCAATCTTCACTTTCATGAATGTTTCTAGTAATATCAACGGGGAAAAGTATATGAGTAGGGATATGCAAGCAGTTTCTTTGTTCTTAAATCTTGATTATTCGATGCCAAAACTAGCTTGGCATATAATAAAAGTGGTGCTATTAACATGTTAATAGCAATATTAATATTACTGGTGCAGTTGTTATAATCCCAATAGGTTGGGGTTTTTTTAACTGACTTTTTTTTATTCCACCAAAAGAGTATGACCCAACACGATCACTTGCCATTTACAAACAAGTTGTGCATGTACTTTAGAGAGAATTTTCCTTTTCCATAAGCAAAAGACAAAATAAGAAAAAAATAGTCAGGCCCTGATGTTAATAAGTAAGCCCCTGGCTTTATTAAATGGCAGTTTTGCCATGGGCTTCAGTAAAAATAATCAGGATTTCAGTCCAGTACTTACATGTCCATTCTGATTTTCCTTCTTGCTTTTGTAATTAAGCATGCTCTAGCTTGCTCAATGCAGTTTGTATTATTTTACAAATAAATCTTTCATTGGCACTATTCTACAGAAATGGACTAATCTCAATTTAGAACATAAATTCTGGGAGCATAAATAAGAGACCACTTCTTCCCACACACACATTCATTCCATCTTCAAGTATGACTTTGATTGGAGTGGGATTGCCAGTAGTCTTGGACAGTTTACAAGCTGTCCCCAAAATCCTGAATGATGTGTTTCTTGCTGAGTCTATGCCCCACAGGATCTGCCAAGCAGGCATCACACTAATCCAGTATTGAACTATTCAAGCATGTGGGAGTTTGAGCTGTCAAGAACAGTAAGAATCATAAGCAAGAAACTCAGCTTTTCTCTCTTTTTCTTGCCCGTTTCATATATGTAACTACATTTATCAATATGTTATGTGTTCATCTCACCACTAGCCTATTTTGATTTCTTTCTCTGCAGAAGCCACTATAATCAATCTAAACCAGTCTAAACAATTCAAGGAGTCTTATATGTTTACTTCAGAGAGAGATTCTGTGAAGAAAAGGCTTTTCCAGTTCACACAAAATGTGCATGCAGGGGTAGGTAGCTGAAGTGGGACAAATCTCCAAGCGGTCACAGACTTCCACTGATCTCTGAACAGCTATCTGAGCTGCCTTTCCCCTAATCTGCAAACATTCTCAATATGGCCTCAGAAATCAGTGGCTCAAGAATTTATGCAAACCATTAATTTTATCCCTCCCCAAGTTTAAAGACAGAGGGGAAGAAATGGTCTCATCCAGTGCAGTAGGATTGCTTGACTGCGTGGCGTTCCTGCTCAGGCTCCCTCTGTTCCTCAACGGTTTGCAAATGAATCAGCACAATTTGGTTTAAATAGAGGGTTTGGCTTGGCTTGGCTTTAAGGATACTATATAAAATTCTGAGCCACTTCAAAAATGCCTTGACACAGATTTACTCCTAGGTTACACAGTGTAATTGACTCTGCATTTCCAAGAAAGGTCTTCAAGAAGGAAGAAAAAAGACCTAAATTTTTGGTCATGCTCCGCGTGGACATCCACTGTTCTGTACAACCCAGAAAAGGTTAAGAAAAGCAGATCAAGAAGGGAGACGTTCCTCGGAGTTGTTATGTGACCCCATGAATGGAAAAGATCCCAGCATGAGCTCTCTCTAGCAAAGTGGGCAATATCTATTTCAAGAAAATGTTTTTATCATTTATTATGTCATAAGCAAAAGAGTAAAATAAACTGTTTATTATCATGTATAAAATGCTTTTGACCAGCCAACTGAAAAACTAATTTCATTTTCTCATTACACTGCCTCAGGCATCCTTTAACGTCAATTTTTATTACAGAAAAAGAAGGGAAATTAAAATGATCGGTTACAGTGGAAGAAAAAACATTTGTTTCAGAATTTTTAAAAGTAAGACTCATAAGCACTGAACCTGCTAATCATTCTTGGTAATTACCATTAATTTTGCATGAAATGGAAGAGAGGTCCTAGGGATCTGTATTTTAATGCCCCAGAAGGAACTCTCCTGTGTGGAAGTATTAAGGTTTCTAGGAAAACTTGAAACAGTGAAACCGTGAGTCTCTGCAGAGACAGCTAAGTCTCATCGCAGTGGAAGAGGAAAGTTAGTTATATAGATGCTCTCCTAAGGAGTATTAGGAGCATTTTTCTTGCTTCTAGGTGGAATTTATTGCTCTCCTTTGGGTACAATTAAACCAGCTTCACCAGCAGAGTCATGTACCTTAACATCTTTTACACTTCTGAAATGCATCAGATTGCAGCAGTTCTATGGCCTTACCAAACAAGACAAGAAAATGCCTACAAGGCTCAGAGCCCCCCTGCGCCCCCCCCCCCCCCCCCCCCCCAGTGGCTCATCTTAGCCCTTTTCCTCCACAAAGGAGACACACTAGAGCAATCCTGGAGTGAAAGTAGGCCCCATGGGGACCCCTGACAGAGACACAGGGAAAATTAATAAATAAATCAGCACTTACCAGTGGCCCAGTAGCTCATTTTGTACTGGGGCTTTTCACCAGATGTGAAAGCCTTTTGGCAATGCGTGGAAATGGATACAAGCAGCGAGACTGAAACCCTTGACGTAAATATTTACCATTTTGTGACTTTTTTCCTTGAAACATTCAAAGAATGCTATTGATCTTATCAGCATGCGGAGCCTCGTAGAACCCATAGCACAACATTTAATCACCTGGTTCTTGCAAGACCTTCCATGTGCTTCAGCTATGAGGGACTGGCAGCAGGGAGGACCTTCCAGGATGTAATGTCACCTGTGCAATGATACCAAAAGCGGTGTGCTTCTTGCAAGGACCGTCTGCCATAAACTCTATCAAAGCAGCAACAAGACAACAACACAGTAAGACATTTCATAAGAATAAAGAATGTCACATCTTTTTGTGGAACAATTTCACAGGCATTTCTAATCTAATTCCCAAGGTACTCACAGATGTAGGATTTCAGGCTATTCATTTTCCTGGGACAGCTTTAGGAGACATCCTGTTTCCTTTCCTTCCTCTTCCTTTTTCCATTTTTTTTTCCCCTCCTTTCCTATTCATCATTTTCTTCCTTTTTGCAGAATACCCTGAACTTCAGTGGGAATGATGAGTTCCAACGATGTCAGAATACTACCTTAAATGACTACCACTGTCTTCCATGGAAAAGACTCCAGGGAAGTAAATGTATAAATACATGCAATTTTAATTTATCTACATATTGAACAATCATCTTAAGATAGTAGAGTTGGAGACGGACGGTGGAACAGAGACAGAAGTGTGCGCTATGTATGCTGTCAGCTCGGCCGTTTCCTGGAGTCAAATTATAGGGAATCGATCCTTACCCATCTGCAAAAATCAAATTAGAAACCTCTTAAAACTCTGCTAAAATGCTAATTCCTATGGGGCATTTACTTTTAAAGCATCCTCCAGGACAGGCCTTCCTCGGATCCAGGTGAGATGGATCACTATGGCAGGTTCAGGCCTGATCTTCACCTGTTTTATTTTGGTGAAGTTACTCTAATTTATTCAGTAATTAGGCCAGCTGATATCAGTTCAGAATACAGTTTGTACATGCCTGTTTGCAATGATATATACTGTGTCAAACAAGAGACAAAAATTTCCTTATTCAGATCCAAGCCCTAGGCAGGTGTTTTTCTCTTTTGTTTTCTGAAAATTGTTTAAATGTTTCAGGCAGGTGCTTGAATGAACACCATTAAAAACTAACTTACCATCTATCTTCTTTCTAAAGGACACGTTGATTTAGGACTGCATGGCACATCAGTTAGAACATGACTAAACCCATCTTAATTATTCTTTTATTTAAGTCTACACATTATCTTTAGGTGTTTCTCTGCCAGGCTAACACTGAAACTGTGGCAAGCACCCTTCCCTTTAAAGCTTTTCTGAATTGCATCAGGCAAAATTAATGTTATTATTAAGATGTTGCATCCTAATGTAATTCATCTTAAAAAAAGCCAGCAGCAGACAGTTACTGCATAAGGATGATGAGCAAAGCTTGCTCTTAATATGCTCGCAGGAACCTACCACTAGCTAAGGGTATGCAATGCAGTTTGCTTGGAGCTGCAAAACAATCTAGTCTTTCAGGACATAAAAGTAATATAACATGGGATTAAGGGTACAAAAGGTGCTAGAATAATATTTCCAGAAAGCAGGAAAGACAGTTAAACCAGAAAGCAATCACTATACAGAAGTAAATACAGTATTTTGAGAATACCTTCTATTATTCTTGTGAATATTCTCAAGGGGATAAGGAGGCTTTATATCACAGATAATTAAATGCAGGCTCTTTACTATTATATCTGTTGTATTCCAGAGAGCAGTAGGTTATAGGGCAATAGACTGAAATTAGATTTTAGCAGAACATGTGTCCTGACCTTTCTTTAAAGCAGATCTATTTACTTTATAATGCAGTTCATCTTGTAGGAACTGATGTACTCATAGCCAGTGTAAAGGTTAAGACATATATGACTCTTACACCTTCTTGCTTAGAACTCTAACATAATTCTCTTTGTTTATATTGTGCAAAGAGATATTTTAAATAGACAGTGTTGAAAATAATCTTTTTTGTGGTGATGTTAATTTCAGCTATCCTAACATTTATACACGCAGTGGAGCGAATGCATTTCTGAATTGCAAATCTAATGGACCTGATCTTCTCAGGGTAAATCAGAGTAGCTCCACTGAATCAAATACTGAAGCCAATGAAATTTCACTGATTTATATCTAGGTACCTAACTCAGAACTTAAATGGATTAAAGCCAGATTTACATGATTGTAAGTGATAAGATCTTGGCCTCCTGTATTTTGATACATTATGGGCCAGATTGTGAAACCCTTATGTCAGTGGCACAACTTGCATGAGTAAGTGTTCACTGATGTGACTGTGGGCTGCACAATCTGGCTCTGTATGACACAGATGTAAACAAGTAACCAAGAGAAAGTTATTAAGTGGCTTTGATGATCTCATAAATAAACACGTCATGACACTTAAGTAGCTTTAATAGTATCAGAACCACAAGAAATATGTATAGTCCTATATTACAGATGCCCTGTGTTGTGGTCTTTAAACATAATGGATGAGAGTTGATTCAGCTATATCATGCCATGATTCTGGATACCACTTGATTTGCAGAGAAAAAAATGGCATAAAGTAGGACAATGTTGCACTATGCAATGCAAATGGGAGGTTTTGCACATTCCTCACTACTCTTACTGTTGCTGTTTATTGATCACCCAAAATCTTTTTCCTTTGCATTGTGATCTTGGGGTTTTTCCTTCTTGTTCTTAGTTTCTCTTGGGTTTTATCCTCTTGTTCTTACTTTCTCCTCCGTCATGTAATTTATTTTCCTTCACATTTGAGCACTTCCCTTTTTTCTTGCAGTAGGTAAGTTTATCCATTAACACTGCGTGTTTGCGTGTGCATATTTCAGACACTAATACACATATATACAAATGTTAATTATATGTACATCACGTAGGCTAATTTACAAGAAACACAGTCATGAATTTAAGTAGTGACAACATCCAAAGTCTTGAGGCAGTTACTACTCATGCCCACCCCTGGAGCTGCTGCTATGTCCTAGCAGAACGATGCTTCGTGTCGTGAAGGTTTGCTGCTATTAAGGACCTGTACAAACACGTTCCCGTAACACACCACTTAGCAGAAGGCAAGAGACTATTGAATTAGCTCATTGGCCATGTCTGTAGCTCTTAATCACTAAATACTACATAAATTATCATCACAGCCAAATGCACGGGTCTTTCTCTACTAACAGTACCATGAGAAATAAATAGTAAAGAAATGGAAGCAAATAACATTTTGCTTTCAGACAAATGGTGGCTCATTTTAGGGAAATTTAAATCTAGTCTGTTTGGCCATTTGGATAATGATCAATACTTGCAACATACAGGGATAATACTTGAAGCTTCAATTGGTTTGGTAAGGGGAATTCAAGAACAGCACCTCAGCAACTTCTCAAACATTGCAGGAAGCAACACAACAGCAGGCTTTTACAAAAGAAGCATCTAGAAACAGAAGAGCTACTAACAGATTAGCAACTGAGCCTCTTGGAGATGCTGTGGGCTTCAAACTCATCCTACCCCAAAACTGCTTGCTTCTTCCAATGTTTTTTATCCCAGACTTGCTTCCCAAGAGACAGTACTCTGCTCACAGCACATTCCCCAACAGTAGCACCTCATGGGGCTGGAAATGTGTTTCCTGGGGAGCGCTCTGCCTATCATCACAACTTTTTTTTGGAAAAATATGTTTCCATTTGGGTCAAAGGACATTCCCAAAAGTTAAAGTAACCTGAACAAACAAAATAGAAAAGTAGATGTGCAAAATATGTTGTGCACCTACACAGAAACACAAAACTCTTAATCTTCTTGAGAAATACAAAAAAATTATACATCTTAGAGAATTAATTTCCTTTTTTAAAAAAATTTTCCATGTGTTAGTTTTATACTCCTCGCTATTGCCCTCATTATTGTATGGAATTCGTATGTATTACAAGTTTCAATTTTATAAACCACAGTAAAAAGAGCAATAGGTAGTAAAACTAGGAGGTTCCAAGGGGAGAGTCTGGACCAACAGCTCTGTGTCTGACATGATATGATAAGTATCGATTCACCTGGCTATTAGGCTTTTCTACTGGATTACCCCAAGTCTGGTTTTATTAGCGTGTGCACAGACACAGAGCTGTACTGCAGCTGTTTGCTAACTGTGCTAAAAGAGAGCCCAGTTGGCCATAGAACTGAGCAGGCAGTAGTGCAACTCCTACCCTGTAGGAGTTAGAGACTTGCCCTGGGAGCACTGGCATATACACAGACCAGCTGGGGGGAAGTTCCTGCTGGCACGGGCTCCTCTCCCCTCCTTTCCCTGCTCTGCCCCTTTCTCCCATTCTGTGTCATTTCCCTGAAGTTTCCAAACTCTCGCTCATTCTCCTTCCTTAGGCACATGCATATAAGGGCTGCGTTATGCGCAGGGAGATAAGGGAAGTGGTGAATCATGAAAAACAGTAATTAATGCTGAAATGCCATGTGTGGGACTTTTTTGAATACGTTGCATGAGATTAGTGTTTTATATGGATATTTCTTTTCCAGTAAAGGACTAGGCTTTCTCTTACAATCAAAATAAAAACAAACTATGAAGCAGCACCAAAACCACAAGCTTGGTAACCATCCTCATTAATGTAATTTCAAGTCCCACAAAAATTTACTTACGTTGGTAATCTTAAAGTCTGTGGAACGGTTGCCAGTGGCGCAATAAGGGAATATCAGCTCTGATTTTAACGTGAGCAAAATGGCTTCCGCAGTGTTTTAGAGGAAGAGTAGATCTAGCACGGAAGAGGCCTTACATAATAACCTTTTTGTAAAGCTTGGATGGCAAGATGATTCTGTAAGACACTGAAGTCACATGTCATTAATCAGAAATGACAGTCTTTATTCATGTATATTTGACTGAAACTGCATAATTTTAGCCTCCAATAGCCCTGGATAAATGACCCTAAGTGTAGCACTTTTTCAAATTGACAGTGATTAATGATGGACCAAAAAATTATGAACACAGAAGAAGTAAACATGAAAAATAGACAAACCCTTTAGTATCACACAGATTTCTTGTTTTCACTTTTTCAACTCCTTCCCTCCCATTTTTTATCTCTATAACCTTGCTCATCATGTTTTAATCATTTTTATGATACTGCATTTGTTACATTTTGCCTGCAGTGCCCCCACGCTAAACCCTGAGCTTGCTGAAAGATTCATTCAGATAAACGGAATTGATTTCATATTTTCCCATTCATGAAAAGAGTCTTTAAAGTTAGAAACTCTTTATGCGGTATGAAACTAAAGAAACTGATTACTTCTAGGAAGCATTTATCTACATCTCTTGACAAAACTGCAGAGCACTTACTCACGTGAGCAGCATCCCTTACACAATGAGTGGTTAACCAGCCTCACTAAGACTGCAGCAACCCTGCAACTTCCCAGTCACTTTTATAAACACAAATCACCTGACTGAGCGTGGGATAAATAATGTAAATAATGTTCTCTAAGTAATTAAAACCCCACCCTATTGATCTTTTTACAAACCACTGTGTGCTCGCACTAATTGATGAAATAGTAAAGAGAAACCAGCACATAATTAGATTTGTAGTGCATAAACTAGTCCTTGTCTGTAACAGTAACTGCTGCTGGAATTAATTACTGACCCCATCTCAGACCCTGCTCAGCTCTGCACTGTGCCTCAGCACCGGCTGATGCTCCCTACACACAGCTGACACAGGTCTGAGCCTGGAATTAAATACAGTTGAATTTATACCTTCCTCAAAGTGTCTGCTGATATATGAGCTTGAGTTTATGGCAAGACATCTGTACTGGGGACAGTGAGCACAAGCACGCCGAGGCGGAGGGGGTTCACTTCCTTGCTGACAGGGCTGGTTGGTCTCGCTGTGACCCACCAGGACGGGACCAGCTGGGAGATGGGAGAAGGGCAAGCGCTGCCTTGCACCGATTCCCTCTGCCCCCTGCCATCAGTCATACGGTGAGACAGGGTTTCTGATTTCAGACGGGCTTCAGATGGTGTAGGCTACAAAACTGATTTCATACCATGAGCAAAATGACTGAGCAAGAGGAAAGCCAGCAGCTCCAAAATGTATAAATTCAGATATATTTGGATATATTTTGCAATTTATCACCTTACAAAAAGCTTCAAGGTCTGAAGATGAAATTAGAAATAGATGGTGGCCTTGTTTTCTTCTCATCAGAACAAGTATTGGCCAAGTACGAGCACAGTCCAGAAATCACCACAGACCTGCTATTTTATTCTGGTACTGAGGCTGATGGTTGAGCTGATCCATCACACACTGTTTGATTTCCCGTTGCAGTCAGCAGGGCTGAGTGTGTGGCAGTTGTTAGTCGTCTTGGCAACTGAAATGCAGTTCTAGATGCTGCTTTTATCTGAAGCTCTACGCCAACACAAATCTCTGCTGCCTGTCAAGCTTAAATAAGAAGTTTTGGGGGGTTTGTTTAGTTTTGGGGTTTTTTTTAAACCAAGAGATTCTTGAACTGGGCAAGTACTGACAGTTGTTGTGAAGGTAAAAATGAACCTTTGAAACTGTTTCCACTGGTGTTAATTTACTGTACTCCAAAGCTCTGAACTGATTCTGGGAGACTAAAATTCTGCGTAGTTTCATTAAGAACACACTAGTGCATGTGCTGTTGGTGTGTACAAAAGGAAAGGCTCTTATTGGCACTTTTCTGTATCACGAGAGTGACTTTCATATTGGATTAATAAGGCTAACATTGCCGCTGCGTTATCACTTTATGAAAATTTGCTAATGAGATTTGAAATTGCTTAATGAAAATATCCCAGCTCTCCCAAACAGCTACCCTGCCGCTCGCTTGCTGAAAGCTGGACTGCACGGCTGCTGAGAAAAAACAGGGAGGGAGTACTCGATGCCAGGAGAGACAAACTCTGATTTTCTCACACACCGCATCATGTAATGTCATTCCACATCAAGGTCCCCTGAGTTACACCATGTCAGCCCAGCTTAGGGCTTCACGCAGTGTAACAGAAGGCGACATGGTGTAATCCAAAGCAATAAGCTCTAAGGAGCCTGTTGCCTCATTAAAGCACTTGTGCAACAGGGCTGGGTGCTGCCACGATCGATACTCCCAGTCTGCTGAGCTCTGCACCCGGCTTCAAGCAGGGTCAGCACAGGGCCCTGCACCAGGGCCCTGCACCAGGGCCCTGGCCACCACCACCCTCCAAACTGGGTGGCCAGACCACACTGCAACCCCCTGTCGTGGGCAGAGAGACCAGCTGCAGGGCGTGGAGATACACCCTGCCACAGACCTGCTGACCGTTCCCATATTGCAAAATACAAATAAAAATCCAACCCAAAACCAACAGCAGCAAGTTATTCCCTGCTGTTTACTTAGAACAGCTTCCACTTCTGGGGTGAAAATGAATGGCGCTTCACCAGACATGTAATTTTAAGCTTAGCTTGTCCCCCTTTCCTATTCCTTGCACTGAGGAGGCAGAGCGGTTTGAATGCCTGCAGGAAGTAGCTCTAGTCATGGATTTGCAACTTGGAGGCATTTGCCATCCAGACACCCCCGGGGAGCACTCTGGGTCGAGGAGAACAATCGCAATAGATACGCAGAATAAGACCACAGATTTGTGACAGATCCATTAAGAGGACCAGGTCTCACTCCTTACAATAATTGCTGAAGGCCATCTGATTAGTCTGGAAAGCAATAAAGCTCCATTTTTTCCCTCACTCCCAGTTATCACCGTTTTCTACTGGGCCATGAAGACAACGAGAAGGAAAGCTGCAAAAGTGTCAGTCATAATTCTGCATTCCCTGGCACATTTCTCAGCTGTGGAATTATGCAACAGAGGAATCGGTTCTCAGGTGTCTGCTCTTGTCCTGCCATAAACCATGTCTTGTAACACCGCATTCAATACTCCGTGAAGCAAAAAAAGCCCCTCTCCGTAGGAGGCATTTGGGTCGACATTAGCTGGGCAAAGGGCTCCATGCAGGAGCAGTGTGTTGTGCTCCAGGAAGCACTGAATGCCAGTGGGTATCCAGCAGGAATCTGGAGCACCTGAGTTTCTCTTATGGGGAGTTTCTTCTTATGGGGAAGAGCCACTGTGAGTTTAAAAACCGATTAGTGAGCAGATGTTCATTTAATCCAAGCACCCACCATGAATTTTTGGTTATTATTAGATCACGTTTAGACCACAAGAAGAATGAGGCTGCTCCTCAAGTGTGCATGCATGTGCTGCTCACCAGGGCTGCCCTACTGCAGGCTTCAACATAGAAACAGAAATAGGTAGCCCTTAGGTCAGGCACTTCCACTTTCACACTGAGCTCCTGGTGCCACCCAGATTTGCACCAGCTGAGGTTCGCCATCACTACAGAGACATCTGACATCCAGCTGTGGGCCGTTAGCACTCATTTCCCAGCTTACAGCCCAGACCGTTTGGATTTACTGTTTGGTTTCTTTTCACTTCTCCACAGGCTGGTATTATTTCACGTCATGTCTTGGAGATGTGTACAGCTTGCTTTGAGCCCTGTGCCAAAGGCAGGTGGATCTATTGTTTATGTCACTGATTAGTCAATTCCCAGCATGAAAGGCATAAGCAAAGTTACATGAATCAATGTTAATAAAATATTAAAACAAGGACTCTCCAACAGTCTACATGTATTGATCAGACAAGGAAAAAACACAGAAATGAGCAAAAACCCCAGCCCCTGAGCCAACTTCCAACATGGCAACTGGGGGACTTGGAGCTCCTCATTCTCATTCACACAAAGCTTACTGAGGCATCACCCTAGCAACATAAAGATACCTCAAAAGGTATATAAATATTCAAACTTTAAGGCCTATAAATATTCAAACCTTAAGGCCTATTTATATTGCCAGAAGGGGGTAAAATGGCCTTAGACTAAATGAGAATTAAGATAGTAGGTTTTAAGGCCAGAAGGGATCCCTGTGATTGCCTAGTCTGACCATAGAGTTTTACTCAATAGTTCATTTATCGAGCTGATGTCTTCTGGTGTCAGGAGTGCAACTCAGTAACACAGGTATTTACTGCACAGGGAGCCATAAAGATATTTTGCAGTGAATGTGCCAAGGCTACACAGCGCAGTGAAGCGCTCTTGTGGTATCCTGACATCCCATTTGTAAGAGTTGGTTCCTTGTGTTTGGGCTAGATCCCACCCGCCTGGGAGTGCTCTGGAAAAATGTGAGGAGGTGGTAAGACTTCAGATCTGAGGTGGATGCAATAGTTCCAGTCTGATACATGATAGGATGCAGTCCCTGTCCTTGGAGCTCCTTTTCCATCCTTCTGCATAGAGGAGTTCATATGCATGGTGCTGGATCCAGATCTATGTTCCCTAGATGACCTGCTTGTAAAAAGAGATGGGTTCAAAAGTAGGCCCTTGCAGAAAAACAGATGCTGCAAGTGAGCTGAGCAATCTTGGGTAATTAAATTGCAATAAAAAATTGCTTCATTCATTAACTATGGTAATTGACCAAAAGCAATAGGACACCTACTATTTTAACTGCCCCAATATGATTCAGGGTGCAATCTCCATGTGGAACAGGTCATTTGGGTCTAACATGGCTTCAGATGATTGTGTTAAACAGCTCATAAATATCTTCACCCTTTATTTCCAATCACTGCTTTCAACAGAGTTTGAGCAAAGATGAATCTTTAGGCCGGGATTTATAACAAATTGTGTCTGTTAGATTTCTACGAGCAATCTCTTCTTTTGCTCATTCCTCTAGGCCCTATCTAGCATGAGATGTAGTCTGTAAAGATCTCTCAAAGTTTCGTGGGTGTTGCTTCCTATTTTCTTTATTTGTTATTTAAATGTGATAATGTGCTGTCTTATTGTTATTTTTATTATTTACAACGTGCCAATACATGGAAGTGTCTCCCCTGCAGAGTACAGTCTGTCAGGAAAATATACTGGAGATGCAAAAGAGACTTTTGTTTTTCAGTAGAGGTTTTTTTCCACATCCTGCACAATTAGTATTTATTTTCTAACTGTATGGATATCAGTGTTCAGCCAGTTCTATGTCCCAGGCAGACAGGGTGCTTACTACAATAACGTATTTACCCAAATAACAAGTGTTGTAGAGATCAGTTGCAATGATCCAACCAAACACATTTCTCCTGGTTTTAATTTAAATAGCAATGGAGTAGTGATAGCTAACAAAAAAAAAAAAAAAATCATATAAAGTAACAATTCTGGTGGGTTTTTGTACTGTGAAAATTGCCCAAAGCTCCTAAGTTATGCCCTGAGAATTTTAGCTAAGCTGCTTCTTGTTTTGTAAGGGCTCTGCTTATTTTCAGTTTCAGCTGTACAACTTGTACAGCACATTGAATGATTTAACCAAGCAGATTTAGAGTTCAGTAGACAGTGTTCTTTGTTAGATTTTAGTCACATACCAAATTCAATAGACTTTCTGCTGCAGGCGTACGTCAAAATGCCAGGAAGGCATGAGACATTGTTGAATATGTTGGAGTTTATTGTTTGGAAAAAATTAAACTTGGTCTCTCATTCAATCTTTAATTAAATAGTCATACTCTAAAGCTCAAGGGACAAAGGAAAAGAGAGAATAAAGACAGTTGTTCTGTAAAACACAACAGATATTTCTTTATATCTGTACAGAACAAGTCAGTATATGTCATCTTCTCTGAAAATAAATACAAGTATTTTGGGTAAATGTGTTCCAACAAAGAATTACCATCACTACTGCTAGCTATTACCTACATAAGATCATTAACAAACAGACAGCTTTTCTGCATAAATAGAGCTGTGTTTGTTTCCTAATAAGAACTGCTATCATATTCTCTGCTCGTGAGTTTTGGAAAACAAGTCTTAGATCTCTCTGTAAAGACCTCACACAAAAACTGAACAGCCATATGTGATAGCTAGCTAAAAAACAAGTCATTTATCTGCTCCCTGTCTGCAAATTTGTCCTTAAATATGAGCACTTAGCAGACTGTATGTTAGATCCCAGGCGTCAGGCATCAGCATTAAATTGGTTAAGCCCAAAGAACTGCCAGGAGTCCGCTGAGCCTCCCATTTCAAGGAATCCTTTCAAAGGCCACTATTAGTGGTCTGACCACATACCCACCCAACTGGATTCAGATTCAGAACACTTGAAAAGTGCTCAAAGTGTGGGGAACCACACCACAGAAAGCCAGCAGCCCTTAGCTATGTCATCCCTGCCGTGCTGGAAGTATTTGCACTCTCCAGGGGTCACCGTGGGAAGCATGCTGCTCTCCAGCAGATTTCCTTCAGCGTGTTAAACCAGGGAGGCGAGAATTCCATGGCATCCATGGGACATGGTCCTTACCACTGTATGCCACGTTTGCCCAGACAGTAAACATGTCATCAACCTGCATTAAAAATAACAATGGTTTTGGCAGCTTTCTGGCATTGACTCTATGATTGTCAAAATAACTAACAGCAGCAAAGTTAAATCTCCTTTATCCTAATAATTCCTAAATTGTGTGACAGAAGTACTTTATTCCTGCAAATGTAATGAGAATGAGAAATGGTACAAATTCTAACCCATTCAATTACAATCTTTAAATTGTAATGCTGTTTTCCTCCTTGCAGACCCTATTCACAGTAACTTGAGGCAAATCAATAAGTAGCTCTTTAAACTGAGCATTTTAATATTCATATTCTTAATTATCTATTTCATGGGGGTAGTGAAAGTTCATTATTCCTCCTCACTCCGAATATTTTAAAATGCAAACCGAAGTTCTACAAGGTTATGACAAAAATATGCACTATTTTCTTACATTGAATTGTGAAGGTCAGTAAATCCACCTGATTAGAGGTGATCGAACAGCAGCCACGGTCTTACAGGCAGGAGCGTCCGTCTGTTCCCATTGAAATTGAGAGTTACTTGGCCAGTTCAGCAGGTCAGGGGTAGGTCAAACTGAGTGATACTCAACTTGAGTAATATTTGAACAATAAAATAAGTAAATTCTCTTCCTTTACTTACAGTTTTCCAAAGAAAGAAAATTAATAGTTACTGTCCAGTGCCTGACTATAAGACTTAAGGCTTGGAAGAGCCAAACTTCACTCAATATAGTAGATTTCCCCACTTACTTAGCCTCCCATTGTCACAGATTTTGCCTATGGAGTTTGTTCATGAAACCCAGCTTTGTCTTCCCCCTTCTGAAACCTCCCGAAGCCAGGGTAACCTATGAAGTGGTTTTAAAATTAGCCCTTTAAATATAAGACCTAAAACCAGTCCATAGTAAAGGTTTACCCAGTGCATTCTCCAGTATCCAAAAAGAGCTGGACGAGACACAAGACATGCACAACATGATGTTTGCCCACATTGCCTTCCAGTCTCCAGCAAGTTTTATCTGGGGGCTTCCTGAGGCAGAAATGGTGTCTTTGTGTTGAACAAACCTGAATGGATTCTCTTTGATAAGTCTGACCTGTCCATCCTTTGAACCCACATAAACTCTTAGCATCCCACCAGGAGGAGTCCGACAGTTTGATTACACGTTCTGCAAGAGCAATGGGATGGCCGGTGCAAGTGCTTTACCAGCGAGGAGTGCAGGATTTGACCTTTGTCATTAATATGGCAGAGCAGGTCTTTCGCTGGGAGTACAGTTGCTATTTGGCAGTTTTGTTCTTTTCCTTTTTTAAGCAGAAGTTAACTTTTTTATTTAGTTGAACAGGCTTGAAGTAAATTCTACCAACTTTCATTTTCAAACTACAATAGCCAATAATCACTTCCAATCCAGGTGCCTGGGAGGTGTGCAAGAACCTTTTTAAATGCAAAATAACATGATTCTGTGACAAATAGAAAGGAAATCATTTTCAATCTAAAAGCAGTTGGAAAATTCATGATGTGTACTCATTAAAAGTGCCTTCAAGATATTAAGACAGTCTTTATAAATGCAAGATGAATAAAAATCGTAAGTAGCAGCTATGATGTACAAAACACTTCAGTGAACACAGTTGGTTTTGGTTGATGCTGCTGGGGTTTGTTTTTTTTAAGCAAACCTGCAGTGCTTTTAAGACCTCAGTACGGACCCAAAGTGAGGAGTATGGAAGAGAATCTAATTCCACTGCTATGTGAAGACAAAGAAAATAGCAAGTTTGATGTGGCTTTGTGACCAAATGTTGGGATGGTGGAGAAGCATCTTTTTTGTAGTGACTAGCTGCTTAATTGCCTAGGTGTGGAAGGTGAGACTCCGCACTCATGAATATGTGAACCAAACCGTACTTCAAGGGGAAACTATCAACCCTTCCAACACCAACTATACCCCAAAATTTTCCTCAAGCTCAGTACGACTCACAATTGTTCACGCAGTGTGGCAAAGCTAAACGGGAGTGCACTGGGCTCTGAGTCAAAAGAGCCTTCACCTCCCTAACAGTGGGCATTTAAGCAAGCTCTGAGTTATAATAATTCTTTTACTTAATAAAAGTATTGAAGCTGCTTTAGCAGGATTTGGTCCCGTAGCACCGAAGCTTTACAATTGATTTCAAGAGGTGATAGCTAAAACCCCGCTGGCACTGAACTAAAACCATAGATGGAAATGCTATATATGGTACTGTAATGGGTTAATGAATCTTCTTTCAAGTGCTGTTTAATTCACAGAGGAATAATCTATCTACTCTGCTCCAAGGACTCAGTTTCTTTCAGTACCTGACCAGCAAATCTCAGCCACAGCAGTATTTGCCCTGAGCTGCAAACATGCAGCCACAGACCCTCTGCTTTTCCACACAGGAAACCCAGGAGGGTGTTTTAAAGAAACAGGCACAATTATCAGCACTTAAACATCCCTGATTTTATCGCCAAGAATAATAGCGACTTGGTTCAGCTGTTCATGAAGCCACCTATTTAATCTGCTGCTTCAGTTTAACAAAAACTTCCTTAAACTTCTCATTTCACTTTCATAGAGTGACATCCTTAACAGAACCAAAAACTGTAATAAAAGTAAGTAATAAATCCTTTGGGAATTCTCATTATTTCTATTTTCACAGGTTTTCCCACTGCTTTAAATCTTAACTGTGTTTCCTACTCAGGAACATACTCCATAAGGAGCTTAACTTTAAGCATGTGCTTAAGAGTCATTGAATCCAAAGGGAACTGCGTAGAGTTGGGGGGCTGGCAACCAGAAATGATCTCTCACAGATACCATTAGCTTATCTCCAGATTTAAAGGGTGACAGAGGCCATTGGTGCCTGTGGGAGACAGACTGGTTTGATTTGATCAGGGCTTTCATCAGTGTCAATATTTTTTTTTTGTAACTGAAATTTGAACAAATTTTTACATCTAAACACATGCCAAATCAGTATCACCTCAATATCAATAGGCTGGAACACGCGCTTTTGTGCTGTATGGTAAGGGCTAAAATACGAGGCCAGCGCGCAGGAGTTAGTGTCCTATACTCAATCCCAGTCCCAACATCTGTCTTAAATCAGCTGGTTGAACATCCATTTAGCAACGGGCTATCTCACTGAGAAACCTGCACCGCTGGGGAGGATGGCAGTGCACCACCTGGAACGGCTTTCCTTTTGTAGGCATTTCCAACCAGTTCCACCAAGTGCCACCTTTCTCCTCACTGCCTTGTCAGCATTTATGTTTCAGTAGCGTACAGCGGCCACTGGCCAGATCAGCGCCCCATCAGTGCCTACCAGCCCAAGAACAAACCCTCCTTCACCCGAAGACATTGCAATTTAAACAGCTAATGCTTTGCAACAGAAACAGCAAAGCGCAGGATTACAGGCTGGAAATCATCTCTCTCCTGTCCTTCCTCCTCCACCCCAGGCTTTTAATCTTAGAGAGGACACGTAATATTTTCGGCACGTCCATTAAAGTAGTCCTTCCCAATAAATTCACATTGGCTGTAGCACGTGCTTAACTCGGAGCTGGGCCAGCATGAGCCCACGAGCCCTGTTTCGCAGGGAAGGTTCCCCCAGATCTCAGGGACGGCCTATGATGATCCTGAAAGTCACTTTACCATCGGTCGTGCCTGGCTGAGGCTGGCTGGCAGGGAACAGGCTTCGGAGACTAATGATATGGCTGCAAGTCTGCATAAAAACAAGAGTACTGCAGCAGTGGTAACAAGCGGAAAGTAGCATTTGCCCTCAAGAACGTAGCCTGGATGGAGCCTACATGTGCACTGCACCCTGCAAGGACCCTGCAAGCCTGTCGTGTTTCCCTGTTGAATATTACAAGCAACAAACGCAGTTCTGGAGGAATTGCAGTTTCACAGGAAAGCTCCTGCAGTCCATAATTTTGAGAGAAAAAAATGGTTTTGGTACTTTCAAAGAAGCTGAAAGCTGTTTTGTTTCTTCATTGTACGGTTTCTTGACTTATTCAGCATTTATTTGCCTATGTTCTCTGTTGAGACAGTACCATGTGAAATGCTTTTGGTTTGCTGAACCAGACGATGCTGATACAGGGTGCTCATGTACCCTTGGCATTTCCTTGGCTCCAGACATTGGCTGGAGATCTGTGTAATTAAAACCATGCTTCTCCACATGAATGCTGATTTGGAGTCTCTGCTTTGCGTAGGGCAGCAACTGCTCCTTGTTAGGGTTTCTTAAGGGTGCAAATTACCCCAGAATACATAGTATATGTAGTCTATCCCAAGATGAGAAAATATTTAGTCATTTCCTCTTCATGATTACTTCCATTTCATGCCTTTACCAGCAGAAGGGAGGGCTTGTGCAGTCCCCACCCTCCCACCTGGCAGCACCTGAAATTGCCCCACATGAGGGCCCTGGCCTTGCCATGGGAAGGCTCACACAAGAATTGTGTAACTCTCCAAGGAGGTGACCTTCCTCCACTCCTCAGGATCGTGTTATCTCGGTCCATCTGTTTGTTTGGTCATCTTGTGCTCCCGGCTCCCTTGGAATGGCCCTGGGCAACTGTGAGTTACTGCCTGAGATAAAAAAAGATAAGGCCAACATTCTTGCCAACTGGGATGGAAAGGACCTGAAATCCACCTTTACTACATTTGTATCTTAGTCAAAACCTATGTTTAGTTAGGAATACTACAAGTATTTTGCATTTTTTACAAATAAGGCACCTCATACTGTTAACAGCTATTACCAAGTATAATAGCACTGTAGTTCTATAAAATCAAATGTAGTATAACACATACACTTTCCAATTGCACAATAGCAATTGTGAATAATTATACAAACTCAGGCTTCTTTATGGCTATTTCTAACACTGAGTTTGTGTGCCCTATATAAACACCATCTGTAGAAAACGTAAGACAACTTCTATTTGAGCACAAATATATAAAACTGTATCACCAACTTTTCAGTGAGCATCCAGTTAAACAGCTATTGCCTGTATCTTCTGCTAAACGACATTAATTCAGCAACTTACCCTTTTGGATTCACACTCCTGCTTCATTGCACCCAAGCTTACATACCTCCAGTACTTTCTGTTTATTGCAAGAACATTTAATCACATGCCCCGAGTCCCTGACTCCACCTCCATCCAGCCCTCCCTGGGCTCCGTGGGGCGCGTGTACCACCACATCCTGCCCCGGCCCCTCTGTGCGCGGGTCTGATTATACACCAGCAGTTGACACAGAGCAGTGATTTCCAAATTCTTGCTGTGAAAAGCTTTTGAGGTGTTTCAGCAGAAGGCTGCTCGTCGTGAATACCAAAGCAGGGGCTTTCCCCTCTGCAGAGGCCCCTTCTTAACTATAAAGTACAAACAATGAAAATGAAAAGCAATAAAAAAAGAGAGATCTGGGCTTTGAATGCTTCTTAGGGTCAAGCACTAAACCCTCTTTTGACAGCTACACAACCCACACTTGTTCTCCTCAAGAGAATTTGACTTCAAGTAAGGAACCGAACAAAGTGCGTATTTTGTCCACAGTGGCCAAATACGTTGCTCTAAAGCAACAAACAAACTTCAGATAAAATATACAGATAACAATAGGGGGAAAAACCCTCCCAGAAATGAAACTTGCTATAATTTATGCAAATTTTAGAAAAGAACAAAGTATTTCTGATTTCACTGACTTTGTGTTGTATGGCAGAAGGTTAATCAAACTAAGCTGTTACATTTCTCCTGTTATTGATTAACCAAAGTCAAATAACATTTCCATTTTGCTTAATGCATTTAAATCATGAGTATTTTCCCAGATGCTCTGCACAGTCACTCTGCAGATTTCAGTGGAAGTTGTTTACATGCTGAAGCAATGAGCCTGGATAGAAACACTTCACTGTGAGAGCAACACATACCCAACAGTTTTCATTTTCTCAGTTCAGGAGGAAAATCGATGTTCCTCCCTGCCTTTGAATTATCTTTCTTTCTGCAGAGAATTATTCCTACACCATTTGAAAAAATTACAGGCATGCTCATAATGGCTGCACTTGTGTGCCCATCCTCAGCTAAGCCTGAGCCAAAGTCCCCTGAAATCACTGGGATTATTTCTACTGGCTTCATGACCTCTTATTTAGCTCTGAGTACACCGCAAAGCTGGTTTTAATTTTGAATGGGTCCGGTGCTCAGCGGAGTTGCTTATGCGGGGAATTCAGCGTAACGGCATAGAAGTTCCCTCCTGCCTCGCTAAAGCGACTACAGTCAGGAACCCATCGCCACAGGGCCAAGAAGGTTCAGTGCTCCACAACTGGCTGATCCTGCTCCTTTTGAAACTATCGGTTATACCTTGCATTGACTTTGAACACTAAATTGACCTGAAACGAGACCGGAGCCCGCGCTGGTGGTCACAGCCAGTGCCTGCCGTGGCCATCAGCTGTGCTGTGGGCACTGGGCCTGGCACAGATTCCCAACAGGAACCTGCCTGCTGGGCAGCTGAACTGGCAGAGATGCAGAAGCAGGTAACAATTCGTTTTTGTTGATCAGCAGCTCTGAAAATGAAAATAATTAATCAGAACAAACTCAGCCTTGGGTTTAAAGCCAAGTACAGCTTCAGCAGACTTCAACAAAAGTAAATGTGAGAATATTACATTTTTATTACTATTTTTGTACAAAGATATTTATTTGTCCAAGTCATCATGCAAGCTCTGCCCATTTTCTGAAGTGAAGGATAAGGATTTCATTTGCATTGGAATAAAAAAAGGAAAAAAAAAAAAAAAGAAAGGCTGTTCATTCCTTATAGAAACACAGGCATCCCTAAAGTGACACTTGGAATTACATGTATGACACCAGGAGCTCAAGATAGGCCGTAATACACTGTCTGCTGTAAATAACCAAAGCGCAGATTTATCAGCCATAATATACGGGAGAAAGTCTGTTTATACAAGGATGATATTTACCAGTAGCTTCACCTATGCTGTGCCAGTGCCACTGTATGCTAAGCAGTCACCCAATCCTTCAGCAGCCCAAGCTGCACAGCACCTAGCCTATTGCCCAAAACTTCCCCAAAAGCATGCCTCATTTTCACATGTATTTTATACATTTTCCACATAAAATGAAGTGCACACACCTGGACATCTCTTTATTTAAACAAGCATGTATCATGTATCTGGGCTATTTTTTCATTTCGTTGGGATCATCAGCAATAGGAGGAACAAGAAGGGGGTTTGGAAGAGGAGACGCTCTTCGGGAGGAGCTTTCCATAGGTGGTCAGGAGGTGGGAGCATGGGGCAAGAGCTGGCGTGGGGCACATAAGCCCTGGTTAGCAGAACGGCAAGCGACGAGGGAAGGCACAACAGGAGAAGCAGGATGGTGGGAGGAACACGGAGTACGATTTGGTTGATGCCACAGTGCAGCTCCACAGCCGTTTAGTCCCGTATCACTGAGGTCAACAGCAAAACGCTCCCTGCCCCCTGCTAAGGGCGCACGGGGAAGGGCGCCTTTGTCTACGGCTGGAGCACATACAGGGGTTGCCCGCTACTGTCAGGTTATACTTGTATATACACACAGCAGCGCGGCAGTGAGAATCCCCTGATCAACAGCTGATACAGCAGAATTTTCAAAAGTGAGCTCTGATTTTCAGACATCAAATATTCAGCACTTCCAAAATTAGAAATTAAGCAGTGGTGCATATTTTTTTGATATCCATGCTGTATGGTCAATTCTCACGACTCGTGGAACACCAAAAACAATTCCAAAATTAAGCACCTGTAACCACCAGTGAGAAAAGAGTAACACATGGGAGTTATTATTTACGTATGTTATGCTAATGCAGTGTATATGTTTGTTATCAGTACCCTACGGGATACAGCATTAAAAGTAAACCAGCCTGCAGAAACGACACCCTTTAGGTTTCACAGCTATTGCCAGTGAACGGCGCTTTGTTTGCCTGCATTCACTTCTCTGTTTTGTAAATACAAATATTTGGGCAAGGCATCTGCTCAGTCAGGAGCTGTGATTGCTGATCCAGGTATAGGTTTTCAGACCTGTGCACAGTACAAACCCAACTAAATGACCGAGTATACAAAACACCGGTCAGGTGGTTAATTCTTTACACATTTATGATGATGCAGTCACTGAACCAGCACAACGGTGAGATACCAGTACTTGACAATCAGACCTGTGACTTGTTTAGAACAGAATTTAATAAAAGAAACTGCAGAAAATGTAATTTAGGTTATGTTACTTTTAGGTTCTGATTATTCCTAATATCGCTACTTGGAATTGTTTGGAAAACAAATATATTTTGCAGTTAGACCCCTGATCTATGAAAGCACTTGAGCAACAATATAACAGAGCACGTGAGTAGTCACTTTAATGAAATTACTACTTATATACATAATTATCCACTCATTTTAAGTGTTTTTCTGGATCAAAGCCTTTCTGTTTCAATTAGAGCAGCAGAGTTAAAGTAAAGTAACAACTCCAGTTTGGAGGAAATAACAGACCAAAGGTGGCTGTATCAATAAAGATATTCCCAGAGAGCAAAGAGAATAAATGACACCTGTAGGAAGCGCCCACATAACTACACCACATCAAGTAAAATCAGCCATCCAGCTTTTTTTACCTAGAAGATTAAAATACATTTCATTTCAAATCCTGTAAGAAAACTCTGCCCTACTTTGGTTTGTGTAGGGGCTGAAGATGTTAATGCTCCAAGAACTTGGACAAACCCCACTATTTAAAATACCACTTCTACTTTTTAACTGAGGTAAACAGAGTACATTATAAATCTCTAGCGTAGCCTATTGAAGTGTCAGAACAGCTCATTCAAAGCAATACATTCTCTTCTGAAAGATTTTAGTATTATAATTGAAAATTCTCTCCCTCAGATGCACCTGAGTAGCATTAGCTCCTTGGTGACTTTAAGAACCAAATCCTTTAATACAAACCTAGCTTTTCCCACAGGCACTTGAAAATATTTAGCATTTTTTCAGTTGAATGCAATTTTCATAATAAAGTAGCTCACTCAACTACCTGACACCACAGACAAAGACACTGAGTAAGCAGCTCCGGCCAACTTCGGCAGAGCATGATCGCAATCTGCAGTCCCATGCGTAAGCAGGCTTTTAAACATCCAATTGCTGCAACAATTAAAGCAGTTTATGTACTCTATGTTATTGTCATATATTGTATTCACTATTTGTCATGTATGTATTTTTTTCCAGCACGTCCAGACACAACTCTTGCATACCTGATATCTTTCAGTCAACCTTAACGGAAGATCCAACCGATCTTAAATTTCCCTAATGTTTAAATTCTTCCTCTAAGAGCAGTTTTAGGCCACCAAAGCAGCTACTCTAAACCCAGTTTGGATGCCTGATTTTAATTGCTGTGTTTTAGGGGCTGGTAATCAGAATTGGCTTAATGCGATATCCCTTTCTGCTAAGGGAAGTAGATTCCTCCGCATGAACACAACAGCCCTTTCTGAAGGGCACCAGCTCATCAGTACTGATGCTGCTCCTTACTCTTAGTCAACTGTTAATTTAAATTTCAGCGGCAAACCTCTCAAAAAAGTATGGGAATGAGGTATATTTTGTTCTGTGCCAAAATACTCAGTTCACTCTATCAAATACGAAACGTTCACATCTAACTGCATCTCTGGCAGTTCCAAGGGTATCATTTCGAAACTACAGTCTATTTTGTTAAATCAAGCCGTGCAATGATCCTGTTTTACTTCCATCCACTTAGCCTATTAATGCAGGCTAATACTGCATGTTCTTGTGGCAGCAAAACCTAAAGTGTACCAGGAGACTACAGTGATAGATTACATGTACATGCTGTGTCATATCCAATTAACTCAAATTGACTGTGTACTGCATTATGCTGTTAGTGCATGGAAGATCAATAAATATGGAGAAAATCCAACGAGGCTCTCTCCATTCCCATCCAGTTCTAGTAGGTCTGAGACAGATCATGCTCCTATGATGTGTATGCTGCTGCTGAAGAGGGCAGGTGGTGCATAGACACCATTCAAACTTGGCCTATTCAATCTAAACTCCTCTAACTCGCCATTCATGCATAGCAAAACACCATCTGGTCCTATTTTGCCTCCAGCAATCACAGCTGACCAAAAACGATAATAACAGCTGTTGCAAAACAAAAGCCAAACAAAGGGGGGAGGGAAAGGTTAGAATGAAGTCCAGTGCTGCAAAATACTCCATGAAGTGCGAAATGGAAAAGGAGCCATTCAAATAGCCAATCCCCATTGAAAAGAGTCAGTGCAAGACTTCTGGTTAAACTTGAGATATTTAATCCATCTGTCCTGCAAACCACAATGGTCAGGTGATAATATAAAATCGAGATTATGTTGCATAGAGGTATTTAAAGCCTGTGTTCTCCAAGTTAGAAACTAATGACCCTGTGTCAGCTAAAAATTAAACCTCCTTATGTTCCTTCATCATGTGTCAACCTGGGTTAATGTGAAAGTAGAATGTGGTTAACTGGGGTGATAAAGCATCTGAAGCCTTGGGAAAAGAAGGGAGCAGTTAAGTACTTGTAAATGATATGAAGGAAAACATTCTTTAAACCGTGCACGACACTGAAATCATACGGATACTGCATTTTTCCTGTACAAATTGCATATTAAGCAATTTAAATTAACAGTTTTATTTATGACCTATGATAGCGAAGTTATTCACTTAGACTTAGGGAATATGAACACCAACTTGCACAGTTTGAAACACAAGATGTTCTGCAATATGCTATTGTGGGTAATGTAAAATATAATTTTGCAGGGGGATGCTCCAGTTTTTCAAGATTCAAATTTTGATATTTAAAATGTACAGTCCTGCTTGATGATTCATATATTTTTAGCTGCAGTAATTAAAACTATTTTTCCTGGAATTGACCATCAGTAGTTCAGCAGCTCCTAATCAAATGTGATAAAACTCAGGATTTATGAAATCATTTAATGAGTGTAATAACACCTGCTTCTCGCTGCAAATAGTTGAAAACAGACTTCAGTTGTAATTAACTCTTATCACTGGTGACATTTTTCCAACGATACTTCATAGGTCTTCAAAATGACAATTACAGAACTAATACACAATTACTGTCACATGCAGTTTAGCAATTATTTCTGAAGACATTTGTCTAAGGGTTTCAAAACGACTATAAAATGGTTCCCTTTGTTATGTAACATTGGTTAAAACTGACACACACAAAAATCTCTCCCAGGCAGCCTCTGCCCTGCCATTTCTAATGCAGGCAGGCTTCCTCGCGCTTGGAATAAACATCCGCCGTCCCAGACATTATTAGATATCACACTAAGGCTATTATGAGCATGGGTAGCTGTCAACTAACACCTATTACGAAAAGCTTCAATTTATACAGGGTTTTTTCTGCTTCAAGAAATCTATAAATTTATAATTAGAATCTCTTGCTGTTCAATATTTGTACATAATAAACAGACTACCTGAGGATGATGAAATATTGAAGGCTGGATTCATTATTAATAAACTCACACGGTATATAGTACATCTTCCCTCAAGTCTGGCTGCAACTTTTTGGGGATGTATGTTCTATTATTTCTCGGCGGCGGCCTGCGCGTGGTAGCCATGGACACCGCCTCCAACAGGATTAGGATTCTGCTCAGGTTTGACACTTGCTGGTTTTAATTTTCATTTTATCATAAGCAGTTTAAGATTGTTGCCAGTGGTAATTTGCAATTTTTATCAAGACCTCTTCATTATAGCTTCTGACAGGACAGATGCTGTAATTAATCATGCAGGACAACTGGGGATAGTGGTCAGACTGCACTCGCAGTGCAGCTATTGCAGGCAAAGAAGGGAAAGAAGGAAATAAAGGATTTCTCCACTCCGTCAAGAGTAAAAATGTGTAAACGCCACTAATATCCTGACAAATCATTGGATGTGAATGTTTCCAAATCCTTCATATGAAATACCTGCCCTCTCCACCCCTCCTCTATCACGTCCCACTTTTGCGCTAACATGTAAGAGGGACAGGCAGGGATCGGTCAGAGTTGGGGGCTTACAGAGGGGCAGCCCATGGCAGTGGCTGCTTTTACATTTGAAACGCAAAGATACGAAGAAAACCACAATTTGTGCTTATTTGCATCTCTGAACACTACCGCTGAGAGACAGGTTCGCTGTCCTGTTCCCGCCGATAACGTAACACGGCACCAGGAACGCTTTGTAGCTCTACCGCCCGCTTTCTCTCCAAAGTACGGCGTAGAAACCTCAGGGAAGTTGTGCGCGACTCATCAGCGTTGGTATGGGTACAAGAGTTGATCGCACACGTGGTTCCGACTGGTACTGTTCACCCAGTGTGTTTGATGAAATAAAAATCCAGAAAGGTAAACAAATCTTCCAAGAAAGTGTTTTCTCAAGGAAACATTTCTGGGTTTTGTATCAAAGACTTATGCCCATCAGTTTTACTGAAATGTGTTTATTCTATAGCAAGATAAAAGCATTTATTTTAGATAAGCAAAATACAAACAACTTAATTGCTGCTATCATAACTCATAAAAAAGTATAAAACAGCATAAAAACACAATAAGCAATGTAGCAATTAATAATTCATGTTACCAGTGTTTACATTAAAGCCTCATTTATGAAAACTTTACAACACATGATATGAAAACTTACAACTTTTAAAGAAAATATTTACATTGATTATTCGGTGGTGGAGTTTCATTTAAATATTCTACTGGTTTTACAGCGTATTAAAAACTCTTGCATTTTTCATCTTAGCTTTCTGTAATAACAGTTTTATTTAAGTGCATTTCCCTTTTAAAAATACAGTGTATTAAATCTGAAACTCATCACTTCGACACAGAATATAATATTCACATTTGCTCTGTAATTGGAATTAACGTAAGAGGATAAAGGTCAATATATATTTTCTTACAAACTATGGTAGGTTTATTTGGAGAAATGAAGTGAAAGTTTGGGTCAAACATTTAAGTTGAGTTACTTGCATTTGTTTTTCTGAAGACATTTAGGACAGAAAAAAATTAAGAGCTTTGGCAAAAATCTGTGATTTACTCTCTTTTTTTCATGACAAAAAAATGCCATCAACTAACTCATGTCATACAAGTATGATTGTATGAAATCCAATCATCATTTTACAGGTAGTTACAACTGTGCTTTAAGGGCTTCATGAGTTCATACTGCCTTGAAGTGCATTACTCATTTTTAGAGAAAGAAGGGTTATATCATATAACTCTGAAAGGCCATTTTGCAGTCATAAGGTCCAGGTATTTATTAGGCCATTTGATTCACATATTGTAGGTAAAGCTTAAATAAATTAAAAAGGCATCACATGAAAAAGAGCACAGCTTTTTTTTTTTTTTTTTAAACCAAATGATTTATAATCAGCTAAAAGATGATACACAGCTACATTGTAGTTCTTTATTGCCTATCTAATAGACACTTTAGAGGATCATTTGATCTGTTATGCATCCCTGCATAACTACCATCAACAATTTACCGTTTTCAGCCAAATATGGTGCACCCCTACCCCCTCCATCAACACAAAGCCACGTTGCAAGATCATTTACCTTCAGAAAATACTGACCTGTGATAATACTTGAGTCTGTGTTTGAGACTGTATCTGTGACTGGTGCTGCTGAGGTGCTGGCTGAGGGCTCCCAATGGCAGGGATGGGAGAAGTGATCTGAGAGGCTCCCGGAGAATGCTGCTGAGGAGAAGGCTGTGACTGGTGTTGCATATGCTGCATTTGCTGCTGCTGCATCTGCTGGAGCTGTATGTGCTGCAGTTGCTGTTGCATTTGCTGTTGATTAATTTGCTGCTGAAGATGCTGCTGCTGCTGCTGTAAATGTTGCTGCATGTGGTGCTGAAAATGCTGCTGTTGCATTTGTTGTTGGATTTGCTGATGCATTTGATGCTGATGTAGCTGCTGCTGTTGCATCTGCTGCATCTGTTGCTGCTGGAGCTGCTGTATCTGGTGCTGCTGGCTTTGCATTGAGGGACTTACTTGAGATGAAGATGCCGCTGCCACCATATTTGTTCCCATAGAGCTTATCAAGGGAGCTGCAATGTTTGTTGGCATGTTTTGTGCAATGGTTACAGAAGCTACAATCTGATTCATCGGCAGTCTCATGGTTAAAGGTTTGGGAGCAATTGCTCTGGGAAGGGACTGTTGAAGAGTTTGAGGAGACGCTGATACTGTTGCGTGTTGAGAAAGAGAAGTATTCAGAATAAGGGAGGAAGACAAATTTGTGGATGCCAACGTTTGCTGAACAGAACGAATTGTCTGGGCCTCAGCAGATTCTGCAGCAGCCTGTGTTTGGAAAAGATATTCATCGCATTTTTAACAGAAAAAACACTCTTACTGTTTACATCGAAAGAGAAGTCACAGCTACTTGGGGAGACTTTTTCAGCTTTTGTTTTCTATCAGATCCACTACACAACCGCTTCACCCGTCTCTGTACACTATAGCTCCAGTTCTTACCTGGACAAAAAAATAACTTATGCCCTCGTTTAACACCAGAAGGTCTCAGATGTGAGATAGATTGTGTGGCTGAAAGAGCTAAAAAGGGCCTACTGATTTCTATATTTGTAAGTTTGCAAAAAAAACCCTGGTTTTTGGGAGACTAATCTGAGCAGAAGCATATCCCCGCAGAGCAGTTATGGCATAAAAGTAGTGTACAATGAAACTTCTCAAACAACTTTTTTAATTTGCTTGTTGCAGTTCTTCACATCTAAGGCACCAAGGTATCTACAAGAGACCAAAGCCGAAGGGAACACCGTCAAGGCACCTGATCGCGTACTGTAGAAGGGGAACAGTTGCATCAGTGGGGTGCCCTGCTTAGGGAATTCTGCCTACTTCCAGTGTCCTGTGGGTTTCTGATGAGACACGCCTGTGGGAAATCTACAGCCCAAAGTGGCCTACTGCAATAAATGAGAAGTTCTGGTGCCTTCGAAGGCACAGTTTTATTAGGTATATTCACATATATGGTGTGTATTTAAATTAGATATATTTAAGCACCACAGGTAGGGTGCGCCTCTCAGTTTTACACATCTGCATTGTACGTGACACGTAGAACAGTTGCCTAGAATCCCTGTATAAAGACAATGGGGGGAAAAAGTCTCTGCCAACATAATTAAGTGACATTGTTTAGACATTTACTTTAGAATGTGTCAAGTTATGGTGCAGAAGTGTCTATTTCATCCCTACTCTCAGCAGCAGCCTCAGATGAAAAAGCTACAGCAAGGATGTCTCAAGTTAAGGGAGATGAATCCTGGACTTAAAGTGTAATTTCCACTGACAGTCTTCCCACAAGTTACTCAGCAGCCCAGGTTCCATGGATTTGGGGAGAAAATAGAATTTCTGACGTTTATGAAAAGGGAATTTAGGATTGACAAAATTAATTCCCTCTCCCATTGAACTTACCATTGTGATACTAAAGGCTTTGAGAATATTATCTAAGTCATAAAGACAACAGAAAAATGTGGCTTCTCAACACAAGGAGAAGAAATCTTCCAGCTTTCAAAAACATGTGTCTAATTTTTGCTGATGCATTTCTAAGCATTAATTAAAATACACAGCAACTTTATGTGAGATTTACTGACGTGCTGAAGTCGTACATTCAAATAAGTATTCTTAGGAGTTAGACATCATCAGTTTCTTCTGTTGCTTTCTTATGATCAGAGGCATTGTTGTAGTTGATCTTTATGAAATACTATTAGAGAAATAACCACCTTGATTAATTTTACCTGTATTTTAGATGGCCATAAGCCATTTAAATGGCCATAAGCCATTCCATTTATGGTATTCAGATGCAACAGATGTACAACCAGTGCAGTGCTGCTGGTTAAAAAGGTAAAGTCTCAAATAAGACAGCAGAGCTTTGTTTTCTTCACGAGTTTTATTTTAACCACTAAAATACTCCATGTGGCTCACTGCCAGCTAGTCCATTTGTAAGTACTCTCCGAATTCACAGCCACCACACATTTTTCCCCCTCACCTGCAAGAAATACTTGTTTTGTCCTACAATAACTGCTCTCCAGCTCCATGCAAAACAAGTCTGTCTTTCGAGAAGCAGCACTTGAGGAAAACCAAAACTCTGAGAATAGCTTGCAAATGTTAATGTCAACAGGTCAGTGTAATTTTCATGACTGCATTTTACTTTTGTAGTGAAGTGCATTATTTTGTCTCCATGGATAAAGGATGATGTACCTTTATGAAGTCATTGTTTGGTAATCATTACTGGCCCTTTAGAGAGATGAATTTTTTTTTTTTGCAGAGAGTAAGCAGGGTTCAAGCAGCTGCATAACCTCTTATAGAGCTGTATTACAGAAATCTTAGGATTCTACTTTTATTTGGCATAACACCACACCCCAAACCCCTACTTCAAAACCATTGCCAAAAGCTAACTTGCATTACACTGAAGGCATTATTAGGCTTACCTTAGAAACAAGACTTGCTCTATAGGCAGCAAGCGCCTTTAGGTATTCTTTTTTGGCAGCTTCAGTTTTTCTTTTATATACCTATTAAAAGAGACCACAATTTCACCAATGTTTATGGCAGAGTGCTCTCAAGAGCGCTTGCAAAGAAACAAAACACCCACAGACCAAAAAACCTGAAAACACCCTAATGTTAAATTTGCTTTTTCTTCCCTGAAAGAATTAACTATTCTTGCATGCGGTTACAGACTTTCAGGCCTACTGTCTGTCTACCTGCACCACAATTTATGTTGATTTATCGTAAGAAAAGCTGCTAGAGCAGCCAATTGTTTGACAAGACTACCTATGCACATTATACCACCCCAGCAAATGATATTTTAATGACTCCAAGTAACAGGGATATTAGAACACTGAGTATTTCAGACGCTAAAAATGTATCTGCAGTAGTATAAAATAGCAAAAAAATGCCTATGCAATATTTTTAAAACAAATATTAAACTATGTATAAAAAAATCTCTATACCTTTAGAAAAGGGGGTTGATACAGCTTAGACAACTCACTTTCCCCAAAGCCAGTATGAGGAAATCCCATTGAGTTAATCAAGAACAGTGAGGCAAAAATTAATTAATCTGTATTTTTAATTGTCAGTAAATCAAACTTTCACCTTTAAATCATTTTCACCATCATCTATTTGACAAGACTAAAAGTTACCAAATGTATTTCACAAAAAAGTATCATTCCCATCTTGCCAGAAGGGGTCCTATACAGGAATCTACTCTTCCATGGCAGCTTCCATTAACTGTTACTGGGAGCCACACGGAGTACCAACTGGCAAAGAGCCTCAAAGGACAGGGTTTTTTTTTCCCCTCCCTTCAATCAATGTGTAGGAGTTACATGTGTATAGAAAGAAGAATAACCGTGAAGGAAGAACAAAACTCATCATTTTGTACCAAGTTTGAGTTGGAGATAACATTTCACACATGACACTGTAATGAGGCACAGAGGATTGGCTTCAAAGGTTGGAAATCAACACGCTTTGTAACAAATTCACAAGGCAGATCAAAGGAAAATGGGAAATATGCTGTACCTTCCTCTTTTCCCGTCTAACTTCCAATTAATAGGAAACAAGAGCTTTGAAATAGGAATCATCAAAAGATGGTCTTAACAGGACTCTAGGACAACATCATGTAAGCTTTTTTCACAAACTGTCCTTTAAAATTTAAAGGCAAATACAGCCATTTAGTACTACCTAATGGCTCTTATAACAAAATGCTTTTTAGACGCCAGGCCTTCAGCAAGTTCAAAAATCAGTGTAACTCTACAGAGTAAGGGGTCAGCATCAGCAAAAGCATGTGGTCCACTCAGAGCAGAGATAGGAGGATTACTTTTTTACAAGGATTACTATTGTACTTCTTGTGAGACAAACCTGCATCAACTTTTTACCTGTTTTTGTTCTTCTCCTAAACTGTCCCACATAGATGCAACTATTTTTGAAACCTCTCCAAACGTAGCATTCGGGTTCTGCCCTTTAATTGCAGCTTGTGTATCCCTGAAGAAAAGGGCATAGGCTGACACTGGCTTTTGTGGCTCGTTGGGATCTTTCTTTTTCTTCTTCTTTGGAGTCTTGGGCTTCTTGCCCGAATCCGGGGCAGCTCTTTTTTCTCCAGTGGCCTAAGAAACAGTAAGGGCAAGGACAGTCAATATATGCATGAAATACGTCAGATTAATTCTGAAAAATTACTGTCAGTCTGGCTTAATAATATATGGATAAAGCTACCATGTAGGCAACATTTTGGAGAGTCCTGTTGCACAAGCCTTTATCCTACATCAAATAGTACTTAGTCTCAGCTTAATCTCATCAGATCTGCTGTAACTAAGTGCATGGTTACTGGTCATTGTAAGCATGGCTCAGAGAGTCAAATTCTACAAGCTTGACCTGAAAAAGTACACTCCAGTGCTAATTTGTATTTTAAAAAATTATGATTTAATCTCTAGTACGTTTTGAATAGGCAATCTATGTTTTTCCATTAAGATGTAATTTCAGCAGCAGAGACTCAAAAGATAAGAGCTTGGAGGCATTTCCTGATTCCCAGACCTAGACTGTCAACTTAGACATGGGTCAGGGGTTAAAAAGCCCACCCTTCAGGCAAAAAGCAGTAACAACTCTGCAGTTTCTATCCACCTGCAGCAAACACCCACTGTGTCCACAGCAAACCCTCCACCGCTCCTCATGCAGGGTCAGGTGCCTGCGCAGTGGTGCCAGAGGCTCTGTTACTGTCAGGCACTGGCCCTGCTCCTACGTCTCTGGGATGGGGAGCCCCCCGAGCAGCACACCCAGGATTACAGATAATTCTGGTCCCTGGGTGCTCCTCGTGCACTGTACCCTATTTTGTTGAACCATGCACAGATTAATGCAACAAGGGGATGAAGTGGCGCTAAATATAGCTCTATGATAGTCATTTTACCCTGATATTTTGAGGATCCTGTACAATGATCTTTTCCATATGCACAATTCCCATTAACTTAATGAGAAGCCTTCATGGAACAGTCTATATTCAGCCCTTTAAATGTACTGCTAAAATAACATTTGCCCTTTATTTTGATGATAAAATTTTCCTTTTTTAACAGGTTTATTTAAAACAAAATGTAAATTAACTAGACTTTTGGTTACAAGCAAGCTTATTTTATTTCTATCTAAATGCATCTATGTTTTATATGATTCCAGAGAATACCAAAAAATGACAAAACTGTCTGAAGTTGATGAGTAAAGAGATTCACCAGATTTATGAAATCTGAATGAATTACGAATGCGTTAGGCCAAATATATATAGTCAGACAGATAGATGTATATTCTTATGTTTATTATTGGGGAGGTATGACGGAGAATTCTTAAGTAAAGAAGCTAAACAGCAAATGAATCATGTGCCACTACATTATAACGTTTGTATTTTATATGACCACTCTGCAGCTGAGATGATGCTGCCACATTCATGAACATACAGCATAGAGGCGCGTGAAGATTACTCACTGCAGTGCATGGAATAACTTACTCTATTTGATTCATCTGCATCTTCTTCGTTTATAGAGCTGGATGGGGAAGGAGTGGCTGATTTACTTGCAGGAGGGGAGGGTGAAGTGTGTGGCAAATTAGTGCCTCCTAAATTTAGCCCCAGCTGCGCACTTAGCTGAGACTGGTTAATGGTGGTGAGCTGAGAAGGAGGCATAATTCCCGAATGAGCAGCATCAGTCATATGGACAATAGATCTCATAATCAGAGAGTGATCCTGGCGATACTGGGAGACCTGTGTGTGGCTCTGATCCTAAAAGAGATTGAAACACCATTTAGTCATTAGCAGTGACCATATAGCATTATCAGGTAGTTATTGTCAAAGGCTTACAGAACTGATGCTGTCAACTTGCAGTTTGTTTCATTTCTTTTTAATGAAGTAAATGCATTTTTAATAAATTAAATGCAGCAACAGTTACTAGGGTTGCCCCCGATTTCACTTTTCCCCCACTTGGGGGTGGGTGGGGGGAATAAAAATGCATTTCCCCATTTTGAAACGTTTCTTCTCTTGCTGCGGTGTGAAATACCCACATAAACAACAGGGAAACAGGTTGACTGACGGTTGCAAAACATTGCAACTGAGAACACAGGAACTGCTGTCAAATGCAGAAGGTAAACAAAACTGGGGCGGGAGGGGGGCGTATCGAGAGAGAGAAGCATCTTCCTTTGCTGACATTCAATTACTCTTAGCTGTTACTAGTAACAGTAGCAGGTATAAAACAATCCTGTCTGAGTGGGATTTTGAAGTTGTTTTACACAAAGAACACTGCCCTGCCAGGTCTCGAGTGCAGACACTGCAGTAAGTTGGAGAATCGTTCGAGTAATCCTGGCACTCCTAAAAATCCTTGTGCGCAAGTACCACGCAAAACTACACATTTTGATCTTTAATCCAACAATCAAACACATGTGGAAGTAGCAAGCTATGTACCAATCACCGACTTTGCCTTGTACTTCATGTCTCAGAAACTCGAGTGCTTGCATGGTTTTGTTTCTACTGTTTCTTGAGGGCACAAACTATGTTGTCTTCTGCGTCTGCACAACGCGTCCCACATTTGTAAATAAAAAGGAGTGAGACCCTGAAGGTACAGTCAACTGGAATCTGCCTGTAAACAACTCAGTTTTGTTATTTTTAACCACACACGGATCAATACACAATGAAGGAACATTTAAACAGATTTTTAAAAACAGTTAATAAGTGAAGAGGATAAATAGCTCACAAATTGATTCAGCGAGCTGATTAATCTACAGCCATTGTTTGAACAGACAGAAACATGAGAAATGAATTAGATTTTGAAAACTCTTTCATTATTAATAAGCTGCATCACAATTAGTAGCAGGTGCAATGATCCTTAATGAAATGACACGGAAGAAAACAGCAAAGCTGGGAGCCCAGCATACAGCCCACCGGACTTGCACAATGGAGTCTGACCTTCCCAGTCCTCTCTTATTAAATGTGGATAAGCCCAAACCGGTTCTCAAAAAAATCTGTGTCAGCACAGAGGTACGTTTAGCCCATGTGACCATCCTCTGACCTTTTACAACTCTTTCCTCAACACAGGCAGTGGTCTCTGCTCCCAAAAACCTTCTCTTGGACGGGACAAGCGCAGCCGTACACAGAAGCAATACGTGTGTTAGAGAAGATGCACACCCTCCCTCATCCATCTTACGTGCAAGTGCTGCAGCAAACCGCTTCCCTATAGCAATAAATCATATTAATTCTGAATTTGGTATTCAAGTGTCTTTCTGCTGAAGCCTATACAGAAAAAAAGAAATCCTTCTTAGCATAAAAGCACATGCAGCGTGCACCTGGATCCGGTACAGAGCAAGTTAACCCCACAAGTTCATGATCCAGATCCCATACACTACATCTCACCCTCATTTTCCCCATGGTTCCCCGAGCCATCACCAGCTTGGCTCCTCATCTATACGGCACCACGCTGCTTTTCCTACTACTTAAATTCTTTTAATATTTTCAGTAAAGGAGTATAGTTCCTTAGAGATGTGCCAAAAGTGGAGCACTTGATACAGAAAGATCAAAACATTCGCCTTACTGACTGAAATACCCATTGGCTTCAGGGCACCTTTCTGTAAAAATTTACTGTCATTAACTATAGGGTCATTTTGATTGTGACCTGTATTGGCAGTGGCATCTGGAAGTCATTAGAAGTCTCTTCTAAGAGGATATCACTTTCTACATATCACTCTATTCATTTTAGTTTACACACATTATTGCGTGAAGCAAAACTGCTGGCAACGCAGAGGTGGAGATCGTCACGATGACCTGCTCTCATAGAAATTAACTTTCTTCGTTATTTTGCAGGCAGTACTTTCTCAGAGGTGTTCTACACCTAAAACGCTAGCTTTTGTTCTCTCTTGTTACACAAGACAGGCCTTTCTGGCCTTTACACTGAGGCAACAAAATGTGATGACATGGATTACAAACCATTTACTCCAAATCTTGTCATTTCAGTTGCATCTATGATTTTATTGAGACTAAATTCTCTTGACTTGAACTGACCCAGAATCTAATTTTATACACAAGCCCATGAATTCTTAACTGTCCCTTTTTCTGACACTATTGGATGCTTACGTGGTTTTTTTACATCCACTTATTTAAATTCCTGTTTTTCCTTTCTGTATATTTTCCTAATTTTTTTAAGGTTTTTTTTTTTAATATTAAAAATATCAGCAAAAGCTAGAAGTGGAAACAACAATATTTTATAACTGTATTTTAAACAGACAGGCCATAATATAAAAGAAAATATTTTTTATCATTTCCAATCTCTTAGCATTTACATCAACTGCATATTATAATGACAACATATTTTATGCACTTTGAATTTAAGCTATATGGCTAATCAATATTTTTTTTAAAATCGCAAAGAAAGGAATGGGAATTTCATTTTCTGCTTTGTGGTACAGTGTTATGGGCCTCAACAACCTACGGTTCCTATAGATGAGCTTGCAGACAAGGAAGCGTAAACCACTTCAACGTTTGTACAGTGATTTGGCAAGTAGCAAGGAAGGTAGGGGAGCTAGTCAATAGCAACACTGAAGTCCACAGCATTTGTATATAGCTCCTGAGCAAACAAAATCTTCTAAGGAGGAATCTATAATCAAAACTCTTAACTCGTGCTTTTTCCCTTATATTACAAAGACCAACACTGAACCAAGAGGATCAGTGGCATTCCATTATACACGAAATGTTTAACAACAAAAACCATCTTCTGTCAGGAGCACACATGGAAATACACGTGCACTAGAACATCCACATGACATCCAAATTACATTATGACATGAAAATTGAAAAGCTCAGGTATTCAAAATAATCCACTGAGAATACTGTGAAAATTTTAGAGAATATCACAAGCTCTTTTACATTAACTTAACCAGAAGTAACAGTGATACACAAGTATTATGAGCATTCAGGATTTTTGTAACATTATGCAAAAATGACAGATTAGTTCTGACACAAATTCATGAACTTCTCAAGCAGACAGAATCAAGTTTTGATTGAGCCTGATCTGCTTCACAGCCTTGGACTGGAGCTAGGCAAAACTGGGTGATTTTAACACAAGTCAGGCAAAACTCAACCATCGGTTCACTCAGCATGACAATCAAACAAGGACATAACGTGTGAAACGGAAAACCAAAGAGAAATAATTTGTGTGATTCCTCTGCAGGCTGAAATGACTTTGTCTCAGATCTCTCTGTTGTTATCCTACATGAGAGCTACAAAAACCCTAAGGTACAGAGGCATTCCCTGAGGGAAATGCCAGACACCTCTCTGGCCTCTTCAATTATACTCATGGATTACAAAAAAGCAAAATGCGGTCCAAAATGTTTCCCTCTTCTCAAAACAACGTTATGGTGACTGTATCTAGGCACACTGGCTTTCTGTCACCACTCTCTCACACAGCTCCAGCAGCACACATTGCATTTGATGCATAGAAGGCCTCATCAAAGGAAACATAAGGATATCCATCCATCCAAGTATCCTACTCTCAACCATTCTAACCTATTTAAACAGTCATGCCAAAGAAGTCATATTTAGTCATATTGCCAATGGACACATGTATCACACTATTTGCTGAACATATTGCTTATTTTACTTTGATTTGTAAAAGCTTAAGTTCTCAAAAATTGATAAAATATCAATTCCTCAACAGCCACTAAAAAGCAAACAGAGTAATGAGACTTAAAAAGAAAGGAATGTGTGAACTCTCACACTTTAATTTATACAGTGTTATCAAAGGTGTTTTTCAACAGTTACGGTACCTGAGCCAGCAAAAAGTGAAACATACCATAAGGGAAAAATGAAGGCAATAAAAGATAGTTCATTCTTCTGTTATCAACTCATTAAGGATGCAGCAGTTAATACAGCTGGTAATACAGCCAGTATTTATATTGACAGATAAATGCATCCATCCATCCATTACATAGAGATGCTCTAATTTCCACTTACCCTGCATTTTGAGAATCATTTACATGTAGTAGATTTAACCTGGATTTCTACCCTAATATAATTTTAATCTCCAGGAACATTCAACATGATATTTAAAAACATAAGTAGAAAAATCACTTTTTTAGAATGCTTTGAGTAATACTGAAGTCTTGATTAAAATCAGTGTCTACAGCTTTCAATCACTTAAACAGGCAACACCCCGAGTAAGACTCTTTCTAGCCACGTCAGGAGTGAGCCCACGGAAGTGCCCACAGGAAGATGCAGGGCTGGGATCTGACCCTAGACCGCATGAGCTAGTTTTTTAAGGAAAGTGAGAAATCTGCCAACAAAAATAACTATGCAAAAGCCAACATTTGTAGTTATGCTCAATGTGCCCTGGTTTCAGGAATTGACTTAAAACATTATATATTCTATTGCCTTAGGAATTCGTCACTGTCAATGTAACATAAGCTGCTGTAATATTTTAAAGGATATATTTGAGACGAAGCAAATGCACTGCAATGTAAACAGTGAAATCCTCAGTTGTGCCTGTCTGTAAATTACTCCCTTTACATTTGGGCAAGTCAGCATATCTCCAGAAGAAATCCTCAATATTCTTTTTCTCCACAAGTAAAGTATAGATAAAAGAATACATTAATCTAAATTTTTACAAGATTGGAATTCACTGCCAATCAAAACAAATCAAACTAACAGGATGCTTTTCTCTGTCAGAGATTAAATCCTTATTTAATAGAATACAAAACAGTTGCGCTTGGTACTGCCACTGGTGAAGAAGTGTCCTTCCTCTCCCTTCCTCAGATACCGTAATAGATCTGTCAAACTGCCGTTATCAGAAGATCCACTACAAGCAGCAGCTTCCTTTCTCTGGCAAAATGAAAAAATTCTCCTGTTTTGCTTCATGTCTCTGTAGAAGAGTAAACCCTTCCTAATTTAATTCCCAAATAAAGGCTACAACAAACAGCACGTCAGTTAGGAAAAAAATTATGTCTGCAGCTGGATCTAAAAGATCTGTTGGTGACAGGAGGCTTCTGCACGTTCTGCTGCCTAAAGAACACGAAGAATACATAATTCCTTGGTCTGTGTGCTCTCCTAGTCTCACTACATCAGAAATCACACTTTTCTGTTCACACAGAGCACATAAGCCAGAGAAGGGACATGAGAGAAAAAAAAAAAACCAGACCAAAACCAACAAACATGAGGGCCCACTGCTTCATTCCTCAAAACTGAGCAAATAGCTCCTTTTGTTCTGGCAATCGCAGATGTCTCTAGAAACGAATCTATGTTGAATTCATCGGTGATAAGAGTTTTCTTACACGGCTCCAACCTCCTAATCTGTTTAACCTGTTTCGCTGGAGTCTTTCTGATTTACTGTCCCTTGTTTTCCTTCGGGGTCTGCAGCCACGTTTGCAGTGACCCCTCGCACGGCCGGTGTTCCTCACGCTCCCCTGTGCAGTGCAGAGCAGGCAGCCTGACCTGTTACAGAGGGTGTAAGAGCGCTTGGGACCTCCAAACCATGAGTTGAAACCATTTGTTCTACGGAACCACATCCGGGGAGAACACACCCACACCAGGCAGCACAGCACCACCTCAGAGGTGAGATTCCAAGCAAGCAGGTGCCAAGGGCCAGGGCCAACCAGCCTGGGCACCCACCAGAGGGTCCCAGGACCAGGCACCTCTGCAACACTGCTCTGTGGCCTCTCCTGGTACCAGCTCGTTCACAGCACGCTCAGCCATCCCTAACAAAACGCTGCATTACACAGTGAAGAAAGACTAAAAGCTCACAGCTAGGCCAAAATCACACCACTACCAAACTAAGATACAAATGCTTTTCTCTGAAATGCTTAATTCTTACCCAAGAAGCCCAAGCCCCACGGAGCATTTGCTGTTTGGGAACTTTTTCTCCCCCACTGCCTTCCCTATGACCCCCTAGGTTCCTCATGGACTCCCCAAAGTGGGCTGAAGGGATAATGACTTCTCGGCCACACCAGTTGCTACTGCATCTTTCTGCTCTGGAAAGGCTTCTGCTCCTGCAGACTGACGGCACCATAGGATTGCTGTAGCCCTCCTTCTATCCACAGCAGCTGCTGCTTTAGCGTCACCTAAATCACAGCTTCAATTAATTCCATTTTTACAGCATTTTGTAGATGCATTTATAAACAGATTCTCCACTCCCCTCTCCCCAAACATCTACCATACTTTAAAGCATATTGAATCACACAAGGTACCCAAAGCATGAGCACAATCCACGTGTGACTCAGATCACAGATCCAGGCTCTGATCTGACGAGTCTCTTGGCATGAGGAGCTTCTCTCCAAATTAGCAGTACAAGCTTAGGTCTGCTGTATGCAAACAGCAAAGGCACATTGCAAACAAACCCTGGGTAGTTAAAATTAAGTCCCAGAATATCAGACACATGCTGTTAGCAGTTTTGTTACAACCTCTGCAACTTCAGGTGCTTCAGCTACCAAATCAAAGGCAGACTTCAAAGGTCCTTATTATGCACTAAGTAACGTGGGGAGAGACTGCAAGGAAGCATGACAACTAACAAACATTATCAAAGGTAACAAAAATTGTGCAAGGAATTGGGGGGAGGGGGGGACAAGCTTGGGGGTTACATGGCATTTGTTTGTCTAAAAATTGCTACAAGCATTGGTAATTATGGCTGGGGGGGTTGTGGTGTATTTTTTCTTTGGGTTTTTGGGGGGTTTTTGTTTGGGTTTTCTTTTTTTGTTGGTTTTTAAAGCAAATCCAAAAAGTAGGTCTCTTGTGTTACCAGAGCCTGTGTTTGGGGTTTGATTTTTCTTCCCCAGCTACCTGACAACACAGAATAATTTAAAACTCTAGAGACTTAGTATTTCTGTCTAGCTTGAGAACGTCAAGTGGAAGATGAGTATTGAGTAAGCTGTCCAAGGGGAAACAGTGGTGGTAACAGCAGAGAATAGCAGGACTTCCAATGGCAGTTTTCAAATGACTCAAGAAGGAAGGTGGCTGGACCCAACAAAGACTTTGGCCAGGTACAACATGCCCAGACCAGCTGCAGCATCTACCTCATTTGGCTGGCTTAAGAAAGCCTGATTTCAGAGTTTAAACTCAGGAGGCAGAATAGTTTAAAGACATGGCTCAGGATTAATACACTGCAGGTGCCCAGTTGTACCTGTCTGCATTCCTTCTGAGCTCAGCTCTTAGGAATATCAGGGATTCAGCTTCTGCTCCAATTCCTGACAGCTTCCCAGCGGGTGTATCATTTTCCACATATACATATGGCACCTCACACTATTTTCTGGAGCTGATTGATCTTTCTTTAGGCAATACTACTATTATTATACCATAATTGATATTTCCCAGACTGTTCTGCCAATGTTACTGTATTTCTCTTCTTCATGCAGAAGTCCCTCATGTATCTCAATAGGTAATAACCTGCTTGCATCATTTTTTAATTTGGGGGGGGGGCGTGGGTGGGTTTTGAGCACCAGCAATACCTGCTGTTCAGATAGGTGTCTTTGGCAACTGCTGCCAATTTGTTTCCTATGGAGAGGTCCTTTCTTGCGGTTACTATGAGTATTTTTTAGAACCCCAGAACGCGTTTCCTTGTCCAGCCATAACAGCTCATTAACAGATGGCCCATTGTGTCTGTATCGATGAGAAAGGAGGGAAGAGCATGTCTCTCGGAAAAGTGACTGTATTATTCACACTGAGTATTACAATGTCACCGAGGACATGAAAATCTACACACTATTAAAACCCTATTATTTAGTACATCATCAGGCTAGCACCATCTTCATCTCATGTGGATGAAGCACCTGGCTGCTGTGCAGAACCCACTGCTCCCTGTTGCCTCTGGGGTTTTCAGCCCATTGTCCAGTTTCCCCAAGGCCCCACGAGCTGTGCACACACCCCCTCTGAAAGGTAACTAAAAAATGCACAACTACATCATTAGATGTAAAATAAAATATTCAACTGTACGCCCATCAGAAGAAAGGACTCTGTAAAGGCTTGGAAGCTCACGGGCAAAGCGCACAGCTCGGTAGGCAGAAACCAGCCTGTCGCAGCACTGAGCTGGTAACGGGCACCGGAGCTGCAAAATCCCAACCGAGACCTGAAGGTCTAATTGTACAGAGCATCGGCCACCCTTTGAGAGGTTCTGTATACGGCCAAATGTCACTGATCGGAGCCACCAGGGCATCATTTCATTTGGGATTACTTAGTTTTGAGATTAATTTTTCTTAATAACACAAATTATTAAAAACAGTGGTGATAACGGCTATTGCTTCTCCTGGGAAAGTACAAACCATAGTAACAATGTTGATCTAAAACCCAACTTTACTAACCCACTGTCACAATCAAAAAAGGTAGAAATAAGAAAACTCTGAAGATAATATCTCTTTCTAGTAAGATTAGTTGCTACTCCTATAAATGCATAATTAAAACCTTCCAGAATTAGTTGTATGCTTTGTATTAAAGATGACAATAAACATGTTCATAACAATAACAAGGGCTTGTTTTAATAGACCGTTCCAGGCGTTAAACACATTAATGACCCATGAAATAACTGTTTCATCTGCAACACATTAAACAATGTTGTTATAACACAGCATTAATTGAAAACCTACTCCATTCTCTCTAGATAGGAGATTACAGACTAGATATTAAAAGAGAGAGTTACAAGTTTCTTTGTAAGGGAAAATTAAACATATAAATTAGAGCCACACAGGTGGTAGTGAAATAATTGGGTTTTGCCAATTTTAAAGCAATTTTTTTATCTTTTATTCTTGCAATCTTCTGATAATCTATTCATTGAAAGTTAATTAGTAATTTGGGAATTTAAATTACTAAAAAAGATTTACACCTTTAAGTAAAAGGAGCCACTGTTTCGAAACTTTAATAGTATTTATTGTATGCAGTGTTTAATAAGCTCAAATTTGCAACTCAGCTCTTTAAAACCACATCATTGAGCTGTTTATTTAAAAAGTCTCGTCTTGAAATAAAAGCAATAGTCACCATCATGCCTTTGATTTGAGCACAGTGCCACTCCTAAGCAGTAATGTAATTAAAGACAAGCATATTCCACTATGAATTAGCCTTATCTGTGCAGAATCCTGAATGTACTGACAGCATTGCAACAATTATAAAATACAAACCAGCTCAAATCTTCGTCACATGGGAAACACATTTTCTCTAGCAGCATAAGTAATATAGGGAGCAATATATGTAAAATTATCAGTCTGTTTTTGTAACATCTGTACTTTTTTCAATAAAAGAAAAAAACCAGACTGAAAAGAGACAATTATTTTACTGTCTGTTTCTTAGATATCAGAAAGAGAATTTTGAAATTCATCAAAGCTAACCTTCTGTTATGTACAACAGGCTAAGCTGAAAAGAATGTTAACAAGTTCAATTTTCATTCAATCAGCACTACTGCTCTCTGAAATGTTTCATTGCAGGAAAGAAATAAAAATAATCTATATGGTAATTATGAGGATGAATCCCCCAGTAACTTTCAGCTACATGAAAGGTCAGTTCTATTCAAGATATTTTATCAGTCCCCTGCACATACTCCTGTCCTGTCATTTTAAATCTGAACAGCATTTTATTTTCCCATTTACAGCTACCTGCAGAATTAAGTACTTAAGCCAAATAAGAAAAAAAAAAAAAAGAAATGTTGAATGCTGGCAAAGGCTATAATAGCATGGAGATAAATCGTTCAGCTGCTCTCTCTCAAGCCTCTGGGGCTGCAGATTTTTCTTCTCCTGGTGCACTGTGGGTATTCAAAACTTGTTCAACATGATTTCATTTCATTTCAGGCACTGCCTGAGAAAACTAAATTACAGAATCAATCATACAGAAGGTCAGAGTGAGACTTCATTACAAGTATTGCATGCTTGCATGAATATCTTTCATTTATGACTGACCCAATATGTCACAATAGCTGTCTAGTAAAAATAATCCACTTTCTGAAATTGATGTACTACTGATGTCAATGCTACTCAGCAGGCTGGGCAGATTATAGAGAGGTGTTAAAAAAAGGAACCCTCAGGAGCACAACTTGTAGTTTTATAGAATTGCCACACTTTGCAGATTAAAATAATTTTTCTATGGTCAGTTCAACCGAAAACAGAGCATTACTATAAAATATTGAGGGTTGATTTTTAATGAGGATATTGCTGCTGATTTCCATTTATTTCTATTCAAGTATTTACAGGGATAATATTTGCATCATGTAAATCCACGCGTTCTTTGAAGTCAAATCAGCACTCCATTTTTCAGTGACTCACTTTTGAGCATCAGGATTTTGTTTTCATATTATTCAAATTTGAAAGTTAATTAAACTGCCTCCATTTTACCTCCTCTTTTTGTTACCTTCTCTGTTTTTAAATGTAGAAAGATGCTGTTAAGGAAGACAAATGTGTTGTGTTTGTGGCCAATAATAATGGAGCTAATCAGCATTGTGACAAATCGTCACTCTTTCTGCAATGGAATCAGCGTGCCTGGATCCAGAGCCTGGGTACTGGGAAAAACCCCTACCCTGTTCTTCGTAGTATGAACAACTGTTAATGCCTCAATATGATCTTTTAATAATTGCTAGGCCACATTTATGCTGAGAATAAGCATCCTTCTTGCACCCTGAATGATTTTTTTTCAATATAATAATACGCAAAGAATATATTAAAATAGAATGGTGGGGTTTTTTTTTTGTCTTCCTGTGGGAAATATGAGATACTTGCAGAAGTATTGCAAGGTATGTAGCTAACTCCATACCCTAAGGGAGACATAGGAAAACCTTGACATAACCTATTTTTAACCATGCCTCTGGCGATTCTGCATTCAAGTTTATAGGTGAACATGTCAGGTAGTACACAGAAAAAAGGCAAAGACACACAGTATTAATCATAATTCTGTCCAAGCCCATTTTATTTTTTCAACATTTGTGATTTAAAATCTCATGACATTTCTTCAAGGTGAAATTCTTCTAGTGGACTTTTCAACAGGGTAGGACTACATTTATCTAAATTAAATATTGCTTACAGTGAAGCTCTCTAATGCTTCACAAGATAACCAATAAACTCAATGCAGTTTATATAAAAATAATTTAAGCTAAAGAAGCTTTAGTGATTAGCAATACACTATTAATACAGCCTTTAAATAAGACTATCCTAGTATCGCTGGATAAGAACATTGTTCTGTAAGTGTATACGAACATCATAATTATTTTACAACCCCATCTTTAGTTCTTTCAGATATAGTAAATTCAATTGACCATGAAATGAAATTTCATAGTCAAAATGCCTCCTTTACATTTTTTTTATTGCTGTAATAAAGTTTTTATAGCTCCAAGCAAGGTAATTCATGAAATGTCTAATTTAAAGATGAATTCTAATATTATTAATAAATATTTACCAGCTTAATAAAGTGCACATTTTTCACATAAAATATGATATAATGTTTTCATTTTCTATTTTTGAAATACAGATTAACTGCTGGAAAATTTGAGTACTACAGAGAGCTATGTGAGTTCAAGGGAAACCTATGCAAGGACCGTCTGTCAGTGTTTTTAAACTTCCTGAATCTACCCAGCATTCATGAGCAGAAGAGAAAAAGACTACTGGCTAAAATACAATGGCAGGGGCCACTCCATCTCACAGCATAGAATAAATCAAGCAGTTGTGGGAAGTGTCTGACACACGAACCTCCCTATGTGGCTCTTCCATATCAAATCACACAATTCCTCATCAGTTCTCTGCAGCAAAACCCACAGCACTGAACTGACAATCTCCCTGGACTACTGGGGTAAGAAGGCATGAGTGTCTCTAGGTCTTCTCTCTGACCCATATGGGAACAAATTCTTACCACGGAAGTCCATGTAAACTGTGCCATTAGTTTCTACATTGAACAGTCTAGAAAAAAAGGAAGAGATGTCACGCCCCTCACCCAGTGCAAGAGGTGAGAGAAGCGAGATCTAAGCAGGAGTCCTCTTCTGGTTAGAACTGGTAAAATGACAGCACATACTCATGGAAGAATTGTGTTCAGTGAAGGGATGTGAATTAAACCCAAAGTGGGTCAGGTTACAAACCACTTGGTAACATTGAGGGGATGGATACTCATACATGTAACACAACACTGATCCAGCCCGTGACATTTATCATGTATTTCTGAGCAAGTTTCATTGTATTCAGTGTACACACACGTCATTACTTTTGTTTTCAGGCATAACATTCCTGACTCTGTGGTTTCATTAATCTCATCTTTCTTTAGTACTCACCCAACATGTCCAGTGCATACAAAATCCCATACAAAGTGGGATATGAAAAGTAGTAGCATATCCCTCAAGGTCTGTTTCAGGTAGTCCCTGCTTTGTGTCTATCAAATTACTGAATTCCGTACCTCCTAAGCAGTGAGCACTTTGTGCTTAATTCTGTGCTATTGCTAGCTACTCTTCATGACCCTAAGGAAACATTAAAACTTGCAGTGAAGCCATCAGCCTGCAGAATTCCAGAGAAATATTTGCTGTGTGTTGATTTGTAAATCTTTAATTAATTTTTGCTTGCCAGAATAATAAAAAAGAAAATATTTACATGAAATCAGAACATGACAACACGATGACCTTTATTTTATTGCAGTCCAGCTGTAAATCTGTGTTTTCACTACAACAAGTTTAGCAAAAGGTCCTATATAAAACAGCTAATCAGAAAAAATATAGTTGATGTAAAATATCTGTTCAAGCTAAACATTCACTCTGTTTTCAATATGCAATACAAAAACTAATTCTAATTGCAACCACTGAGTTTAAAATGCTAAGTATGATAAACTGACTCACAGCCATGCCTCATCACTGCAAGTATGAATGGTACTGCAGAAAGCTAAGAGAAACCCACGCAGAGAGAACCCCCAAAGCTGAAAGGGAAATACAACAGCAAAGTGGAAATGGCCCCCGTGTACCCTCCCCATCAGATCACAGCCATACAGCGGGTATAGATTCTGGATAAGACTCCAGACAGCCTTGGTTTTGCTCGTTCTAATTAACAGAAATGAGCACTGGAATTATTCTAACAGTCCCCATCACTCAGCCCTTCCCCACACCCAGATTATCCCTCCTCATTCCAGTGGCCTCGGAAACAGCCCAGGAACAGGCCCGACCTACCCCAACCTCTATGGTCAATGAGAGCACTGGAAAGAACAAAGTCTTTTTACAGCCCTGTATTTCTGAGTATGGTCAAGCTAATACAGCCCTATCAATTCTATTATGAGTTAAAAAAAAAAGAAAAAATCAATTTCCATTTATAAAGATTTAGCCCATGGCATATACAGAATATAGGGCAATATATGTTTTTTTTTCCCGCTGGCGTACTGTGTTTGCCTCCCTTTCTGAGATACTCTTAACACTGCACTTTCAAAACACCCTGATGGCTGTCAGATGTGGGTCCTATACTTGAAATACAGACAAGCAATTCCTTTTAAATGCTGCAGTTCACCCTGGCCAACACAATGGTGTTTCAACTCCTGATGCCAGCGTCAACTGTTTAACACATTGGTGAACTTCAGCAGCATATGATGCCAATGGATATAGGCTTCCACGTCCATTCCCAAAATTAAAATTCTGTGCTGATAAAGCCTGACTGTTTCTTCACAAGAGATCTGTTCACACTCAGTATAGCACTGCACTAGACATTAACAACCATGTTTATCTTCCTGAATCCACCAATATTAAACCCTTAGCCATTTGCCAACTGCCTTGGGGAACTGAATAATAGCATATCGTCATTTGCTGTGTAACACTGACAACACGTGTCATCATTCACACACAATACGCCTCCACAGGATACAGAACATTGGCAAATGCTTGCTCGGGCTACAATACCAAGAAATCATACAGATCTTCTGAGAGGTCAATTAAAACTGATAGAGGGCACAAATCTACATCAGTGTGCTTTGACAGACAATATCAGGCAATGGAAACACACAAAGAACTGGACCTACCATATGCAATCCATTGCTGTGGATGATACCATCTTGCTCCACAAGGTTTCGGGAGATGGTAATAGAGGGAAGATCCAAGCTCTGGGGGGGAAACTGAGGTGTAAATTCATTTCCTTGTGCAGGCAGTTGGTCACCAAGGCCCTGAAAGGGCAGCAGTATATCTGCCATCCCAAGCGCAGGGTCTGACTCAGGTGGGGGGGTAATGGGTGGGATTTCAAACTCCTCATCCCCAAGGCTCGGCGTATGGAAAGTCTGCTGGAAAAGGACAGGACAAGGCAAACCACGTTAGGGCATGCTGCTCTCAGCAACCACTACAGGACCTGCAGTCCAAATCTTGGTTTGTTCTCAAAAAAAACCTCTATACCCAACAGATTTTTTAAGTTTCCTGTAGTGAAGGGGTTTGTGGATCATTCCGATTAAAGATTTAAGTCTCATTGTCATATGGCTTTAATGGAGTATCAGTATTAACAGTTTTTTAATGTGCACTTAATTAGCAACATCTGTCTTTGTTGTTAGTCTGAATATCAGCTACGTTGGACTTGGCTGTATAACAAATTGCCACTTTATTGATATGTTAGTAAAATAGCACAAACAGCCTACATTACTCTCATGCTTCATAAAATACTGACAATTCTGTAGTACACGCACCACATTAATTCAGCACTGACCATTTCACATCTTTTCTTTCATTTTATCCACTAATAAACATGAAATATTATAATTCTGGACTTTATTTCTTTTCCATCCCAAAAGTACAATGCACCCTTTTAAACAAGAGTTGTAATTTGGAGCACAGACACGTATAAAAGAGTGAGGGCGCTTACAGCAGCTTCCAGTGCTTTCTGAAGCAAGCCAGCTTTGTTTGAACAGTAAGTTTGTTATGAACTAAAACACCTGTTAAAATGCCTTGAGCAAAACATTTACTGCCAGTTATCTTCAGGGTTTGTGCGTGTTTGTACGTGTGCATGTGTCTGTCAAAGATAATCTTTATTCAAGTAGAGTCTGTATCTGGCTTCAGCATTGCTGACTTTTATTTGGGAAACAAATGAGCTATGCTTATTCAAATTTCTTGCGAGTTAAATGAACTTTCATATATTATTTCAGGTCCACTGCTACTTAATAATTGAAATTCAGTGCTTGAAATTAGGCCATTTTAAATGTACCCAAATCAGGACTGTCTTGATCAAATTGGGCAGTTGGCAATCCTAAAATAGGCACTCTTGTCTTGTTCTGGACATGCAAGGCTGCTCTGGGATTTGTTTGTTTGTATTAGTTCAGGATTCGAGCTGGGGGAAGGTGGGGTGGGGGGGTGGGGGGAAGAATTGTTTTATGTATTATTTACATTGTTTGAAAGAGTGACTTAATGCCAGTTAATTTAAAAATTGTATGTTCGGTGAAAGATCTCATTAACTGCTGCAAATTGTCATCCTTCAAACTGTTAATGATGATATAAATTAATAACCGCTTGAGAGAAGATGGAAACTGAAACACAAGTAAAACCTTTGCTTGCATATAGAACCTGTCAGCTGTCATTATTGGTCTCACACCAGAAATGATGAGGTCCCAGACTGCTGCAGCCTGCAGTACCGTCGGAGTCTGCTGAGACTTTACCCATCTCGCTCGATCTGCAAGACTGTAACTTAATTCTGGATGTGAAAGCTGGGCCTGAACCAGGGAGACGTTTGACTTCCCTGCTGCTATATTACAAAAGGTGTGAATTTTTCTTCCCGTGGACCCCTTAGTTCACAAACACAAAGGATGGATTGGCCAGGAGAAGTGGTTGGCTAATGAACATAACCCTATGGCTGCATTTGCAGTTATTTTGGCACTAATGTGGTCTAGTAACAGATGCAACTGTAATTTGTGACTCATTTGCTACCCCATTACTGCTTAATGAAATCTAACATATCACATTAACAATACGGATAAACACTCATTCTTGATATGTGGCATTTGGCTGTTTTCATTACCACTGTAATTAACACTTGAAATATTATTTCAATAAATATTTAAGGTGCTTTAAAATGGGTCGTAGTAATCATGACATAGAGACAGAAAACATAAAGCAAATGTGTGGCTTCTAAGCCTGAATGTGCTCTAGGATTACACTCCTAAGGCATTATTTACAGGAATAAAATGGGCTTCTAGCTCAGCAGTGCTCAGGCTCAAAATCATAGCGAGGAAGCTACACTTGCGTTAATGTAAAAACACTGTAATTAAATACATTGTAATGCACTAATTGCAAAGTTAGGTTCATGCTTTAGTGTGAACGCTAACACTTAATCATACTTTTTTTCCTTGTTCAAGCAAAAGGTTTCCGTGAAATCAGTATCATTATAGTACATTTGAACCTCTCTTTACTTGACATATTTATGAGATAGTAGTAATTACAAGGACTGGATCTCTTCCCCATTTAACAGAATAACTCTAGGACAGCTATATAAATATATAACACAGCTAGATAATAATGCAATATTTTACTTAGAAAAGCAGTATTCATCTTAATACTTGTAGCTTACTACAAATGGGAGAGTAAATTGATGAATACCTTAACATTTTAAAATGTGAATTTAATTCTCACAATATACCTTGTCCAAATATGCATATATCTTTTAAAAAAAACATATTATGGGCCTAAGATTGAGGATAAAATAGATGTAATCTAAGAAGAAAGCAAGCCCCTTAGTGAAGCAGTCTTAAATCCAAATCACTGGGCTATTCAGTCTGTTAAAAAGAGCCTGAATAATAGTATGCAATTTGGGATTGCAGAAAGGTGCTGTTATGACCAAAAGATGGTATAACATTTGTGGGATTTATCTTACCAATCACATTTTTTCAAGTTATTAACTTTTCAAATATTTATATCTTACACATTTAAAAAAAAAAAAAAAATGTGTGCATGGTTAAATGCCATCTGTACTGAAATGTTCAAAACATTTGTTCCTTTTGATAAAAATGCAAATCTGGAGAACTGTTGTATCAACATATAACAGCCAATGTCTGACACGGTGAATTATCACAGCTGGAATTAAATTGTCTCTGAACAGCTGCTGGCAGCAGAGCTTTCATCAATGTTTGATTCAAATGTAGGAAAGAAATTCTACAGAAAGAAACATCATGTTGTCATTACAGATGGGGTTTGTGTTCATTATCACAAATAACACTGGAGCTAGTGCCAAACAATATTCCCTTATCTAAGCAGTCTTGCTGGGTAAAAAGAGATGGTGACCATTGTATAAATGACTCATAAAATACGACTCTAATTCTAACCTTCATATTTATTGCTACACCTTTCTGCTTATTTTCTCAGAGATCTCTTTTTTAAAAGTGTACAAGAATACCTGCGACTGAGTCACCACTTACAACACATAAAACCAAGGCTGCCCAGTTTTCTAGCCTGTCCTCATGTTGGGAAGATCATTTATGGCATGCACCCTATATAAATATTTAGGTCTTGTTCTCCATGCTGCTATGCACATTACTAGACACTACATCTTGCACCTTCCCTCCTTGCCTTTGGAATAAGAGCTGTTGGCTTTAGTGATGAGCAAAAGGTGTTTCTCTCTGGAGCTGGAGTCAGTATGAGCACAGATAGTCTGTTAGCTGGTTGTAAGGCGGCACCACTCTAACAAATACACAGAGGCTGTGCTTGCCATACTTTCCTCCCGTTTCAACCCTCAAAGGCATCCTCACAACCCAGCAAGCCTCCGCCAGCCCAGCCCTGGGTTTGTTCTCGATCCTGGCCAGAAGTTTCCTTCACACAGCACATACACTTCAGGCGACAAAGTTGGTTGTGGTTTTCTAACTTATATGAGTATTAAGAACCCAAATTAAAATGTTTATATCTATAACAGAAATTAGCACATAAGCTAGTAATGAGTATTACTAAGCTTGCTTTCAAAGTGTACACCTACTGTGCTTTTTATTTGTTTCCTTCTGTTTATAATTTTTTTCATACATAAAGCAGATTTGTTTCTATTGACATGCTATGTAAGTAACAGCCTTATGGACAGCTAAATTGACTAGTAATGGAGAGCTGTCAGGTTATTTTCTTTCTCATTAAAGCCTTTATTTTGTGCTCCATAAAACACACAGAAATTCAGCACTTCACTCTTCATCCATTCAAAGTCTGTTAAATTATCGCAGCAAACAGCAGAATATGAGCATAGATAAAAAAGAAAAACATCTACCTCATTTGCAGCAAGAAATGCATTATTTGCCTCTGCCATGTTCATGTAGTTGTTGTTGTTTCCAAACTGAAAGAAAAATAAATATTTGGATTTTAATGCATGCCACGATAAACTTTTCTTTACCCCATTACTCGTATAGAAAGAGTTGAAAAAAAATCCCAACAAAAACAAAACAACAAACAAGATGTAATTTTGCAGATGTTCTTTGAAGTCAGAACTAGATTGGATTCAACATTTATTATTATTACATACTCTGAATCCCCAGGTCTGTACATGGAAGATATCCAAGTGTATCTGCAAATTTCTTTGTTCGTGTAGCAAAGCCACCCCACAGACCTAGAGGTGACTTTGAAATTAAGTGCCCATTAGAAAGAGACTATTCTACGGAAAAGATATTTCGACCCTACTACATCTTTCCTGACACACATTATAATATTTCTGCAGATGATCCTGATCTGGAGGATCGCTGCAGCTAGACGTAACCAGCATGTTACTATTGCAAGTAGACCTGGATTTAAAGAGATGAAGGTCAAGAAGGGGAAGAATGAGAATCTGCAGCATTGTTCTTAAAATCCCATTCTTTCCACAAAATTAAAAAGCCAAACAATCCTCCTTTGTCTATCCTTCATGCCAGTTGAGCTCGCACGCCCCCAGTGAACATTAACACCACAACATCTTGCAAATCAGAGAAACTGCACCACACTGAGACCTTGAGATTAACTGAGAGTGGAGAGGGCCAAGTGCCCACTTGTGCCCACTGAGGTACAACGCCTCTTGCACAGGAGTGATCCTCTTGGATGCCACAGAGTCACTGCCTCCACATTCTCAAGTATGAACGTTGGTTGAAGAAGATAAGTACTTTTTCTTTTACAAACTTAGCATCGTAAAGAAAGAGATTATCTGCGTGTGGTTAATTGGCACTTAGCGTGCCTTAGTCCCTTAAACAGCACGTCCAAAAAGCAGGTAGTCTGATAACTATTTCTGCATGTGTTCCCAGAGCAGGCAGGCTTCTGCTTCAAGGAACAGATACCATGCATGTCATGCAGCTACTGCTAAAACAATAAATCACAGGCTTTCACATTTTCATGTTGCTATTATCACACTCCAAAGTCTGAGTATCAAATAAGAGAAGTCCCTGTGCTGTCCCTACAATGCCCTGCCACACCACTGCTGCTAAAGACACATTTAGCATTCTTCCTTTCATGCCCATTTTCGACTTATATAAAGCAAATTTTTTTCAGGAAGGCTTTATCTTGACAGATCTTGGTGGACCTGCCACACACACCCCCATCCCCCACCCCCCCACCAGCAACCACCACCACTAGCAGCACAAGCTCTGCAACAAGCGCATGAGGATGGGTAGCCATGCACTTGCACAATTTCCAAGCAAGGAACTCTGTTGTGCTTTCAGAGTAGCTGACCCCGTCCTGAAAGGAAAACGCCTTTGCTCCAGCTCAATTTGCCACTGCCGAACTTGGTGCCAGGTTTTAGCAGGGAAGTGTTTCAGAACCGTACTCTCTTCAGTTCCTCCAGCATCCTAGAGCGGTGGAGGGTCCAGGGTTAACCTTTCAAAAAAGGCTCTTTCCCTGACAACTCCAAAATCCATTTCTGAAAATAAGACCAAAAGTTGAAAGGGGGGGAGCGGGGGAAGGCAAGGGTAGAGGCAGGGAAGAAGAGGAAGAGGATGAAATAAGGAAGACAGACACAAAGAGTTGGAGCCTAGTATACCTGATGAATTGTCTGGTTGATGAAACAGAAAAACAGGACATCAACAAAATCAGAAGACAGTCATGGGGAGGAAGGAAGATAAGATTCCTCATCCTAAGTATGAAATTCCATTTGTGTACTTAACATGCTGAATCTTTCAACCTATAACACGTTCACCAGCAGAGGCCTTAACACAGTATGTAGACTGCCTCCTAGCCATTAAAACTCTGTTCTCCCCAGCTATGCAGATACTCAAGTAATATCCATTTTTTAAAAGCCCAGATGTCACCCATTTTTAGAGATTAAAAATTTCAAATAAAATTGTACATTTAAATTACTATTTTGGCACATACGGATGTGTGTGTGGATTTGTTGCACAAAGACAGTACTTCAGCTCAACAGCGAGATCGACAGGATAGATCTTTTTCATGTCAGTGGCAAACTAAGAAGGATTTACATGAAAAACTCACACGGCTCCAATAGAGCTGTTCTTTCTACAGTAAGAGGAAAAAAAAGAAATCAGGTTTTCAAATTACACTTAAGTGCAAAAGTACAACAGGCAAGTATAGCTCTAACACTGGATAAATAACAGGGATCAAACTCTATCCTATTTTAATAAGCTTAGCATCCTAGGGCCTCCAGTGCCTCAAAATGGAAATGTAGCTGATTTTTACCTTGAAGAGTAAAATTCTGTATTGTTTTGATCTCCATGTACTCCTCACACCACAGCTACTGCTGTTCTGATTGCCAAGTGGTTTTCTTCTTTTTTTTTAATTAAAGTAAAATGAAAGGGAAAGCAACAACATAATTTTCCATTAAGACTGTGGAGCAAATGATGTAACGAGGAATCTGAAAGCTGTAAGTTACAAGTACATATCCCTAGATTCGCTCTGATCTTGGGCTACAATATGTAAGATCCTATTGTGTATGACTCAGGCAATGATGTCAGAACCTGGCATATTTAGGATTTGGTTACTATGGCTCAAAACTAGTATTACTTAAATTTATTTTTTGTCTCTGAATTAGAAACCCATTGAAGACACACAACAATTATCAGTGAGTATTTCTAAGATTAAACTTCCTTATTATCTAATGGTACCTATAACAACAAAAGAAAATAAAATGGTTATTACCTTAAGGACCTAAACAATTCAAAAAAAACAAATTAAGCTTAGAGTGAAATAAGAACTGGGTTAGAAATCCTCTTCTGAACAGTTAGCCTGCGAATGTAATTACTGAAGAAACTACAGCTAATCAGCTGTGAATTGTATCCATTAATTAGTATTTGCCCTGGAGAAATGAGAAAAATCAGTAACAATGCAATGCACTGATGAGTACTGAAACACAGGGCCCTCAGCATTTAGTCAAGCAGGTGGCTCCAATGGTCCAAGTAATTTAAAAAGCTCTCACCTGAAGTGCAGAGCTGGAATTACAAAGCACTTCTTGCATATCTTTGTATCTATATAAGGCTATAATTAATGGCTTTTAATTTAGAAACACTTTGTGATCAGCTGGGAACAGTTATAAATCATTCTAAATAGAACAAGGGGTTCTTGTCTATTTTAGTAAAATAATTTGGGAAAGATGTTTTTTGTGAAATGACTCTTGTTGCAATCAATATGTTTCTCCATTTGTTTTCTAAAGGATTCCTTGCTCCGACCCCTCATAAACATCTCCGAGCATTCCTACAGTTGACAGCAGGCAGCATCCAGTGACAGGTGAGACCCAGCAGTCTGGTCGGCCCAGGCCTACCTCTGTGGGTCTCGCCTGTTGGATGGCCCTGGGACAGGGAGGAAGGGCTAGCACCTAGTCCAGCTATCTTTTAATTTTGTGCTGGCCTTGGGATGTTTTGCAAATTACTTTGCCACAGCAATTAGCAAGGTTTTACACAAGCTTTTGCATCTAAAGATCTCTGAGCACCTTTTCTGTAACTACGAAAGGATAAAACCTTTTCAGCTTCCTTTGGCAACACACCCCACTGCATTGCAGACGACCTTTGTTTCCTTTGATTTCAGGAGTTCAGCTCCATCTTAAGTTTTGATGAATACGTTAAGCATGAGTACCACAACTTAGTGATGCAGCAACCCAACAGAAACCACATGCAGATGCTGACTTCCTGAAACGGACTGCAAACAAACAAAACCTCTTCTGAACTTGTGAATCACAGCTTTCATGCTTCATGCAAATCATTGTATTAAACGATGACAGTTCAGTCCTCTACTCTTTAATGTCACAAGGGCAGTCTTGACCCTACTGAAATCCATAAGAACCGACAGGAAGACTGTAATGAGAGAGACTGGATGGTTTGCTTCCTAATAGCTTCTCATAAAGATTGTTAAGAAAATTGATTCTGTCCAAAATTGCTTGCTGAACCTCTTTTAGCTTTGAATACCAAACCTGAAGCCCAACATGTAGCCTTACTCGTCTTTTCTAGGAAGGGCGTATATTTGCAATGCGATGGGAAAATTCATGCCCTTTATTCCTTCCCCAACACAGGCCCTAATGAAGGCCAAATCAAATCCTGCTCATGACTGGGGATATAAAAACTGTATCACTGTCCAACTTACGAACTGCACATTTTAATTCTCCTAGGCCAGACGTTATGATACCTGTTTGCAAATGCAGGGATCAGCCACTTTGATTCAGCCCAGCACAATGCTGTTTGGGTTTTCAAGCTACCTTTCGCACTCACCAGACCTGAAAAATCAGTTGGTTATGAAAGCTGAGACTAATGAAAGGGGTGTTTTAAGAAAGAAGTCTGATATGATGTCACAGAAAACCGTGGCAGTTTGGGATAAAATCAGTGATTAAATATCCACAGTCTGAATTCCTACTGAAAACACATTCAGTAAATCTCAAAAGGTTAAATAATGGCTACTGTCTGGGCTCTTTTTTTGCAACTGTGACAAGACCAAAGCCACAGCAAGAAATAAAGCAAGCAAGAGAATTTACACCACAAAATCATCATATTAAAAAAGCATAAAAAGTAAAGCAAATAACTAGTTTTGAAGGTGTTATGAGCACACAAAATAACATATAAAACCTATAAAAGTTAATGGGAATTTTGTTACAGATTTTAACGGAGGAATTATTTTACTTTCAACATGCAGTCATCAGTATTCATTACAGCTTTCTACATTTCTGTCTTTAAATCAACACGATTGTGGTGCAACTCCAGTATGAAAAACATTAGAACTCACACCCACTACTCATTTCCTAAAAAGTGCAAATACAGAAACACATAAGTATCTTAAAACCAGACATAGAGGAGCCCAGACTTTTATCTGAGCATCTCAATGGAACAAAAAAGAATTTTTAAAGTACAAGTAGTAAATTAGATTCATCAGGCAAATGCACCAGATTGTCTAAATAATTCCTTTATGATATTGCTGCTTAATTTAACAGTGCAACCACAAGGAAGAAGAAACCATTGGAAGGGTTCTTGTTCCAGCACAAAACACCACCAAAACCATAGATTGTGAATAAATGTCCCAGATGAAAGATTCAAAAATACATCCCAACTAGGAATGAAACACATTTTATTATCTTCTCATAACTAATCTGGCGGTTTACATTTTGCTTAAATGGAATGATTGCCATTCTCTAGTCAAAGACTAGCATATCATATATCTGAGAATAAAAAAAAATTGTTATTACAGAATCCACTCCCCCCCTTTTTTTTCCCTTAAAGAAAAGCCTGTAACAACCCTTATTGCAAAACAGAATTCAGACTTAGTTATCATGACATTAACACTCCTTTCATATTTATTAGCTAATATTTAGTCAAAATACACATTTTAAAGTTTCTCAGGGTAGTATCTCCAGACAAAATTCTCAATGGCTTCATGCTGAACTCTAAACTAGTTCTATCACAGCACTAAATATCTGTTGGCCTATGTATATTAGATAGCTACACATCCAAATTCTATAATTTCTGATACCAATTTATTGCTTATGGAAAATGGCAGCCTCAACTGATCACACTTCCAGTATTCCTGCAGTAAAATTAGAAGCCATATGTTTAAAATTATGGCCATTAATAAAAATAATTTTCTTATGGTGTGAGTACACTTATATTTTTTATATAGAATAATTATCTACTTGCATAAATATATATTATGGCAAGGATCTCAGTTCTAGCTTCATATTTGGCAAATTAATTCCTCTGAGGTTACACTATCCTTATGAGTAAAAAGAAAGATAACGATCCCAAAAGATGTAATTACAGACCAAAACTAAATTACTTTGCAGGTCTAAGCACTGTATCTTAATAATTTCACCAGAGAACATCTTCACTGCATTTGGGCAGATTTGATTTTGCTGCCTGACCAATAATTACAGCTCTGGCAAATACAATGCTTGATAAGGACATCAATTAAGAATGAGCATTGTGTTATTTAAAAAAAAAAAAAAGAATTCATCATGTTCACAGCCTGTCTGATTGAATGAAATGCCAAATTAAATTAATGGAGATTGCTAAGTCTAGCTGGCTGGTGGGGAACCATGCAGAAAGTGGGACAGCATAGACAATAAACTGTCTGTAATTAAAAGATGAGAAGCTGGACTAATGCTACTTCAGCCTGATTACTCCAAACAAAACAATATACACTAAAATTATTCTGGCAACAGAAGTAGATGGAGTGGGAGGAGGGTTGGGAGAGGGGGCACTTTTTTTTTTTAAATAGTATCAACTATCACCATCTATGAACAGCAGTGTCCTCACCAGATATATTAAATTAAATAGTTTTTTTCTCATCAGGAAAACAGATCTATTTTCTCAATGAACATAAAAATAACAGATGAGAATTCTCCAATCATTTCTGTTCTAGATGGATATCCAGCTAATCTCTGTAGAGGCTTTACTTTTCAGTATGATGTGCTCATAGCAGGAGCAAAGTGTTCTTTTCTGGAAGAGTCCTTCATGATGGTTTCAATACTTCAGAAGCAGTAGGTGGTATTCGTATTATTTTATAAAATAAAAGTATTCTATTTTTGCTACTAGAAACAATGAGGCAGGCTTTAGTAGCTGGTTCACAGATGCAATACCCCTGAAGTTAGCAGGAATTTATATCATTGTAAGTGAATGAAGTATCCCTTAAAACCTTGTAAATAAAGTAGTAATTTTATCTTAGAATGGTATGCTTGACTCTGACACTACATAGCTACCCATAGGAATTTCCGTACTTCTCTGGCAGGCTGCTAACATTTTGGAAGAAACAGCACATGCTGGCAGGTGCATGAAGTATTATTTACCATCGACAACATGCAGCCATTGGAGATTAAGGATTGAGTCCCCGAGTATGAAGGAGATGGAGAGTCGGACCAGATGCAGTCCAAAGGCCTTCCATTTGGGTCAGCCTTTGACCAAACGTCAGTAAGCAGATGATGTATCTCAGTTACATCACACCACTCCGTGCCTGTGTGCACAAGGGGACAGACAGGATAGATACATGCACAGAGACAGTGCTTTTGTCTGCAAAAGGTACAGTTTATGGAGAATTTCATGAGGTACTCGACCACTAGGTAACACGTATTACGTATGCCAAGTTTATACTTGAGCTTTTCCATTCATTACATTACAGCAAATTTACAGTAAGTGATTATTATAGGATACTACAATAGAAATAATCTTTCTGATACAGATTACAGTATTATTCTTATTTTCAGTAGATAATTTCTGGAAGTAGGTTCATTTCCTGCTAGGTTCTGCTTACAAATATTCTAGGAAAGCTCTTCATGTACGTGTGAAAATCCACCTGGGAAGTGTTAGCCTTGGAAACTCTGGCCACCAGAACTTACTGCATGAGTTACTGCTCTCCATTTCTTCCACATCAGGGCTCTCTAACACTCCGTATTAGGATCCTGGAATAATCGGGAGGAAATGCAGGCCCCATTGAAAATGAAAGAAGTTCTTATAGGGGATTTTACACCAGAAAGCTTAATTTGCTTAAGAACACATCACTGATGAACAACAAGCCAACAACAGACAGCAGCACAAAACGTTAAACTGAATGTATCTAAGTACCCAGTTTTGCAGTCACATCCCTAATGCTGAATTTTAGGCAAATGAATAATCTCATCAGTGGTTCATCAATTATTGAACTGACTGTAAGTATCTGTACAATCACACATTTGACAGTCTTTTTATATTTAAAATCTTAAAAGCCTTTAATTCAGGGGGCCATTTAGATTCCAATCTTTGAGTCTTAAACACCTGTCACAATAACTGTTATATATATGTGTATATAGATACATATACATGAGTCTCTGCATGTATGTATGTATACACACACATTCTCTACTCTTGGCTTAGAGACAAAAAAAAACATCTTAGTGGGATAAAGCACTTGAGCAAGATCCTAAAGAAAAATAGACGTTTATATTTTATTCATATATCCTAAAATTCCATCAGACACAATGTTTGCAGATAGTACAGATGTAAAAGTTTTAGGAAAGCAATTAGAATGAAAATATTTGAAGTTACTTTAAAAGCTTTCAGCCAGCAAATAAAAACTTTGACAATAACAATAAAAAGCACTGACTTAATCTCTCTAATTTCAGCCAAACTCTTTAATATGAATTCCTTCAGTGAATTCCATGGCCAAAAGCAGTAACTGAATGGTATTTTGCCAAGTGTGATACTGTGCAAGTCTTAGCAACAGTAATGAAAGGAATATATAATGGTCTCATGTTAGACATTTTCAGATCTCTTAAGAAGAATATAGCCTATAAAAGTTTTTATATGCACGAAGTAACTTTGTATGAATATGCACAGTATTATTATTCTGTTGACTGACAGTCAAGGCAATTCAATATATGCCAGATTTTTAATGCTATTTAATATTTATGCATTTAAATATGGAAAGATGGTCCAAAGTGCAGTCCTTGTCCTAATATTTATACAACATTAAGGTATTATAAAATTAATCTGAATCTTGAAAGTTCTCTCCAAGACAAACATACCAAATATTTTACTGCCACATATTCAAAGGGTTTCAATTTACCACTTTGGCTTTTTGTAGACAAGAATGGATTTTTCCATTCTGCCCACATTGCCTTCCAAGGTAGTAAAATGGAGAATCAAACACGCGTTCTGGGTGTATCTCTTTGTCCACCTACATTAACTAAAACTACTTTTCCCCTGTACAAGACTAGTACAAATATCAACCTTTGACCAGCCCCTTAAGTTTCACATAAAAAAAGACTCTAACATCTACAGCTTTGCTTCAAAGAGTTCTAAAGTACATTCACTACCATCACACCCTGTTGTTTCCTGAAGCTTAAAATATGGGAAGAGACCAAATGTTAAGATAAACACATTTGGTAGCAAAGCCACCGTAGTTTAAGTATTTGTTTAAAAATATATGAATATTTAAAGAACATGTTTTCTTTCCTTGCTTTCTAACCTAGAGATGTTTGCAGTGATGAACTATGAAATTATTTTCGTGATCACTCTCATGAGCATGTACTTGTTGCCGGAATAAACGAGAAGAGACATAAATGTCATGGAAGGAATATATTGCTAAAACGCAAAAAGAACTCACTTACAAGGCTAGGGCTCTTGTTTATATGTATTTTGTTACAACTTTGTAGCAATTTGCATTCCACATGAGAAAGGTCTCCTCAAATATGCAGCTTCGGAGCATCCATTCAATGTATGTTACATTTCTGTAAACAGCTCAAATGATACATAAGCTCTTATTTCTGATGACATCTGAGGACAGATGGCAGTGAAATATGGGATTTTTCCCAGACTGCTCTGAAGAACAGAAGCAAGGGCAGAGCACGACTGCTCCCTTTCCATGGCCCTGCAAGAGGGTGATGTCTCCGTTGCCCATGACATTTACCGAAGGGAAGAACAATGCAGCCTCTCAGAATGGCCTCAACACGTACACGTGGCACTGCAGAGTAACCGCAAGAAAGACCCAAACCAAACCTGTAGGCCTGATTCTGGGGCTGCCCTTCCCCTCTACCTTCCCACGCACTGTGGGCTGCAGTAGGAGCACCGGCACCAGCCCCTGCTGCCGTGACTGCAGGTCGCTAGCTTGTGCCCCGTTCAGGGGCACACACAGGGCCGGAAAGCCAACCAGGTCCTGAGAGAGCATCCCTGCCCCTCCCGCCCAGGGACACCACGGTCACTATTAAGGGCCCTTCTTCAACTGCCCTTCAGCAGGACTACACCTCTCTTTGAATATCCTTTTATCCCCAACAGTATATTTATTATTCTTTTTTATTGTTACCCCCAACTGCTGCAAGGGATACTTTTACAAGGTTTTGGGGGGAGAAAAATGCGTAAATACAGAACTACTTTCACCACGTGAACATTTCTGTTTCACCATCTTCTTCAAGGCATTAAGTTCATACAACCGAGGTGTTAATCATGTCTACACCCTCCCCATTTATTTCATATTAACTGTCTAAGCAGTGATCTAAGCATTTCTCAACATAATGACAGCATTTTATTCTTAGAATCCCAAGAAATAGTTTCATATCACTATATTCAAGATTACTGTAACATTTTCTTACATGATTTTAAAGTGATGTGATTATACTGCAATTGGGCTTTAAGTAGCTTTTCTAAGAATCTTATATCAAATTTCACTCACTCCAGCAAAAATTGTAAATTCCATTCTAGGCTGTGATTCAGCCCTACTACACTAGCAAATTATATCAAGTTTTAAATATAAAATGGATAGAGAAAGGGTGAAGCAGATGTAGACATTTTATAATAATCATAATGGAGGATCAGTCAAGACACTTTCAGACTAAAATCAGCACATGCATAAAATCTTAAATATCTCAAAACTCTCAGTCCTGTTGGTACCATGAGTTCCTGTGATTTTTTCTGAAATTAAATACTTTCCACTTTAGAAATACTAATCATAATCAAATAGAAAAATCACGTTTTGAAAGTCTATATTAACTCTAGTTCATTATATGCAAGGCTGTACAAAGCAAGCCATCCATTGCAAAGACAGCCTCTAGGATGTAATTCTGCCCTGATTACAGACATACCCAAATGCAAAACAGGGAAAAGCCACCCAGAAACACTACAACTCCAGCGCTAGCGTCAGTGGTGGTTACCCCCAACCAGAGCTCTAAGCTGCAGCATGCAATCAGCAATGCCCTTCTGTGTGGGAAGAGGAAAGCACAGATGAGGTTCAAGGATTCCATATGCTAACCCCATAAGAATGCAGGTTGTACAAGACAATGCCTGACAAACCCAAGATTTGGGAATTTTCCTCAGATGAAGACGTTTTCTAATTTGGAAAAATTCTGTGTGTCAATACAGTATCAATTACAGACACATTTTGGAAACAGGCGCATAACACCTTGCTTCCTCCTGTGTCTTTATCTTACATCAACCTTAAACCTGGAGGATTTCTCCCCTATTTTCAGTTGGGGCTGGATTACAAATCCCACAGCAAGGAGACCTCTGGAGAGTCTTCAACAACAACCATCTTTATTTAAACATACAAGATTGAATTGGATGCAATGCTCTGCAGTAACAGTAGAGGAGAATTAAATTTAACAGTGGAATAATCCCTCATGCTAGCTTGTATTCCTAATTTATGCCACTGAGACTAATCAGGCTTAATTTATCTATCTTTAGCTTCCCACTGTTTCATTCCAACCTAAAGGCAATGTTTTGGGCAGCAGAAACTTTATTTTGTAGGTGAGTAACCTACTTTAATTGCATTTTCATCCATTACTACAGTCTAACATTTTCTTCACTTAATTGGGTCACTGCATTTCTTCTTGTAAGTGGGCACAGAAATTACTTCTGATATTGATTGCAGCCCCTGAGGTTCTGCTGAGAGCTGAGGACACACAAAGGCTACACAGCAAATTCATTTATGACGAGTCAAATGAATAAAGTTTCACTCAAAACCTTCACTCCCAGTAATAAAAAAAAAAAAATCATGAAAATGCTAATGTTCAAATATTGAAATCTTAAGCAGTTAAGAAATTATATTAACATCAGTGAAGAAAAATCAGGTTGCTCTTTTTATAATCTTATTTCAAATGGAACCTGACCAATAGATGGACATATGCAGGGCTGGAAATGTCTAGCACCATATGAAAGCCAGGCCTCTTGTGTCTTCAGGTGATCTTCAGCACTGATGTTTCAAAATACTAACGACTAATTAGTGGTAAAATTAAGTGCATATTAAAACCACACCAGGCATCTCAGTAATGTAATTTCTCATCATAATTTTCAGATGCCACAGGAAATATAAAAATGGTAATAAAAGCCCTCTTGAATAGTCAAGTATCACCCTCCATGTCTTGATATAAGCAAGCTTTGATATATGCACACTGTTGAATTTCTTTTCTTGAAGTATAAAAGACACCAAATCCTAGCGGCATTTCTGCTGCCAAACTGATCCACAGCCCACAATTAATGCTCTGAAAATATTCTCCTAACTTAGTGGCCTGAGACAATTCAGGGTCTTAGGCTATTCACACCAAAGATGTCAAATACAAAATAATCACATTTAGCTTTAGTATGAATTTGAACTAGATGTATGAATTAGCTGCAACCTCTTCAGGAACGTTCTTTGTCCAAATGTTCAGAAACTAGGCAAGATATTCCTAGGAATACCTGTAAATTACAAGTCACATTAATAACTGGAGGTCAAATGGGAAAAGTCAGAGTTATATTCATGTAGCACTCTAAGTTTTTCTTATCAGCTGATGGCATGATGGTGATCTGAGCTGTACAGAAAGTTTTTCAGGTGTCTGTGAGATGCTATTTTTGATATAGAAACCATTCTGACAGAACCAAGTAATACTTTGTACCATACCCGTGTGCTTCTGGCAGGCAGATGCCTGCTACAACTACCTGCAAACTACTGAGAGTTCTCTCATTTTTATTTTATATCTTGAACCTTATTATTCCATCCCACCTTTAGAATAGAAAATTTCTCAGATATGAGAAATCTTCGCTTAGTAGAAGTGAGACCTGGACTTGGTGCAGTCTCAGAAATTCCTATGTAGTCAGGGTTTTGGTTTTTTTTCCCCAAATACCCAGGGCTAAAGCTGTCTCATTACTATACTATAGTGTGGTTCACATAATAACTTCAGACAAGTTTCATGACAGACAGATTATGTTTCTGTGATATCAAAACTACATAAGAGTTGAGAACTGCTCATCCCATGCCTAGTTCTGGTAAGCAAATGTAATGACAAAAAAATCATGCAAGGGAGCATGAAACACGAAAATTGTTTATATGTACACAATAAGAACAAATCACGGGCAAATCACGGGCAAATCACAAGGTCAGTTGCTCATTGTCTGAAAAACTGGGGAGATTTTGCTGTACCATAAAATTTCTCGATCATTTTTTCCACCTGAATTTTGAGACACTGCACACTGTTAGTGTGAACGCAATGAAGAAGCCAGGAACAGGGGAATAAATCGCACATGATGTTCTGGCAGCTCTCCTCCACCAAAAGAGGAAAATACCAACCAAGGGTGGGGAGAAAACTAATAGGGGACGGTAAACACTAAATGGTATTACAAATTATGACTTTCTCTTCATTTGTATAAGCATCTAGTACCATTTCTGATAATATTTTGTTGTCCAGTGACTTTTAAACTTAACAAACCCCAAACCAAACCATCCTCAACATACTGGTTTTGCCTGTAATTGCTTGCCTGATCATCTTCTGAGAGATGGTATGCAAGCAAAATGGTATAGGAGTGCTATAAAATGATGCACAAGTGCTGGGTACTAGGAGGCAGCGAAAGGATGGAAGAAAGGCCCTTAGAAAGGTATAGTAACACGATGATCAGAGAAGAATAATAAAACTTAGCTTATCAGGTACATAAGGAAAAGATAAACTGAAAACTGGTAAGAGTAAAGGGATGAAAAGTTTTGAGGAAAGATTCATACATGGAAAAAGAAAGGTATTCAAAATTAGAAGAAAAAAATATTTAGAAGTTTGGAATCTAGTAAAGCATGATTTTGAGAACAACCAGAAGCAATTCAAAGCATATGTATTCACATACACTTTCATATAAATGTAATCTTTTTCCATTTTGAAAAAAATTGACAGTTTGCAACAGTGAATATGAAACTTAAATTAATCTCAAATTCCACACCACTAATAGTTCTAGAGAAAAAGGTCTTTTTCCTTTGTATCCCCTACGATCTTGTTGTTTAGCCTTCCTAACTGCATGGAACAGTTGTCCACATCCAAACTCACATACATCCATGGGAAACTCTGGGTAACATGCCCATGATGATCCTTCACACATCTTTGTGCAGGACCTTCCTTACCACGACTGAAACCATCAACAATGGATTACAAGTGACACAGGAATCTCCTCCGATGCTATCATCTTACCTTCATCCAACCATCATCTTTATCTAAAACCTCACACATACCCAAACTCCCCACAGCTCTCTCAAAATCTAAATGCAAACAATAATTTGTGTAGACCCTTCACCATTCTCAAATGCAAATTCTCTTTCTACTGTGTTCACTCCTCCCGCATCTTGCCTCGTGAACATAACCTTGGGTAAAGTCAGGCCCCTCTCCATCCTCTCTGAAGCACAACCCATGCTGCTGGCTCAGTAACCTCTGTTTCCTGCAGGGATTTAGAATGATGTTCAGCTTGGGAATATCACAGCACTCCAACCTCATTAATGGATTTTTTTATTATCAGAATCTAAAAATGGCAATTTCACACACTCCCCACACACCAGAAGTTCCTGGGTCATCTAAACAGTTGTCGATACTTAGAACGATCATCAACAATAACAAAGGAGATTTACAGCATTACCAGCTTCCATAAAAGGGTTACACGCAGGATCCAATTTCAGCTATCAGCAGCAGTGGGAACCAAACTAAAGGCCATTCCAGTGGCTCGAAGTCATGATGTCAGCACTGCCATCTGCAGACACACCATTAAGTGACCTTAAGTCCCAGAGAAGATCTTGTTGTGTATCGTGCTTCAAACCTACACCCACTTGTTTATGTAGTTATTTGCTCTGTAACTCAACATCCCTTTGCTTATGCCGATACAACTGTTTTTGACACCTCATTGCAAAAATGAAACACTGACCTCGTTCAGATTTAGCGAGGTAAATGCAATTTCAATTTCCTTTTCATCTGTGGCAGGAATGAAGAGTGGAGGAAGGAACACCTTAAATCAGCTATAATGTCAAATCTGGCACATTATGAAATCACACATTTATTTACCAATAGAAACGGTCAATTTTTCAGTAATCAACTACAGGAGATTTTTTGGAAACAGTTGGCTTTTACACAGAAGATGAATTATTAGAAAACTGGACTGGAAGGGACGTGCTGGACATTTACAAATCTTATTTACTCATTGAAGTATGTCAAATATTCTACACCCAATTCACCCCTGACTAAGGAATAAAATGCTTATTATAGACTTAATGGAAGCAGTGATGATGATTATATAACTAGTAGATAAATTATGCTTTTCTGGCTTCCACTCCCAAGAAGTTTACAGGACAGGAGCAGGATTAGTTCAGGACCAAGGAAATTATACATGTAAGAGTTAAAGCTTAGAGAAAAGAGATCTGGCTTATATCAAGCTGACACGTCAGATAAGAGACTGTGTTATAACAGGTTATAGTTGCAAAAATAATTTTGATTGGCATATCATTTATACTAACTACTGCTTGGAACCCACCCAGAGTATGCAGCGTACTATAAACTGTTAGAAAATATATCTGTGTATTGTTCAATATTTACAACGTGCTTTATTTTGTAAATATAAGACCTGGCAGGAAAATGTAGAGTATTAAAAGTAGTTCTGCTTAAAAAGAATCCCCTTTTCCCTATAAAAAGAAGTATTTCACTAACAGCAGTTTATAATTTTGTTCAAAAATGTTCACAGCAAAGCTAAATAAACTTTCAATGGGAAAAATTTGATTACTTTGTTCAGCTGCTCAAACAGATTTCTATCTCTACTTATTTGCATATTTCTGAATATTCTCTTTCAGGCACACACCATTTTTGTTAGCAAAATCAATTTTCTGTTGGACAAAAAGTGAGATTTGGTCTAATGATTTTAAGCTTTTAAATAAACATGAACTGAATGGTGTAAAGAGCTTCCCTTTTAAGAAAAGATCCTTGCTGTTTAGGAAGAAAAGAATTCTTCACATTCACCGGTATCAATTGACAGCAACAGATTTTAACATCAAGTGAGAAAAAAATATACAAGGGCAAAACTAAAAGAGCTGCCACCTAATTATGTAGCTACAACACACGCTGATGCTGAATTTAATTCTTAAGGAACACTGTGTACACACATCCATACACAAAACATAAGAAACATTAAACTATAAAAGCTTTATTATTGATTTTCCAAAGCTCAAATGATACCCATGTTTATGAAATTGTTTCCTCTGCACCTGAAGAGAAGGATTGTTCTCAAATCCAACAGTTCTGCAGAATCCTTAGCGAACACCTACCAAATGCAATTTTTTTCCAGCCCTGTTCAGCTCTGCTAATAGTTATTGTTTGCACAACTGTAACTAAGTACATTACCAACTAGTTGTTCAATCTATATAAATTTAAGAAACACACACAGCCAAGGAGTGACTCATATATCAGTCTATTATATGCTACAGAGCTGACTGTATTAAACAAATCACTTTCCCTACAGCTGAAGAATAGAAACTATATACAGAGCAGAGGTTATTGTCTAATTTAAATCTTGGCTCCCTTCCCAGAGCTGTACAAGATTCCAATTTGTGGAAATGTTACTCTCTGCTACTGCCAGAAAGGCTACAGAAAATGGTATTGGGTGCCTTCCAGAAATATGTCTGCGAAATGCCAATCAACAAGTCACTAAAGATTAACAGTATGACTGTACCAAATTAATTTAAATTATAGAAACATATGGCTAGGATGTTTGCACTGCACTTAACACAACACCTGCTTCACAAACAGCTAAGTTTCCTTCCACGATATAAAATAATATATGTCAAACACCTTGAACCTGATTCCTATAAATGGGAAAACCCCCACATTTAATAAACAGTAACCAGGGGTTACCACCATTAGCTACAAGGCACCATTTTGTAATGGTTAGATCCCTTATTTATTTAAAATTTTACATCAAACCAGATTGTGGTCTTTTCCCATCACAGAAAAAGTAATTAGCAATGACAGAAATGAAGAAAAAAAATATGACGAACATCTTTACATTCCAGTTTAGAAGTCAAAAATTGTAAGCTCATTTTGCTAAAAAACTTCCAGTCTTTTGTAACAGTCCTTCAGATTCAGTGTTATTGTGCCTTTCATATATATATATAGAGCTACATAAAGTTGACAAAAGCCACTCCTGAAAGGCACTGAACCCATGAAAAGTTAAAGGACTAACAATCACACACCAAGAATCAAATATTTTATATTTCCTTGATGTGGTTTTTCATTATTTTTATAAAACTCCTTATATATGATGTCATTAAATTAAAAAAAAAAATAAAAATCAGTGACAGTCTTAGAAATATTTACACATTAGCATGTGCCATATTTCAGCAGAAGAGCAAGGGAGCAGTTTTATGTTTCTCTCCACTGCTTTTCTATTATTGCCTAGCTAATGGAAATACATCAAACAAATGTTCTACAAGAGCAATAAATATTAAAGTTGACCTATCCATCTGGAAGAAATGAGAACAATACTGCTCACTTTTAGCCCAAATATGACACTGACAAATGAAGCTGTGAGATTCCATCACACTTTCAGCAACCTGGGCTAAGCGCCCACCACGTGATTCTTGTACCGGCAATTTTCTCCATTCATCTTCATTAGGCAGTCACTTGACCTGCCTCCTAACACCCCTGTCAGATTTGAACCTTCAGGGGGCTTGTTGTACTTCCTAACAATGGACTCTAAAAGCTCTATTCCCTTTTGGAAAAAAGCTCAGATGAACATAAAGGAATATATGAGCCGTTTCTCCTGGAGAGAGAACCATCAGATGCCAGGCATGATTACAAAAGGGGATGGCAGCACCGTACGGGTGACAGTAGGAACAGGAGCGCTCTTACAGTCACGAACCAACGCACAGCCTGCAGAAAACACAAGCGGGCAAAGGAATCACCCTTTTGGCCATCAAAAGCCCATTACACATTCAAATGAGAATGTACCTAACCTCTTGCCACAAACGAAACGCCCTCCGTTCCCTCCCTCAATCACTGCTCAAAGCAAGCTGGAACAAGCCGCAGTCGCATTCTTAACCTAACATAATAAGAGCGCTTCATCACATTAGCAGTTTTACATTACATCCCCATTATTTTCTTTTTCAACAGTATAATAATAACAGCACTGATTTGATTATTCTGTAATAGTGAAAATGAATACCAATTCAATATGAATTTGCCAGTATAATAAAAAGCTCCTAACAGGATTCTTCGAGACTGCCTAGAAAGCCTGTTTGTTACTTTATGATCACTTAGGGAAATCAGAAAGGCTGAAGCCACCAAAAGGCATTAAGCTTGTGACATTAAAACTATCTCAGACATTCAAGCGATCACAGTACCTTTGTTAGGGTAGATCTACAGTGTTTAGCTGACAAACACCTGATGTACTGACTGTTTTTCCATTGCACACAGGCTGCTTATCTTGTTTTTTTAAAGAAGTCTTTAGAATTATAAATACTGTAGACTCATGGTTATGTAGCAATTAAAATACACCCACACAGATTTCTTTTGGACAGTAAGTTCTTCAAACCTTTTTCATGTTGATCAGGTCTTACATGAGTGGTTCCATACAGCTGGTAAGCACACCAGGGACTTATTCATCCAGGAAAACATTGCTGAACACAAGCAAAGACTGCAGAATCAAATGGAAAATACGTGCGTACGATACAGAGAGGTAAGATGTATTTCGCTGTGATCACCAGAAAATGACCAGAGACTTTTTATCCAAACCAAATAGAGTCCTTTCATGAACAAATACTTCAGTCATGCTTAGTTGGATGTATAGCGCTAACATTCTTAAATAGTCTTTTTAAAAGCACTCAAACTGTATCTGACTTCAAGGGAAAACAGAATATCTTAATATCTGTCATTATTTTACAAAGTTCTACAAGTATTAGAAACTACACTGAACTACTGAAAACATTTCTAAAAGTGCAGACAAGAATAATTACCAGATGTGCAATTTAAAATCAAGACATCGGTGCATTTATGGTTGGTACATTAATTTCTTAACTACAGAACACATTTCTAATAGTACCTAAGTAATTGCTGACAAGGCGGTGCACTTCCCTGCACAACACAGGTATGCTCTTCTATAAGCTGGAATGCTGATCTAAGCTTCTTTTAAATCATAATTATATGTTCTTACATCAGCGTTAGAGCAATCACACAACAATCCCTGGCAACATTTTCATCAGGCTTTTACAAGACAACGGACAATTCACAAGAAATCTGTTGGTGGCATTAGGTTTCACCTGACTCAATCCCGTATTTCACTGTATTAGCGTTACCTGCCTTAGCATCTGTACACCTGCATTAGTACCTGTGGCCACAAATGCCTTTGCCAACACATGCAACCCCTCTTTGGAAGGAACAAAATGGGTTCTCTCTCACTTGTTTGTCTGAGATGCTGAAGATTTGAAATCTTCACTGATTCCAAGCTCAAAGTTTGTCATCTTCACTGATGACGTAGGCCTTGGCCATTTTCTTTGTACGAACAGTCTTCTCAAGAACGAACGAATGCCCCTCCAACAACAGAGATTTAAAAAAATCCTCACAAGTGGTTTTCAGTCTTCAGCTGATGCAAACAGTTGACTCTCAACATAAAGCAACTTGGAAAGATCAGCTTGTGGATTCAGCGGTTCTCAAAAATCAGCCACGTGTCCATTACCTACCAATCCTCTTTGTCCCAGATGACTTCTTCCAGAAGATTAATATCAAGTTAATAATGAAACAAACAGCTCTAAATGGAGTCTCTGGTTAGGAGATGACAAAGTCTTTTCAATATTTTACTGATTTCAGTTACTGAATAAAGCCTGATTCAAAAAAAAATTAAAGTAATTTTTTTGCCAAGGTTAGGAGCTAGAAAAATCAAAACACTACACAATGACAATGAAGAAAAGAGGCCTGAGGCAGTTTTCAAGGAACTTGTTGAAAAAACCAAAGTGAGAGAGAGACCTCAGCATAGCCCCAAAAATGATCCTATGTATAGCAAGAGATAGAATGTTACATGAAAGTCTAAGGCGCCTCAGAGAAACTACGCCCTTAGGTCTCAGACGAGCTGATTAAGGGAAAAAAGCAATCATTTCATCTGTTTTCAGGAAGCCATACATACACATCGGGAGAATCCCGATGCCAGTTAAGGAAGGGGAGGGGGCGAACCCAAGCAAACAACAGATAATCCAAGAAGTGGAGTCGAACAAGAAGTGAAGCCGCTTCTCTCCACAGCTAGCTGACGTTTGCGGTGGAACGTTTCATCAGAAGTGATGACGATGTGTTATGATAACATCAGCTTTACCACTACCATCGTCTGTCATGCCAGAATTATTCTATGGCTCTTGATGATGAAGTGGCTCTTCAGTTCTTCAGGAGTGAGTGACAATGAAGCAACCTGTAAAAGTATTTGCTGAAGACCATCAGAAAAAAAGAAGCAAAACCACTCAGTGTTGCTTGAGGTAGCTAGGCACACATTAGTGGAATATTCTAGTCAGAATTAGCCTTTCTCTGAGTAGAAAAGTCAGTAAGCAGTTGTACCTCCACAACAGGCAACTCATCTTAAATTTCATTAACTTTTCTTCTACATTACTTTCTTAACTTTATTCAGAATGCCCTTTCAAATGCAGTTCAGCCATGAACGCTATCATTTATAGTGCAGCATTGTTTGTGTCGAATCTCTGCAGCAGGGTTATCGCTACAGGTTAATGGATTTGTGTTCTGAGAAGCAATGATTAGAATAGGTTTACCAAGAGTGACCTGTGTTCTGCATTATACAGTGAAAAACATATCTAGCAGCATGATTGTTATCAACCGTCGAAAGAGATACTGGGAGCTGTGTGTATAGACAGCGCTAAACTCAGATGTTTTTACTCTATATAGGTATTGTGCAGTGGTTAAATTTGACACGTACAAATTGCTGAAGTGACAATTTGCAAAATAACAGTACCTATCACTGCTAATGGTTGAATTTAGAAAATGATGTGCATGATTTCAAGCACAGCATGAATATGTATTCAAAATATTCATGGCGCTTGAATGGACATTTTCATTAGCAGAGGTTATAACAATGGCAAAAATCTGAAATTCATAATTTCATAAAGTCTTTGTAAGTTTTATTGTCCCTTCTGTAAAACTTTTTAAGCACTGTTCAGTACAAAGTAGCAGAAAACTTGAGCTGTCATGGCTTTTCTCTTCTTCTTTTTCATTACGATACACAAACGGACATCAAGGAGAAAAACCACAGAAACCCCATTCATATTTCAAGTGGACTATAGCGCTGCACGCTGTACTAGCCATACATGCTATGCTAGCAGGACATCAGACATAGTGGTAAGGAGAGCATTTAATGGTAACCATAACATTAAAAAGAATAAGGAGTGCATTCAAGGCAGAAGGCCAACCAATCACCTAGTGCACAACAACGCCTGCTGCCAGAACTAACTGCACACACAGCGCAGGCTCGGGCTTTCAAACCGTAATGTATGCACAGCTATACACGACTATCCCCTGATTCAAACTGGACTTTTACACATTGATCCCTTTAACAAACACAGTGATACCGAACCCATTCAGTTATGAAATGTGCATCAATAAAAAAGCTTACAAGGCAAAACTGAAATGCACAGGTTCAAAATGTAAGCATTTCATAGCATCATGCCTAGCAAGTCCTTGACTTTCATGACAGCTTTACCTAGTATGTTCCCACTTACTGTAAAGGAAAGAATCCCCATGTTCAGGTCAGTATATGCTTGGAACAACTTGGGCTATGGGGAAGAGTGACTTCAGATGGTCTGCATCAGTCTCAGTCACAGGTATGGCTTACAGAACCCAGATTTTGACAGTCGTCCACGATGTCAGCTACTTGCAGGTGGGCATTGCTGCACTCCCCAGGACTGCCAAATACACAGCTTCTGTGGTTTACACAGCTGAGTTCTAACTACAACACTTGAAAATTCAAGTTCCTTTTTTTTTTTCTCCTCAATAATCAGCCCTGAATCGTCAAACCAGTTAATTACACCAACTGTTTATTACACTTAAACAAAACTTACAAAACCACCACACTGTTTTCCTTTAGCAGCAGTAGTACATTTGCATCTGACACATGTTGTCCTCGGGATATAAATTCATTGAGCATCTCTTTCTCATTTAGTGTAGTAGCTTAATCCGCCTTAGTGCTTGTTGCAGCTTGTTAAAACTGCTCTCAGATAGATGTTTTTCTACCTAACACCTATTACACTGGCTATAATACTGATCTAACACACTGTGCTAGGAGCTGCTGATGATCATTTCCAGGACAGTGCCACTAACACATTGTTTTCAGTAATACTCGTAACAGCACTTCTCTTTAGAGAGCTGACCAAAAGGTACTAGAAAAGGTCCTTTTTCAATTGTGCCTTGAATATTCTGTTAACATGGAATCTGGCTGATCTCTCCACACAGCACACACACCAGCTTTGAACCAAAACATCTGTTTATGCCTTGCCAAGACAACAACTCCTTGAAGGGCCATCTTCCAGATTTTCTGATGTGAACGTCTGTTACAATGAAGTAGTGATCTCTGGGATAATGATTCCAAAATAATGCCCTCTGTGAAATACTGAATGACTGAGCTGTAAGATAACTGTCCTAACTTCTGCTGTTACCACAGTTAGATAAAGGCTCTATTTTCAAAGCCTGAAAGTTATCATACCACTGGGCAATATTCTAGCCATCACTTGTTCAGTGTGCTAGCACAATCCAGCCCATTCCACTCAAACAAGCACTTTCAGGATTCTGTTCCGAAGAAGATTAAACCCCTTTCTGTAGTGAAGATGGTAGGTGCTGTCCACAGAAGAGCATCTTACATGGAACCACACTACGTGAAGAAAAATAAATCATGAGTAATGGAGAATTCTGGCATTTGCCGAACTGAACCATACTAAGTTTTTGTTACCCAGACACCTACAGGCTGAAAATGCCTGAGATGTTATTGCCTATGAAACCTGGATACTTTTTTTTCAAAAATCCAGATGCTATAAATATGCTTCCTTAAAAAAAAGCAGCATGCTGAATGCCAAGAATCTAATTCAATGTAATGTGATGCTGAACACACACTTCAGTATTTTTCAGGAAAACGTTCATAAACATTACCTTTTTTATAGGGCTTAGTGTATTCTGAAGTCTACATAAAAAAAAAATACATTAGCATAAGATTTGATTTTCCAAGGGTAATGTCTGTCTTTTACTGCTTAAGAAAATAGCTGGTAGTTCAGATATCTTCTTTATTTTGCAGGAAATTAATTTGCACCTTATTGGATGGCAAGGTCTGTTCTTGAAAGCAGAAGAGAGAGGAAAATTAAGAGCACCTAAACAATGTGCCGCCCAAGTAAAGGCGCTTCAACAACAATATTAAAACCTCGATGTAACTTTGCGAACTTAAATCTGTATGTCTGCGTATGGTCGTTTTGAGCTTTTTTTAAACAATGGTATGTGTCATTTAAGTTAGAATCAAATCTGAAAGTGCCTGTATCCCTGAGCAATAACCAACAGGAACATATTCCTGTGAATTTTTTATTTTTCTGGCACAAGAAGCTATTCTCACATCTGTTAGGGCGGATTTGGAATCACTGCTCTTGGAAGACAGATTCTTTCATTTATTTCTTGAACACAATTCCCTGAAGAGTTAGAGAGGCCTCACACACGCCAATGGGGTAACCTAGGAAAACCCAACCTCTGCCAAGGGGCAGGGGGAAATGGTTTTAATGCTACAGTGCCCAGGGAGCTGTTACCAGCCTGGAAACTTTTACCGATTACAGTCCATTGCAGCTTTTTAATTTCTTCCTTGGAAGCCACTGATGCACATGTAACAGTCTCAAGGAAGTTACCTATAGGTTTCTGCATCTTTTCATAGGAAACACAAGGAAAGGAAGGATGGAATTACAGCTAAGAAAACATATGTACAATTCCTAATTCTGCCACCTGAGTCTGTGTGACCTGGACCAAGTTACTTAACTTCTCTGTAACTCTTGGCCTCGAGTGTCTAACAAAAATAATAAAAATTCTAGCATCACAGGGTATGGATTTTAGGTAACACTAAAATGAAAGTAGGAAAACTTAAAAGACTGTTGAGGCAAAAAGAATAAGCCAAAAGCACTAGAATCTATAAAGGATAAATTAGACTCCAAAATTTAATCACCAGGTTAATATCCAGTTGGGTATCAAATTAAGGAGGAAAAAAAAAATAATGGTAATATTAATTCAATACAGCCCCTGTTTACAGAAAATTGCTGATTTGAAACTAAGCCCTTCTATTTGCTTCTACTTCTGTTATCTAATGTTTGTTAGACGACCAAAAACAACAGAAAGCCACATGCTTGCAGGTTGAGCTCAGATGTAGTAGTCTGTCTCTGGAGAAGCCCTGGCATTTGTTTGCTCCTTAAGGGTACTAGTGCCATGTTTTAAACACAGAGTCCCCTTCCATTGCCTTTGGGCTAGATGTGCAAAGCACTGTCCTTCGACTCTTGCCCACACATAAGCTGTAGGCATCCCAGTTCCAGAGCAGAGGCTACACCTGAATGAAAACAGGATTCACAATCCCGAAGTTTCTCTTTGATCTAGGTGTTCTCAAGCTGTGGTCTTCTCTTTACCAGGCTTTCTGCAAAATGGTGGCATTGTTGGCCACCTACAGAAACACAGGCATTTTTTCTAGGTATAAACACTTAAGAGAAAAATGGCCAGTTTCTATGGACTTTAGGGAAAATAACACTAAAGCAGAGAATTTTTTAAAGCTCATACTTTTGGGTTTAGACACTTTCTGTCTAGACTTCAGCCCTACACACCAGGGTATAAACTTCTAAACCATTTAGGTTTATAAATGACAGAAATATTATTTGGTGAATTAGTTCTTGGCACTACAGGATCACGGAACGAAACAACCCCTCACAAGGAGTGCCTGATGGATTTCATTCTGCTAACTCATCTGGCTGACTCAAATAATTTAAGACTTCTTTTCTTTCTTCCCCAGTACAAGGATGACTGTACAATGCAGAATATTAGTGATACAAAACTATTCCAGCTGTACAAGTACTATTCATGTGCAACTCAATACCTCCCCCTACACATGCTTAGAACTGCACAGAGCGGCAACTGCTGCTGCCTACCGTAGGTAGCAGTGGAACAAGCCAAGACAGAAGATTTACGTTCTTCAAATATTTGTATAATTCTCTTGCACAAAGACTTTTTTCCATTATTCACCTTGATAATTTAAAATATAAGTGATACTGCCTCTGCACTTGGAGTTCATGAATGTTATAAACGGTTTATAGAGCTCAAGAACGGCTGCTCCCTCTGAGCCAACAAGTAATGGATGTTAACACTGGCATGAGATCACAATGTCCAGAGCGGTTCCTTCATGCAGGTAAGAATTCACCTAGTCGCTACCATTTAATCTAGCTTTATTCTGGTGTGAAGTCGTTGGTTCCATTTTAATCTAAGCAGTACATAAAGGTATATTCCATATGCATGTACTTCCCCCAAAAAGGTGTATTTAGCCCTGCATGGAAAACACATAGCCACCAGTGTGTAATGTGAGATAATCTTTGCATCTTAAACTATGACACTTGCATTGTATATTCTATTTATCCAAACACTCGCGGCCCAAGTGGCAGACCAGTCGCATTGAGCCTCAACCCGGCAGTGACATGCAGCCTTCCTGTAGATGAAAGCCAATGCTTTCCGGAGCTAGAAGCTTTCACTTCACTCCTGTGACCTAGGTAAGGTGACACTAAAACTTCCAAAAGGTTGCCGAGGACAGAGGAAGGAATTGTAGAAACTGCTGTGCTGGGAAATTGCACTGCAATGGAATGAATCACAGGAGAGCCACAGGAGGTGCATTTGTCTCCCTTCCATTTTTGCTATGAGAATGAGGCAGAGGTTGGCCCAGAAGAGAGACTCCAGATCACCACATAAACTGTAGGCACTAATAGTTCAGACTTTCATCAATTACCTTGCTCACACTGGGCATCATTATCTAAAAATGAAGTATCTAATAGGTAAAACCAACTTCCGTGTTTCAAAAAGGCCTGCATTTTGTTTCTCTTCTAAACTGCGACTTTAAATACATTTGTTTTGACACAATCTTTGCAACCGCATTTGGAACAAATACTCAGTGCAGAACTATACTGCTCTAAATCATTTGCTTAGAGTGCCTGTTTTCTTCACTGAACTAGCTTCACCACAGAAGGAACATTACACAAAGAATGCTTCCCCGGAAAAAGAAAATCCGAAAGCACAAATGATGCTACCTTTCCAAAAATACAGCAGATACTAGATTATAATTAGGTGTCTATTCCAAGTATTTCAGTGCACACTGTTAACCTTAGACAACTGTGCATGAACCTTTTAATTAGCATGTTATCTTTGGTGCAATTAATGTCTTGTACCTCATATGTTATCTTCAAATTAAAACTTTTACTGTCTGAGCATTATTAATTAATCAGTGTGATTCTAAGAGGGAGCAGACATCATTCAAGAGAAAGACACTTTTTAGAATTTCACAGCCACTGACATTTTAGAACAATTATTTAGCTGTCTTCAAATACTAGAAGGCTATTACCTTCAGCTCACACTGTTTTCGTAGAACATGCACAAAAACATGAGATAATTATTACCTAATTTTTTAAATATCTGTAGACAATTTTGTGTTGCATTATACAAAACATCTATCTATTGTGGTAAAAAAAAATTCAGTGTAAAAAAAAAAATGCAAACCTTAATAGTCTTCTCAATACAGTCAAGAATATTCCTCTCTATTAGGGCCTGTAGGAAAGCATATAGACAGTAGCACCGATTCAACCTAAGGAGTGATGTGATTGTTTGACCCTGAAGATATCAATATAGATGATGATCTTCTATAAGCCACTGTGCCAACTTGATTTACCGTGATGAATGAATAAATTCATAGCCTAATAGCTTGTCACAAGATGTTTGATTTGAGATGTTAAGAGGAAATAATTTCAAAAGATGATTGTCCTTATAAAATACTTAAAACCCCCAGAAGATTTATAATTTTTCTATCACATATCAGATTTACCCAAAGCAAACACAAACCAACACAATGTGTGTAGTCTCCATCAACAAATAAAGCTATCTTTTTAAACAATAACTTTCCTGTGCTTAAACCAGAAACTCTTATACATGTTTATAAGCAAAGGACTCCTTAATCTGTACTGCAGTGAAGTAAATTAGTTTATTCCCAAGAAAACCCAACAGGAATCAGATGCAAAACATTGTGATTTCTTTAATTGGCTTAGAAAATGAAAAGCATGACCTAGAAATACTTAACAGATGAGATGATTTTCTTAGAACTGCAGCACATCAGATTCCCAGCTTCATTCCACAATGACTTGATTCTATACAGTGTTAAACCTGAAAATTTAGGACAATGGGGCAGCTATCTACCATACAAAACTGCTCTCTGCAAAAGGACACAAGCAGACTGCTATTCTAATGATCTGACTTTGCAATTCCTTTTTTACTGTAGTTGTTCGGGTTTTATTAACCCCATGTAGACTAAGATCTATGTATATATTGTTACAGCATACCTACTTTCAAAAATATCCTGAAAGGCACAAAAATAGACATTAGGAGTCAAAACACCTGTGGATTTAAGAATTTGCTCCTACTTCTTAAATCTTTATTCTGCTATAATCATAGATGGAAACAAAAATGTCAGTAGTCTCACAAGATGATTCATTAGTATTGACTATAATGACACAGGATGGCAGTCAAACATGCTGACACACACTATATATGCAGATATACTGCATATAGAACACCACACATTACACTCGGTCATCACAGGCACGAACATACAGAAATGTCTGCAGCAGTGCCTAGGCAGGCCTCCCAGAGCCCTCCACAGATAGCAATGAATTAAGCTTCAGAGCACTGCCAGGAGGTCTCAATATATAATCATCTCTATTTTCATAGAAAGTCAGTGAGGGACAGGCACAATAAACGGCTTGCCCAAGGTCATACAGCAATGTAATAACTGAAATGGGATTGGAACCCAAATGCCCTGACTTTTATTTTAACAAATACACAGTGTTTCTTCTGTTATAATAAAGGACAGGAAGAGAACATATGTTATTTTAAGAGAACACACTTGCTAGCTTGCAGTAATCAGGTTTCATTAGTTTATTTAGAAAAAAAAAAAACTTGAACCATGTTTGGAACCATAAGGCAAAAGAAGTCTGGGGCTACTAATAAAAAAAAAACCACCACCAAATTGTATCACATCCACATCCATGTGAATCAGTGAGTTTTTTAAAACACATACAATTGTTCAAGGATAAAGATATTTACTAAAATTAACATTGTCTACATTTCTTACCAAGAAACTAAACAGCTTTTGCTAGACATTCATAATCAAATGCAGAAGCATTCTGATGGTACTAGCTTTAAATCAAATGTAATCTCTATCTAAATGTATTTTCTTTAAAAAGTCACTTTCTTAACACAATAAGCCCTGAGAAATGCATTTCCTGCTGAAATTACTCCATTCCTTTCATGCCACAGAGAGAAATGCAAGTACAATAGTCAGAATGAAGTCGTACTGGCTTAAACCATCTCCAGCAAAGCCCAGAGTCCAAAGGTCACATTAGTGAATCACACTCATGCACGTACATAACAGATAGTCGATTTGGACACCGCTACATTTCAAACATCTCTGACCAATAAAAATCACGATAATGGCTTATTAAAAATTACTGCAGCACAGAAATTACTCATTTTTAACTACTGCTTCAAAACCAAATCTGTTCTAGATTGAAATATTGAGTAGATGGAAAATAAGGCAGCAAACTCCATATGTAACTGAAGAAACCAGCGTGGCGTCTGAAAAGACTTCTTTTTGGCCTTCCAAAGAAAATTTGTTTGGACATTCCAAACCATGAAAGACCCAGAACCACCCAACTGTCTCTGCTATGTTCCCTGAGAGCACAGGCCAGCCTCCCCAAGATTCACAAACCTAAGCGTGTTCCTCCAATCCTCCTGTCTCAACAGGTAACCATGAATCCTTTTGCCAGGATCAGTGAAGACAGGGATAGGATATATATGTTACTGCCTTCCACCTACCTATTGATGGTTGGTTTGTCTTTTTTTCCATGTTTAATGACAAAATTACCATCTTTAGAATTTAAAAGCTTGAGACATGTAAAGAATTGTATCATAAAATACAGAAGCTTAATCCAAACCACAACTATGCCAGAAGTTATTGCTTTTACTGACCCCACTATCAGTTTTTCAATTCTTACATTCATGAAACAATGACACACAATAATCTAAAAGGTTGACTTCTCTAATCTTAAACAGCCCATTGCTAAACAGTGAATGAATGATGGATGTCATACATTTTTAACTTTAAAAAAATTCCTTGGTTAATCTGCAACCAATATTTTGGATTCCCTTTCCATGGACACGATGATTCTGATAAAGAAAAAAATTTACAAAACTTGTAACAAACAGTTTTCAATCACATTTAATAAATCCTTGGTATAAATTTGAATAGCTGCTTATGCAGATGAATAGCACTAAACAATTAATTTAATGCTATAGAGCAAATGTCATTAACTTTTTTTTGGAGACTGGATGAATATTAGCTTTGTTGGTAAATGACAATTTGAATATTTAGGGGTTTATAAGGGTAGTTCATTTCTTTTTACAGCAACAAATCTTCAAGACAGTACTTCTGTCTGGTTGTAGAAAACTACAATTGATATCTTTTCCATATATACTTAACCTCCTACAGATTTATTTGATTCTCAATAATTACTATTCTCTGGTAAGAGGCATATGTTATTACAGCACACTGCACTCCCACAAGCTGTCCACTCAGTGTATTTTAATAAATCTCTGCCAAAGCTGTATAAATTTGATCCTGTTTAAATTTAATAAGGATCAGACTATATCAAAGCACAGACTCCCATGGGAGAAATAGATATTTTGCATAGTTATTGAGTGCCCTATTCATAAATACAATGTATAAGACCTAGACCATCAACCTTGAATTAAAAAGAAAAAGAGATTAATGTGTGCAAAGCCAGCTACTTCTTAAATAACTAGTTTAATAAAACATTTTTCCCTATACTACTGTTAAAGCAGCAGCACTGCTAGAGTTTCAATATCAGCATTCGAATATGTAACTACTGAATATCCGCAGTACAGAAATACCTTTTCAAGTACCTTTTGCAACCCTTTCTTTAAAGATTTACCTACACAAGGACACAGATAGCTAAACATGTCACCAACGCTTCCCTTCAGGTTATGCCTTATCCCTTTCTATTGAGTGGGACCACTGCCTTAGGCAGAAAGGAGATCAGCAACCGAGGGCCACGAGTGTGGCAGAACATGAAGCAGTTTAGGACAATGAACAGCATGAACTTATATCTGACATCCATATTCTTCCTTTTTCTGGAAGGATGTCTAGGAGAGTAAAAAATTCTTTAATGGTCTATTAAGGCTAGGTAAATTTTGGTGATTTTACATAATACCTTACAAAATTCTATGTTCTATTAAGTAGATCATTTCAGTGCTTGCTGTGGCAAAATACCAGGAGACATAACTATGCAAATAGATGCTGATCTAGCATCTTCTGAAGAATTCTTTAGAATCACTATCATAAACACAAATACTGCATGTCTTTCAAATACAAATACATTTATACAACTACTTCATCAGATTCCAGTGCTTTCTTTTTGATTGTTGTTTTAAAGAAAAACTGTTTGCATACAAAGGGGAAAAAAAACCAAACACCTAAACCACATTTCCACCAACACATGTGGAGACCACATCCGATAGCTGCTAGTTCTAGAAATGATTCATTAGCCTTCTGTAGGAAAGCTGCATTCCTTATCATTGGTTTCTACTAGTAATTGCCTATATAACTGTGTACACAACCTACCATGTTCAAAAGAGCTCCAATTTCTCCCATCATCTTTGATGTTTACATGATACTAGGTACAGGAAAGTAATCAGACTATATTTATTCTGAATTAAAATTCATATTTTCAGAGTAAATGCATGAAAGCCAAAAGATAAACCCTTTTACATGGAGTAGAGATCTTTCCCAAGGGGGGATGGGGGGAAGAGTACTAAATCAATTTGCTATTGTTTTACAAGTCAGCCACTGAGAACGAAAGCACAGGCGGCTGAAATTGATGGGAGTTTTGCCATTGACTTCAACAGGCCAAAGATGTCATCCTCAGTATTTTACTATACACAGAAGCCTGTTGTCAGAATTAGTACAGCTTTATGAAGTGCAGTACAACATAATTCAATCCATCAAAGTGAAGCCAATCTTATCATCACTCAATCATTTTTCTCACTCACATCTATGGCAAGATTCATTCTTGTTTCCTTTTCCCTGGACCATCATATAGGTGTTGGAGCTGGGAAAAACCTCAGCCATGCTTGTCAGCAATCTTCCTTTGCCCACTGTCAATATTACATTGTTATGGTGAAAATGCAGATATAAAAATGTTGAAAATTCAAATTACATCAACAGAAATGTGTGGAAACCACAACACAGGCAATGTGGCTTTGCCAGAATATTGCCACAGAAATCATACAGCACTTAAAACACAATTATTTTGAATTAAGATCAAACAATAGCATGATATAACTATTCATCCTGGGAAAACACATGGCTAGGTCTTTTTATGTGCCACCTGTAGCACAGGGCTACAATCTGTCTTCGTTTTCAAGAATTTCAGAAAGTATTGCACATTGAATGGTGATAATGTTGGATCCATTCAGTTTAAAAGATTCAGTGCCTAAGCACACAGGGGCTGAGATAAGAGTACAGTGACTTAATTTCCTTGCTTTTACGGGTTTGTGTCTTTCAACTTCAATGTTATTTCAACAAAGTGCTTTGTGTTTATTATGGAGATATTCTGTTGTATTTCCCTTTTCTCAGTTCATGAAATTTTCAATATAACATGAAAAAAACCAACTCAAATTCCTATTTTGAAAACCATATTGTCATTTTTATTCAGTCTGTATTTTAATATAGCATCAATATTTAACTACTTCATTAAATGAAGTGTGACTTTTATAGTGAAAATGTCAGTCTATGCAGTTCATTAAATTCAGTTAAAGTATAGCTGCTTGATTTTTTTTTCCTGGAGGAATAAAGGACTATTAACTGAAGGCATAAACTTAGCATTAGCATGTACTTTTTGCCTTCAAATTAACATTCAAGATTTGTAACGATCTTTACAAATTTAAGGGATTGTTTGTATCCTTTTGCATTATCCTTATTTTTATAATAGATGTCATTTTTATAGCATACACAACTGTTTGTCACAGTTGGATATGACCAGTAGGATGTCACAGAGAATATTAACATGTCACGTGCTATTATGAATCTGTAGAATTCTGCGAGTAGTATTAAAAGTGTATTATTTTGAACTGTGGCATCTGGAAAAATCAACTATATATGATGTAAAACGTAATAACTCTTGGAATCCAACAGGGTTACGAGTACTGCTTTTCTGTTTCATAAAACATTCTTTGATGAGTATCCTTTTCCTAGGAGGGTTTCTATTAACTGGTACAAAAGAACACAGGGAAAGCATGATTTCCAGAAAGGCAGCACCATATTTTTGCCAGATGTAAGAATTCCTGGTCCATAATCTCTGGGACTTCTGTGACTCATGTCTATAAAGCATGAAAAGGTAATTATTTCTGATTAATAAGTTGATGTGATTATAAAATACTTTAATAAAAAATAAAGAAGCTGCCGTGAAATGTACCGATCGAAACGTGGTGATACTTCCCTTTCAAACTATTACTCCTTCAGATGTCTGGAGTAGATCTCAATGACAGTGAAATCTTTGGTTTTAGAAGACAATCACAGGGGTTTTTTTTTCAATTTTAGTGGTTGGGTGCTCCCCCCTCTCCCCAAACAAAGCAATTTGATTAGGCTACACTTGCAGTAATGAACTGAATCACTGCCATGATGATTCTCACACTTCCCAGTCTCAGATTGCATTAAACGGTCAATGTTTAATTTACTACAATACAGATGGTGATTAGGGGGAGGGGTTTGGACATGGACATTTTAAAGGGTTTCATTTTCACAACCATAATATCCAGCCTCCATAAATCAGACACTTTTCTAATGTCTTAAATGCAGAATCCAAAATACCCTACTACACACATCCATTTAGGGTACACATTTTGGGTACCCTTGCATACCACGAAGATTTGGGTTGAAAGTAGGACTTTAAAAAGTATCAAATTATTACAACTATGATTTTAAAGTTCACCATATTCCCCATTCCTCTCACACATGGGCAACCGGCATCAAACTAGATAGGAAGAAGAAACGAAGAATGCAGCGATTACTGCCTGCGTAAGTTAAAAGCTTCCTTCAAGAGATATTTTTCCATGAATGTTGTGCACAACAAAGTCTTATTTTCTAGGAAAACTATTCGGCATCTCCAATTCCATGCTAAACTACTGTGATTTCTTTTTCAACATGTCAAAAGTAACAGGGTCTATGGGAATTTCTGGTACTTGAAATACCTTCCTCTGCATGAATTTTCCTAAAGAGTAGTAGAGAAAATAAAAATTGAATTATCACGTGACTATATTTTGAACAAAGAAAAAACTCTAGAACGTAACTATAGAAGCAACAGACCAGTCACACATATAAAAAGCGAACAGGTACCAGTGACACGTATTCCAGACTGTAGAAAATAACAATCATTACAGACTGTTTCTTTCCAACTCCTCTGTTACATCTGCCAAACCAAACCGATGGGCTCTAACTAGCAATCCCTTACAACAGGATTACACAGAGTTAAACAAAAGTCATTTATTTTAGGATGCCATGAGTTAACACACAACTACAAAGGGAGAGGTATCTAGCCAGCTGTATTAAATCCATATGCCCTAAAGAGGTCAGAATTACTAGCTTGCTCACTCCAGCACCCACATGCACGCACTGCAGGACTGGGATCCCCATCCTAGTTCTTCACCTTGAAAGAAAACTCTTCTCCAAGAGAGTTAAGATAGCTCTCCTGAATATGAAACAAGCGCTGCAGGGACCTTCCAGGCAAAGGGTGAAACAATGCCACTCTTCCAGATCGATGTTTTTCTAAAACACTACAGGGAAGGTCACATTAACCTTTGCTACCTATTCACCTTGTGCAACCACAGGATTTTTCAGGTTGGAAAGGACATCAGGAGGTCTCTAATCCAACCTCTGCTCACAGCATGGGCAACACTGAGTTCAGGAACTGCTTGTTTGGAGCTTTTCTTCAGTAAAGTTTCAAAAAACATCAAGGACGGATGACCTTTTGGGCAACCTGTTCCAATACCCCATTATTTTCAAAGTGATAATTTTTTCTCCTTTATATGCAGGCTGAACCACTTATTTCAACTTGTGCCTGTGGCCCCTCATCCTCCCGCAATGTACCCCTGTGAAGAGCCTGGCTCCATCTCCTTGCAGGTACTGGGGCTGCTGCCAAGTCCCCTGAAGTCTTCCCATCTCCAGGCTGGACAAGTCCCACTCCCTGAGCCTCTGCTCACAGGGCAAATGTGCCAGGGACTGGCCATCTTGCTGTCCCTCCATGAACTCACTCCAGGTTGTTGCTTTCTATTACTATCCAGCAGGACCCACTGGTCCTTTTCAATAGATCTGCTTCCCAGCCAGTCAGGCCCCAGCCCATATCTCTCAAATGACAACATTAAAAAGTTTCTGATACATTAAGCGAAGGATAAACGCACTGACACTGAGATTTAGGGTTCTGTGATGCTAAAAGAGCCTCACAGATCTCCCAGACCCTTTTTTAAAGTCCACATCACAAGAAAAAGAAATAATTTTGTTTTCATCCAGATAAAATTTACAAATTAGATGCACAAGCAAATAAAATCCTATTTTTAGTATTAAGCAGCTGAAGTAGGAAGAATCATTACTTTGGATAATGGAGGTTTTGAAGAAAATTTTACATCAGCTACAGCCACCTGCTTCAAAGTTTAACTCCACCAAGAAATGGACCCACACCTCAAAAAAAGAGAAAGCTAGAACCCTCTTTAAAAACCTGTACACTGTTTTTTAATCACACTTCAATTGCACCAAATGATGTACCCGTCCCAGGACATATTAAGAAATAACAGCAATAAAGCCTGACAATAAGGGTTTTGCACTCAAGCTGCCTTATAGCCAAGCAGCAAATCTTCTAAGTAGGTTTCAGAGTTCAGTAATTCCCAGGAACTCATGCTGCAAATGCAAATAATCAGACCTCTAAAAGTGAGGGTACTAGCGTCCAGGAAAAGCCATCCAATCCCTAAAAACTCAAAACCAGCAGATATGTGCTATTTTTTAGGGGCTCTTTTTTTGGACTTCTGAAATTAATTAAGGCTTCTTGAGTCTGAGACTCAGAACCAGTTCTACCAAATGATTGCTCCAAAAAACCCACTAGCCTACCATGTCCAGTGGCACAAATTAGAGGCTGTCAAAAACTCTGTGATTTACCAGGTCTTTGACCTGCCTAGAACACTACCGTAGCATGTGCATGGGCCACCTCTTTCCTAAAAAATAACTAAACTAATTCCACCCCATTTGAAGAATTCTCAAGATATTGTTTGTTAACATAAAACTTCTGCTCAGTTTTACCCTTATGTAATTAAACTTTTTGAAGAAAATTAATTGGAGGAATTTTCAAAAGTTTGAAAGCTGGGGGGTACTTTTTACAAGGGCCTGTAGTGACAGGACAAGGGATAACAGCTTTAAACTGAAAACAGGGAGATTTAGATTAGATATAAGGAAGGAATTCTTCCCGGAGAGAGTGGGGAGGCACTGGGACAGGTTGCCCAGAGAAGTTGTGGATGCCCCATCCCTGGAAGTGTCCAAGGCCAGGCTGGATGAGGCTTGGAGCAACCAGGTCTAGTGGAGGGTGTCCCTGCCCATGGCAGGGAGTTGGAACTGGATGGTCTTTAAGGTCCCTTCCCACCCAAACCATTCCGTGATTCTGTGATTTAATTTTATATACTCCAACCACAGGACCATCTCAGGAAATCACCAGATAATCTTTGTTTAAAATGAATAAACATGCTACCTACTATTTTCTATCATATAATAAGCCAGGAAAAGTAAATATACAAAAAAATTATTTCATATGAGCAATTAGAAAGAGCTAATCATAGAGGATAGTAGAAGTTTCCCTGTAGAGGTAGTTAAGGGGTTGTATTGTTACTTGTGTACACTGGACTAAAACCAGATACAAACGAACATCACAAGATAAAGCGTAATTCGTGGGAATGCTGCATTCTCAAAAACTTCTAATTTGCTTATAGAAAACTGATACAAGAGCTCTTTTAGAACTTTTACAATTCTTTAGATTCTTTTAGAAATTTTTTAATTCATTTACTGATTTAGTAAAGTCAAGCTAAGATAAGAAAATCCTCAGAATTCTAGCCAAAAATATGTAACTCATCATTATGGCTGCAAGGACAAATATTCTATAAAATTATATAAGGGGTTGTATAAAATGTATCCATTTGCTCCCTAGATAGGATCATAAACTGGACTTTTCAAGGAAAGATTGAGAGAATAGAATTAGGCCATTCCCATGTACCTTTGATATTCAACTGTAATCCCTAATTTAAGTCTAATTTTTAATTTACTTCACTGTGATTCCGCTTTTATCATATATAAAAAACCAACTGGTACTGTCAACAGTATTGCTTAAATTTAAAACTGCAGAGGCTATTTTCTAGAATGGCAAAAATACCAACTGTATGAGGGAATCAGTTTGCCACACACACCAATCACATCAGGCTACGTGCAATTAAGTGTCCAAACTTGGGGTGGAGGAATAGATCTGCAAAGAACCGTGTAGTTGTAGCAGCTGCTCTTGCTAGGCTGGAATATTTACAACAGGGCTGGCAGATGGCACCTTCTAACACAAACAAGGCATCGTACTCTGTCTTCATGGATTAAAGACAAAATAAAGATATCCATTATCATTATTTTCAATTGTTACGACCTCTAGAGAAGAGAAACAGACCTGCATCGCTCACGAACGCAAACGGACACTAAGACGGGTTGCAAATTTTTGCAAGCATTTCATATACCTCTCTGAAGGGCTGCTTAGTTCCACTGTCCAAATGTTCCTCCGCAAAGGAAACTCTCATTTAGATCTCTGCGTCCAGTTTATTTTTAGAAACTTGAAACTGAAGCAGTTACCAGTTAGCAGAGCATGGAGGTAAGGAAGCAGTTGATTATCTGATGTGCATTGTCAAAACACCCACACCAAGACAAACCATCTAATAATTTGATACCATGCTTCTACAGACTGTCAAACTTGTACAAGATATGGGTTCTTCCATCACCTCTTTCAGACACTTTAAAGGCCTTTCCCTCCCCACCACACCATTTCTGAAGGAAAAACAAAGTCATCTCTCCATGTTCAGATACTAGCTAGCTCCCCAGCACTTATAAAATGCATTTATAGTTTTCTACTATAAAATTAGACTTCAGGCACAAGTTTTCTTTACTAGCTGTTAAGCATAACACCAAAATTGCTGTTGATTCTGTAAGTAACTATCACACCTCTGGTTGCCTTGTCCACATCAGAGACTTGCTTGGGATCACAGAGTGCATAATAAAACATCAGGATTGTACGTTTAGGAATGTAAACATGAAGCCTGCAAGAGCCACGTTAAACAAGATTAAAAGTACAATCAACCCCCACGGTCCCTGTTTTGGCTAACCAGACTATATCGTATAACCTCAGAGCCCTAAAAGTGATTCCTGCTCCTCTGTCCCTGCTATTACAGGAAGGCTGCCTCCACACCTTCCTCCACTGGAAGCAAAAGGCTTTCTTCCCATTCCCAGGCTCATAGCCAGCGTTTATACAGCCACGCTTCTAACAACACTGTCTTCTCTCTCACCCTGCTGCTTCCAGTATTACTGTTAAAGCATAGATACTTCAGGTCTCTTCTGTCTTCTTTTCTTAAGAAAAATCAATTCTCCAACTGTAAGGTACTTATTTAAGAAAAACAAACAAACAAACAAAAAAAACCACCTCTGCTGACAGACCTGTAATTTTATGTGTCAGCTCCTTCACACTTCAGAGATGAAGATTATCTAGACCTTCCCAACTTGAAGCAGCTGAATGCAGCATTTTGCTTTATTTTCGTTTGGTATCTAAGCTGGGGAAAACATAATAATAATTCATTTATTTAGTAAAAGTGCAGACAAAGCCAACTGAAGACCATTTTTATGATTTCCAGGGAGGCAGATGTGTTACCACTGGTAAGGATGAGAGACCAGATAGAACGGGTGCTTTTCAGCAGGCAGAGTAATGCTTAACGACATTACAGCCTGTCCCCGCGTAACGTATTATCAGTACTGATTCCTTTGTTTTGTCAGCAGGTACAAAGAAGTGGCTTTATCCTTTTAGGAAATGAACGGTCCAGTGCCCAAGGAACTACTGCTTCAAAATACATACTCCTTCATCCAGCAAGTTTATGAAGTTCAATTCAAGAGCAGAAGCTCCTCTTCAAAGAGGGTATATTCCTATGTTCAAGAGCAGGATTGCACCCATTTCTTTTGAATCCATAGAAGATTGTAGAAAGTAAGGATGAGAAAGAGAAAGTTGAGGATGTTTCAAATCAGTTCTTACATAAAGTTCCATTTGTGTCATTGATTTTTTTTTTTTTTTTTTTTTTTTTAAGATGAACATAAATCATCTTCACAGGGAAAACTTCAATAGTTGGGATCAATACAGCAACTGGCCTTGCTCTAGCATACATACGGAGATTCATCGTTTAAAATCTTGCTATATCTACAGTCACAAATCCCTGGCAACAAGTTTTGGAAAAAGGCTGCAGATAGGAGCTCCTTTTCTTGGGTGCCAATAAGCCAACCAAACGGAGAAGCAAAGATGAACCTGTCCCTTTTGATCAAATGAGAACCAAAGAATTCTCTCCAAAATGTATAAGAAATCTTCAAACACGAATAACAAGTAATTACATCCTTTCCTCGCCCCTCCCAAAACAAAGAAACAAGTCCAAACAAACACCACCCAGAACTGCAGGGCGTTTAGGAACTGAGGCAGACAGAAAATACTTGGTCCTCAAATTGCAGGTGCTGAGCAATGTTCCCTAGCCACCACCACCCCTTTCTCATTAAGGTGTTTCACAGCCACTTCTCTGTTCTTTTTCTAAATTAACAAATGGCCATTTCCTCTGGCAACACAGACTGTAATGACCGCTTCCTGCCACAGCAGCGTGGAAGATGAAGTAAAACAGAAACCAAAAACAAGATTGAAGATTTCTCACTGTCAAAATTCTGTGCCAGATTTGTGGTGTGTTGCTAGTACTCACTGTAGCTGCAGAGTACCAGAGGTCATGATTCTGAAGGGCCAGAATTGATTTTCCCCCACGGAAATTGTTCCTTCTTTTTCATTTTCACACTTATTTTAAAAGAAAAAGGTTACATCTGGGGGGCAGAAAGCAACGTGTATGCTTGGCATCGCTTTCTCACCCATGCGGAGAACAAATGAAACTCACAAGATCTTTATATAGTCTAAAATTACATGGATAGCTATTATAGTCTTATGATTTCTAGACTTTATCCATTCATATGCATTTTAAATATTAACTTATTGATGTAATGGTTATTTAATGGAGTTTATTATCATTTTTGAGTCACAGAAACAGAGACTGAGGCATAACAACATAATGTTCACCTACAGTGAGTCACAATATGAATCAAGCTCTTTATCATCACCGTCTCTCACTTATGCCTCATGATCAAATAAACTTAAAAACTTGTATTTAGAAAGAATTCTGCATAAACACACAAGTAACATGGAATATGATGCAGAGAGCACTGTAGTGGAATTCAGTTAATTACCAATCCACAAGTTACAAGCAATGGTAGGGAGCTCCACGATCTCCCAAGATGTATGTAACCTGATGTATGTGCCCTGTACAGCAGCACACAGCCTCTCCCCACATTTTCCAAGCAGTGGAAGATTGTCACCAGTGATGCAGACCACTGCATATTGTCTGCATTTTAAAAACCTGTGACTCTACAACAGTCACGTTTTTGATTCAACATTTATTACTGACATGTATCACATGTAACAGCTGCCAATTTTTCTTTACAAAAACCAACACAAAGCTCAAAAAACCCCATCTTTTAATACATTATCAAGTGAAGAATCAGGATTCTTTTCGGTATGTAAACTCTCTAGCAGACCATTAACGAAAGGGCAAATTCTGAGACCTTCCTTGAAAAATTGCTATTTACTAGAGACAGGAATACAGGAAGACAGGCAGCATACGTGTATGATATGTTATCGCCAACAATATCTTTGTGCTGATAGAAGTCAAAGCCAATCTTCACCATCCCTACTCAAACGCTTTCTAACAGAGAAGATGGAAAAAGGGCACTATCCTATCACAGATTGGTTTTAGAAAGACTTTGCTACTTAAACTGGGCAAGCTATAGCTGCAAATTGAGGCCAAATAAACATAGAAGCTCACAATACGATTTTATTGGTGTTTTTTGACAAGAATTACAGGTAAAAGAGCAAGACTGACTTCTAAGACATAGCACAAACCTGTGTATGCAAAATACTGAAGTGCTATTGGTTTACCTACTTGAGTAGGTATCTACTGGACACAACTACCATGCTTTCCTTTCATATGATCTTTGATTAATCTCTCTGACTTCTGTTTAGCCCTAGATTACACTGCCTGCCTTTCACTGTATTCAGTCAGAGCCGCACGTCAACCGAAATTCTGTCCCAGTTGTGGGCGGCTCCAAGCATTTCAGGTTTTTGCTGTGTGTTATCAGCCAGCGAGCCCAAGCCAAAGCAGGCAGCAGAGCCAAGGGGACATGGGAAAGTCGCCCACAGAACATGCTGACGCAGAGCACGCTCCAAGGGTCCCCTTGCAGAAAAGGCACCCACAAAGCTGATTGCACAAAGGCAAAAATCTCAAAAGCAAGTCATCATCTCTGTAAGGCATGACGACTGGGAGAGCCTGAAATACTGAAACACTTCGCTGAAGCCACTGATGTACACCTATGATTCAAACATTACTTTAAAAAGACCAGGATAAGACAACCATCAGGACTGAGAATGCATGCACATCCAGCTTGTTGAACCCTTGAAACCACAACTACATATTTTCAACAAGCCATACAATACCCTATGCACCTTACAAACATCATCTGAGATCCCAGCGCGAAGCTGGTATGTTAAGAAATGCTCAGACAAGGGTATGAGAGCAAAACAAAGGTGGCTTTCCTTACCAGCACTCCTGCTAAGTCATAAACAACAGGTTGACCTCTATCATGGAAGCAATGATGCAAGCCACCATTTCGGAAGCCAGGCTGACTTGTATGACATGACGTCTGATTTACCACTTCACACGCGCTCCTTGGGCCTCAGTTGCACCACCACGGGAGCATAAAGATAACTTTAAGTAGCTTTTAAAAATACCAGATGGAAAGGACAGCAGAAGCATCTGTTAAATCCCTTTACTTAATAGTATCTTCCACTTGTAAATTATTTGGCAGGACAAAATAAGTTGATACAAATTACTTCATTTCAGCATTTGAAATGCAGTTACTGGGCACTCTCAGATAACCACAGAGAGTCACATAGGTATAAACATATTATTTGCTCCAACGATTACTTAGTAGTGCAAATCTAAATGAAGCTCCTGAGTTCACACTTCACCATGCATTTGCATTTGTGGTATGTCCAGTGTACAGTCTTGAGATCCGTCATGTTCTTACTTACAGTTCTGCTGTGAAAAAGCAGAAAATGCACTGTAATTTCTGTTTATTTTGCCACATTTAGAGAGGGGGCTTTTTTTTTTTTTAATGTAAGGTTAATATATTTCAAACCATATCAAGGAAAACAATAGGAGCAAAAAAGAAACATGTTGCGTTGTGGTATGAAATCACAACTAAGTTTTTCACTGGAATAAATCAATACCACACGTTGCCAATATTTACATGACCACCTACTATCATCATTTCATCCACAGGCTTACCAAGAACCCACAAAAGTAACAGCATTAACCTACTAAAGCAAACAGAACTACTGTTTTCCCACCTCTAATCAACTTCTTACTTCATTTAGGAAAGCAAATTGCTTAAAAAACAGTGGACTGCTAATCCCCTATCAGTAAAACAGTTTACTGATGAAAGTACAGTTTAACATGTATCTAAACCATTTAAAATCAAGGTATTTTAACACTTTATGAATTATAACAAGGTATTGTAACACTCTGTGACTGTGTATTTCTATAAGCCATCTGACCATAAAGAGAGCAGCATGAAACGAACAGCAGATAAATATGACCTGCTCTGAAAATAAGCTACTCCACTATGCAGCAATTGGTTTCTGCATGGTTTTAACACAATTTTTCATATAAAATTTAGACAGTTAATCCATACTGAGGTGTTTAAACATGTTCTGAACCTACAACCTTTTTATCTAATTCAGCGATGCTAAATATAGGAGTTCTCCCATTGGGATAGAAAGGATGACTCAGGTTGTTGCCATACACGGGTTCCTTGCAAAAAAAACCCAAACTGAAACCAAACACCACACACCCCCTCCCCCCAAACCCCTAATATTTCATTCACTTGCATATGTAAAATTATTTTTATTTTAGATCCCTAGCTAATTTCTCTCATATTAACTGTTTACACAATTATGATGTAAACTACATCCACTTGGAGCGCTAAACACAGGAGTTACTCTTGAAAAAATCTCTTAAGAAAACCAAATGGAGAGACGAAGACAACTCGCTTCAAGTGACCAAATATATCTGCACGTGGACGTTATTTCCTGCCATTCCTACCATACTGGTTATTTTACATATTTGCAACCTTTCCTTAGGTTCCCCGGTTGATCAGAACTCTTCAAGAAATGAAATATAGAGAAAAGAAAATCCAAATGTAAATGTGTTTGTTCAATCAATATTCTGCTTCAACATAATGATTTCACATCATCATCAATTCCATACTTTGTAAAGCAGATGAGGAGAGTGAGGAGATATCCATGCTATTGCCTCTGCAGCTCTTGCCTCACCAGTATAGAACCACAGGACGGTTTGGGTTGGAAGGGACCTTAAAGATCATCTAGTTCCCCCTCCCCTGCCATGGGCAGGGACACCTTCCACTAGTAGAGGATAAAGTCATGCCAAAACCCTGGCATTTCATCCAACATACCCTTCATTTTTAACTTTACCGTGTCACAACTCACTCTTTCTCATAAGATTTAGTCTTAGCTCTCACAACTCTTTGGCCAGAAATGATAATATATGGTCGTAGCGGCCCAGACAGTAAGAAGGGCTGTAACTTTACAACAGCAAAAATAAAACGTTGAATTGATAACAATTTCTCCCATGCAATGCCAAGGGCAGGCCTGATCTAATGCCCATATAAGTAAGTAAAAGATGCTCACACTGATTCAGTCTCCAGCGAGCATAAACAAAGCTGATATACAAGTGCCAAGGGAACAAAAACAGATTTCTAGCCATGATTTTTTCATATTATTTTTTAATCAAGCTTAAAGACATATTAATGGATACTTTCGACTTGCAGTTTTTGAGAACAGACTGCTTTTCTCTCTTGATACTCACACGGGGCTTTTCAACAAAACACGGGCTGCTGGGCCAACTTCACGCAGCAGTGAACAGAGAACACTGATGGCAATAGCTGGCACGTGAACTATACAAACTGAAAACGAGACGAACTGGTTGTTTAAAACATTCCTCATTTTCAGTAATAAAGTAGTATTGTCTAGTTTGAATAGCACACCTTTTCCAACAGAACTGAGACTGCAGCACTGGTCAATCATAGCTCCAGCACAAATAAAATGAGCCTGTCTGCCCATTAGCATGAAGCGTCTGAAAAAGTTCATGCAAACATCTGTTCAGATATGCGAGGCACCTGTGGCAGAAGCAGCTGAGTAACAGCAGCCTCCCCTTTGGGTCTGTTAGTTTAGCAGCCCTGTAATGCCTGTGTTTTCCAAGATACTGTTGCAGGTACAAACAGAGAGAATACATTCAAAACGGAATTCGGATTGGTTTGACAGGTGCTAACGTGCAGTGGAAAAGATATGAAATAGAAATCTCGTTACGAAAATAAATAATGAATAACGTGGCAGCAAGCATGATCTCATCAAAGTCTTCATCTGAACAGAGCACAGTGGCAAAGACCAGAAGGCTCTTGTGTGACACTGTTATCTAAAGTCCTGATTAGATTTTCACCTCAGAGTTCTCAATTTTGGTAGCAATCATCGCAAAGATACTATGGTGACTGGCACTCTATAAACACATCACACAGACAGGTAACAGTATAGAAGACTGCTATCAGATACGAGTTTGAAGCATTTGAAAATTCAACCCTGCCATTAGGCCTGTCTAACAGTACTCAATTTTACGGCAGCAGAAATGTGATTACAGATAAAAAGGTAGGATTAGCGCTGTACAAATTCTTCTCCTCTTAAATTAGATTATCATCACTCAATAGCATTGGTTAGGTTTTTAGGGAGTGTCAGAATTCGACAAATATATAGGCATGTATGAACGGTAAATTTAATAAAAGCCTGCAGCACGGTTTGATCGTCTGGCAAAGGCCACGGTTTGAGCGGCCCTGCTTTGCCAGACACTGCACAAAACTGCAACAAATGAGTCATACAACATACAGTTGACTCCAACCACTCTCATCTCAAGTATCTGCCAAAGAATACAAGCTGCTATTTCCTGTGCTTCTATTTTAGATTTTATTAGAAATTCATAATAATTCACTATAGGGTTAGGCTGGACTGGGTACCTTGGCAGGACGTACAATGCTTGATGCAGGTGATGCTATGGGAATGTCATCCTAGTCCTCGCTCTACAGACAGCGCGTGAGCGGGTATCCATGTCCATGGCATGCACACATCGGAGTTGTGATTGCTGCGATTAACCACTATTTTGAAACGCACCCACTAGCCATTTCCACACATACTCCACAAGTACTCCAGATTACCTCTAAGCATTAGACTCAAACTCCTCGTTTATTGAAGAGTTCTTGTCGTACTGTACAAGTATCTTACTAATACAATGGTAGCCCATTGTGACGAAAACACCTAAAAATATTTTTTAAAATCAACTTCTACTAGGTATACATTATATACAACCAGCTCCTTATGTCTTGGTAACAATGGTACATCCAGTATAGGAGCTGCATTATGTGAGCCACAGGAAAATTGCACACCGCACAATCCAGTTAGCATCACCGTTAGACAGGCTCATCCCAGGCAACACCAGTTCTCACACAGGTGCCAAACTTTGGCACATGGGGGTTTCCTTTCACAGCTAACTCTTCAAGCACATCACGCAACCTGCGGGACGCCTGTGCCTGAAAAACAGTGTAAAGCAAGTAGTGATATGATACAAATTCCAGTTTCTGTTCTTGCGAACATACTCACCTGATCATTGCACTTCCCCTTCCAAGCACTGGGAATCATATATCCAACATTTTTAGTGCCGGACTGGACAGCCAAATATTTGGGGAACATTTTTGCTCCCCAGCAGTTGTTGCCTGCATAGTCCTGGGGTTTTGAGATATCAGAGGTAGGAGAGGGCTGTTCTGGGAATGAAGCAGCTCAGAACACTTGCCACATGTGCCAGAAGATCAACAGGAAATACTGAAGACAAACCGGTGTTCCCTGAGTTGATACTGCACAGAAAGTTCCCAATCCCTTACCTAAACCATTTCCGGCAAGACCCCTATTTGTGTGTCTGCTTATGCATCTCTACTTCGTGGGAGCTCCTTGGTGCTTCCTGGCACTCTCCCTTCACCTGGGACCCACCTCTGTCAGACTGTAGGTATATGCGTGACCACATCACGCATCAGCTTCCAGTCACCAGAGGCTGCCCCCTCTGCATCAGAGCAGAGCCCAGATGTGAACTAGCAGATACGCAGGGCAGATGATGAGTGAGCATAGAGCTTTCCATCCTAACAGCATACATGCACCCATTGTATCTCACCATCTGCTATATGAAAGAAAAACCTAGGCATACATAGCCACACTAAATTCGCAAGAAGAATAATTTTCAATCGTTTGCATAACTGTAATCCATTTTTTCCTAACAACCCACACTAATAGGAATGACTTATAGCCCCAGTTTTGCATGCTGCTAAACTACTGCTGTCTTTGCTTTACCTCTGGAAGAACAAGATAACCTTCCTGAGCTTCCTTTGTAAAATGCAAAATATTTCAGCCAAGACCATCAAGCTCTGACATTCACATATGTATGCTAGTGCCTAAATTAAGGTATGTATGCTTGAAATTTGTATCCTTCAAGGACAATCTGTGTAGAAGAGATAAACATTATAAAATGTAGACAGCTAAATAATGAAGTAAGGATTCTGGAATTTAATATAATGATAACTCAAGCACTGAGCTGTACGTGTTCAGGTTTTGGAGGCTTCTTTTCTCTCTTCCAAACTGCATTGTAATAATTATGGTTCCTTTAATTAAAAAAAAAAAAAATATACTTGCTATGATGAATAGTAGTTCCCTAAATATTTTTAGTACAAGACATGTAATTTACTCAATAACTGAAGAAGTTTGTTTAGAAAAAAGCTACTCAACTACAGCAAATGTCCAAAATCATTCTCCATCTGCAGAACCATAAAAGGGCTCAAAACAGAAGCAGAATGTTGTACAACAGCTGGTCTCTTTCAAGTTTCTATAATTTTTATAGCCATTTTTTGGCGATTTTTTTTTAGCGAACTGCAGCAGGACTCTTCTAGAAAGAGACAGACCATGATTTCGCTCATGCAATCCCATGAAGCAGAGGTGGATCGCCATTATCCTGAACCACCACCAGCCAGGCACATGCAGGGTCAAGTTATGTAGTCTCACACCAGCCCTGAAAACTTATCAAATATGGCCCTGATCCAGCAAAGCACTTAAGCACATGCTTTACTTTAAACATGTAAGTAATCCTATTAGAGTAAATGAGATTCAGCATAAACCGCTGCACTGAATCTCAGAATACCTTGGTTGTGGCCCTGATTATGTCACTGACCAACCACATAACCTTGGACAAATCGCTGTATTTCTGTGTCTTTATCCCCTCTTTTGCCCTTTACTTGTGTTTACCATGTTGTACACCACCTCAACCACAATAATCCCACTCTGGAATCTTCTAGAAACTTCTGCATTACAAATAATGGCAGAAATATTTAGGTGCTTTAATTCCTTTTGAAATGCCTGTCATATACTCAAAACTAATGCTCACCAAAACCAAAAAACACACCCAAGGTGACATCCCTTACCCTTGTCCTACTTATCCAGAATGGACAACCACTTCCAAAAGCATAGCATCGCTCTCAAAGAGCGGTTGTGGATAAGGAATCCAGCTGCAGGTGTGGGCCAGGACAGCCCCCGAGCACCTGTGCTCACAAGCTCAGGACTCATGCTCCAATCCCCCTCCCACTGCTACCCCTCGCTCATGGGGCAACACAAGACCCCAAGCCCTGCCCAGGGATTCCTGGGTTGGTCTGCCCCACTTCTGCCAGTGCTGCACCACAGAGGGAAAACAACTCTGCAGTCCTGGGAAAACCTGTCTGAAGCGTGCAGGTGGAGGACAGCACTGTCTCGCAGGGCACGATGCATTTTAAAAGGCTTTATGTTCCATTTAGAAGGCTTTATGTTCAGTATTTTTAGACACTGCAACACAAGTCAGTTTTCCACAGGTAGGCCGTATGCCATCAACTCTCGGTCTTACTGATCCTGAGAATATTTTCACGTAAATGATTCTGCTTTTGCACACATACACGACCATGCAACGTGTTTAGTCTGGCCATCACCCTTCCTGCTTCCCGGCAGTTGTCACAGGCAATGTCACTGTCACAAGGAGAATATGGATTCAGCTCCTAACAATGAAGCAGGCACGGATGAGTGGGCAGGATACTCAAATGAGTTTCAGAAAGACTTGAGGTGAAATACTGTCCCCAGTGAAATCAAAAGCAGTTCTCCCATTTACTTCAGCAGAGTAAATATTTCAACTCTTCTTTGTTGTTTTTCCTCTATGCCTTCTGGTCATCTCAGTGCCTAACACAGTAATCATTTATTTTCCTTAGGAAGTCAGGGAAAAGGACAGAATGGATAGAAAGCAAGGGAGGGAGGCAAGATTTCAAAATAAATGCACTCTTTTTCCAGAATGACAAAAACAACCACCAAAAAAACCAACCAAAACCAGAATTTACAATGATTACTGTAGCTACAGAACACGAACAGTGCAGAAAATGAGATTAGATTAGCACAGTTAAGATCCTCCTTTCTAGGAACTCATTCACAAATTCCTCCCCTGTCCTTGAAACACCTGTGCACCACGTTGCTGCTTTCCCAGCCGAGCCAAAGAAGAGCTCGCAACAGCAACACAGCTTCGCGTGTGCCAGCCTGCTCTGGGTCAGGCCTTTGCACACAAAGATACCCATTATAAGACACACGCATCGTGGGCTGTGCTCTGTTCATTAAAATATTTTCTGCTGCAGATTGGAAGCCTGGCCTACGAGACACTTGCCAAAATTACGTTCAGGAGCACAGCAATTGAAATGCGGTTTTGAATAGGTCAAAAGTTTTCGACTTTTGACTTTTTCTGAATGGGTGTTCTGTTCTCATTGTATGATGAGGGGAAATACAGTCAAAACGTTATATAGAACTGTGCATTTGCGGCAACTTAATGGACAGAATAAACTAGTGGTTTTCAGAAACCGTGCAAGATTTTGGACATCACAAAAATAAAAACAAACCTGCACAGTGACCTGTAACAGGCTGAAAAAGCGTGTACCACAATGAAGTTCTGAATAAGCGAAACGTACAGTAAGCACGCTGCCTGTCAGCAGCGTTGCAAGTTCCCAGAATCAGCTGCCGTACCAGCCAACATTTACTGTGCATTTCAGAGCTCCACAAGTCCTTAGCAGCATTCAAAGTTAAGGTTGACATTTCATCTTTAATTCATGCTCCTGTGTCTTTCCACATTACCTACTAACAAAGCGGCATGCTAATAGCCCCGGCAGCGAGCATGCGCGAGCAGGGCCGTGCGCGCTCCCGGCCAGGCCGGGCTGCCTCGCCGCCAGTGCGGCTGTGCTCGGGGCGGGGGAGGGGGGGGCCTGCCGCCGCACCGGCACGGACCAACCTGGGCATCGCAGCGCCGGGATGATGAGAGCAACAGAGAACTACGGCCACGAGATCTACTGAAAAGCAATTTCTCTGGGAGAAAGTTTTCTTCAGCTACTGAACCTCCTTGTTTGAGCCCGCGTTATTTCCCCCTGTTCAGGTGATCTTTGTAGTTCATCAAACTTTATCTACTCATTTGGAAAGGATTCTAAAAGAAAACAGGCTTCCACGTGAGTTCAGACTTTGCCCAGCACCCTTTTCCCCAGCATCTCATGCGGTGCCTCACAAAAGGCCCCAGAGGTTGGACAAACATAGCACCAGCAAAAACAGAGTGTGAAAGGGATCTTTATGTGCATGTGTGAGGGCCCACTGCTAATAGCTCAATGTGCTATTGACACATCACAGTGCAAACAGCTAAGTCTTTTTCAAAATAGCATGAGTCAGTGTCATTCTTAACTTTGCCTTTCCCAGATTTGGGTAATTTGTGAAACAAATCATCCCCGGATTATTAAAACGTATTTTTACTAATGAAGGTAGCCAGGGGGAATTGACTATTGCTTCTGACCGTAACGTCCGCTCCGTAAGCTACACATGCCGCAGCGAAGGTGTGAATTGATGGAAGTGGTACTGCAACTTCCCTGACAACCCTCGGGAAATCCAAACGCTCGTTACCTTCCCGTGCTAGCTGCTGATGCACTTTTAGATAATCCTCCTGTTTGGGATAATCCTTAGTTAGAGACTGGCCACAATACAGCCAGCATCATCCGAGGGAGCGGAGCAGAGCCGAGGGAGGCGTCCCGTCCCGTCCCCTCCCTCGCCGGGAGGCGCCGGCTCCACCGGGGCTCTACCCGACCCGCCGGGCAACCGAGCGGCTCCAGCCCGGGGCAGAGCTCGGCCGGCCCCGGCCCGAGCCGCCAAGGGCTGCGCGCGGGGGGCGCCGCCTTTTGTTCCCTGGCCGCGGGACCCGCGCCCCAAAGTTACTCGCGGGTCCGCCGGGGCTTCCTACCACGCTGAAACGGCCAGGCGCCGGGCCGGGGCGGCGGGCGGGTCCCCCCGGGGCGAACCCCGGCGGCCGCCGGCTGGAGGAGGGCGGCAGCGCAGGGGCCCGGCCGCCCCCAGCCCCGCGGCCACTCGCCGCCTCCAACTTCGCGGGGAACGGGCGTCCCGCGGCCGCGCAGAGACCCGCGGGCGGACCCCGCCGCCTCGGGCATCCCCCAGCCTCCCCGCCCCGACGGAGCCCGAACTCCGGGTCCCGGGGAGCCGGCCCTGGCAGCAGCACGAGGGATGAACGCACGCGGGAATAGTCACCTTGTTGTAGTTGTAGTAACCCAAACACTGGGCAAAGTCCAGGTTGGAGGGGTCTCCGGGAAGCGAGCTGCCCGCCGCAGCCGGGTAAAATCTTACATCCATGCCGGTGCTTTGGTCCAAGAAGTGCACTTGGAGAGACGGCCGGGAGGCTTAATAGATCCACCTTCAGGTGCCTTCCCCGGGGCTGGGGCGCGGGCAAACCGCCGCGGGACCGGAGCTGCGGGGCGCCCAGCCCTCCCGAGGAGCGGGGACGGACGAGGGAAAGAGGCGGCGGAAAAGTGCAGGTAAACAAGGAGCGGAGAGGAGGAGAGGTGGGCGGCGGAGCCCAGGTGGGTGCCCGTCCGCCTCGGCGGGAGGAGGGGAGGGAAGGAGGGAGGGCAGGAGGGAGGGCTGTTGTTTTTTAAAAGCTCGGTGCCAAGCCACGGGCTTTGCCTCCGCATTCAGGAGCAGCTGCTGTACACAAAGGAGCCACGCGCCCGGCGCGGACCGACGGACCGACCGCCGCTGCCCGCGCCGCCGACAAAGGCGGGGGGTGGGGGGCCCGTCACCGCCGCCTGCCCCGGGGCCGGGGGAGCCGGGCACTGCGCTGTAACGACCGCCCGCGGCGGCCGGGGAGGGGGCAGCAGCCCCGGGGTCGGTGCGACTGGGCTGCGCCGGCCGGGGCGGGCGGAGGAGCGCGGGGCGAACTGCCGAAAGAGCCGGCGCCGCGCTGGCACCGCTCCCCGGGAGGAGCGACCGGGGCCCGCGCCCCTCCCCGCCCCGCCGCCGCCGCCCCTCCCGCCGCCCGCCCGCTGCCGCCCCCGGCGGCCGGTGCGGGGGCCGCGCCGCTGCTCGCCTGCCCGGCCGGGCCGGGTGCGGGGCCGGGAGCGGCGGCGGGCGGCAGCCGGCCCTGCCCGTGGCCGTGCCCGGTTCTAGGTGAGTAACTTTCACCGCTTCCGCCAGTTTTCTGCCTTATTTTCTTGGTGATGCACTTCGGTGACTGGCACCGCTGCCCTGCTGCGTGAGCCTGGGGCAGGAGAAAGGAGATGTTTCTAACCTACTGTCAAGAGCGGGACTTTGAAACACAGCAGCTGCCTCTCAGCCGCCTTCCTGAGCTCCCCAAGTCACCGCTGCTGGTTGAAAGCAATCCACTAGTAACCCAGATTTGTTGGGTCGGTCAGAGGCGCTGCACAGCTGTATCTGCTACCCTGCGTGGAGCTTTCCTGACCCAAAATCGTGCTCCGGAAGTTTTGGAGGAAACACTGCAAAGGCCGTTTAACTTCATGACTTGTGCCCTGCAGGCAAGGTGCAAGGAGGAAGGATGAAAATGTGCCCTTGACTCAAGGCTTCTATGACAGAGACAGAATCGCCTTTCAGGTCTAGGCAGTTGTAACACAACTGGAAATACACCCCAGACTGTCTTTAAGTTAACTCCATTTGGTTGCAAAACAGCAATGACAGCACAAGTACACAAGGTTTAACTGTACAAGGGCAGCAAGAGTGTCCCGTGAAGGTCTCTGCAGCTCTGCTGTGGCTGCCGAGGACGGATACCCTGCACCTGTGCTCCAGTCCCGCTGCTGGCCAAAGCCTGTCTCAGGAGCTCATGCCCCACACGTCACGCTCAGGCATGACTTTGCACTGTCTAGGCAGATTGGGAGCAAACTGTAAGACAGTCGATAGCTACAACATGTAGAAAGGGAGTATCTTCCCATTTCCATTCCTAGAAATCTTATTTTCAGTATTTATGGTGGCACAAGTAGCTCCTGCTAGCACAGGAGACACCAGGTCACCCTTTTTCAGGGCACTGATCCTGAAGCGTCACACTATGAAGCAAGGAAAGGTCTCTAAAGTCACACTTTATACTAAGAGTGCAATTGTCATACCTCATGTCCACTGGTATTTACATGGAGTCTTTAGAATTTAACTTTCTAGAAAAATGTATATGAACTGGTAAATGCCTCAGTAGAAAATAAACCAGGCATATTCTGTCAAACACCTAATCCAATTTCATATTCATTGTGTCAACCATTTTTAGCCAAAAGGGGAGAACACTGCAAAATCTGTTGCTAGAAGGGAAATGCTTGAGGAACACACAGTGCAGAGAGTTCACACAGGCACACCCCATACCTGTGGCAAAAATTATTTATGCTCCTGAGAGAAACAAATTGTTCAGAAATAAAAAGACATTGAATCTCTTTCAGAACACAGCATTGCATTAGAGCATTCCTCCGGAGCAGTGACGGAGAAGTGGCAGTGTAAAGGCACAGCAAACTCATTTCAACCAAGGTTAATAAAGTAATACCTGCTTTGGTTTATTCATCAGATGACAAACGTTTCTGTAAACCCACATGTATATGTTAGAATAAACAGATTCTCGGGTAGAGGAACAGACCACTGGCACCAGGTGCTGAGGTGCTCTGCTATACAAATACAGGTATTTCCAAACTGCCTCACCCCAGTTCTCTATACTTTTCACAGAATTTTAAAGCACGTTCCCATTGAATTCAGAGGGAAATCGCTTCAGTGATGAATGAACAGCAAATTATTCCAAGTTTAGGATTTGGTCCCGTTGTATCGAAAGGAGCCTCTGGAAGGCTGGAGACCATACACTGCACAGCTGTGCAGCCCTGCCTGGGCTGGCAAGGGGCACAGGCCGGCCCGACCACCCGACTCACCTCTCCTGTCCCACGGCCTCGGCAGCGGCCTCCATGCCAGAGCCAGAAATGCCAGCCTGCAGAGCAGGAGGTGGAGATGGGCGGGCAACTACCGCCTCTGGGTTAGAAATCCTAAATTCAGAAGGTAAACAAGTAATGGTGATGTAAATACTGATGCCTTCTGATGGAATATACTGTTTCCGAGACAGTTTCTTCTGAAAGTAAAACCACGCACAACAGGAAAAGCATCTTAACGTCACTGGCACAGGAAGTTAATGTAAAATTGAAATGGAATAAGTCAGAATTAAAACCAAAAAATTTAAATTCAGCTTGGCAAAACACTTGTAAATATTATTTAGGGACAAGTTCTGAAATACTGTCTATTTACGCAATTGTGAGACTAAAATAGAGACATTTGGTGATATTTCCAACCAAAAAAAATTCCAGTTCCTGACAATAATCTAGCTTTGGCCCCTCTACCCAGTGCCCAGATTAAGTCTTTTGCAGAACTGGTAAGACTGCCATGAAATTAACGAGTGATTTAAAGAAAACCAGAAGCGAAGCTGGGATATACATGCTAATATGTTTTTAAACAAAATATTATGGTTTATGTCCTATTGTGCCAGAGAGAATTATACAAAATAAAATTTACAAAAGTGTGTTTTCCTTTCTCAGCACCTCTTCAGTGTAGTTTACTAAACTAGTAAACTTGAGTAAACTCTGTTACACTTGAAATCGACACACATGATGTTAAATCTGTTTGTTAGGAACAATGTATTTGTCTCAGAAGTACATTAAAGATGGGACATGAGCCAAAGTATTTATATCTTTCTGTATGTATCGCCTGAAAGGAATCCAGCAAATTCTTCTCTCAAGCTATTCTCTTTAAGGTTCTTCAGTAAAACTGTGGCTTTGGAATTCTACTTCGATTTTTTTTTTTCTTTCAGAGCAGTAGGAGGTATGAAATATTTGCAATTTTGAGTAGGTACTCCCTTCTTTTCTGCTGGTTTAATACAAGTAAGCATCTGTCTACAGTAAGTGGAGCACTCCAGTAATTTCCGTGGTCCTGGGCAGCCTTGATTTGGAAGAAACTTTTTGAAAAGCCTTGTTCCATGAAGATTTGAATGTATGCCTACCGATGCCAACAATTATGATTCAGGCAGTAACACACAAACCGTGACTTTGTTCCATCTTCAGCTATACTTTGTTCTGACTCATCATCACAATTCAATTTTAAAAGCCATTAAGGACATTCAAACTGCTTTTCTGATGTAAGAGCAGAAATCGTATGGGAGTGAATCAGTCATATACAAACTTGAAAGTGTGCGTGCATAAATTCTCACTGCTGCCCAGAAACCTTTCAACTTGCACGAACGTTCCAGGCCTAGCCAATTCTCAAACAAGCCTGGCGAGTCCTTGTCTTTGTACCAAGGCACAGCAAGGGAATGTGTTAATGGATACGGCTCATTTGCTGTACCTTTAACTGGTACCCTTACAGCCTCTGTAAAGTACTTTGCACACCCTGTGTCAGCTCCCAGTCTGTAACACGGATACAGTACCAGAGGCTCAGTAACGTTTTCTTTCTTTTTACTACACAGAACTCAAAGATACTGAGAGGAGATTTACTCCGACAAACAGCAGAGTCAGGAAGAAAGCTCAGAGATAAGAGCAGACACACCAGCTCCCTACCATCCAAATGTTCAGCCAGCCAGCCAAGTCTTCTACACGTACTGCAACTCAACCCCCACGTCTCTGACCTGACAGTCCCCTCGCTGGCAAAGACAGCAAACATGAGAGGGGGCAGGAAAATGAGGGGTGAGGGGTGGAATGAACCAAGGCTGGACTGAGACTCTTCACTCTAGTTTCACAATGCAGAATCAACATTAAAAAAGGCCTGACATTCATTTTCACAGGGCAGGGTCCACATCTATCAGCTCCTATAAGAACTAGGAGGAGCAAGAGGAGATGGAGGAATACAGCATCCCTGATGTCACGTGTTAAGGAGCAGTGTCTTGCCCCCTTCCCCCCAGAGCACATGTGAAGGATGAAAGGGCACAAAACAAAAAGGATGGAATACAGGAGGAGAAAAGAAAGACAGAGCACCAACCAGGTCTGGTTTAGAAAACAATCTAAAGCCTTCTAGAATCAATAGGAAGTCCCTTTAATTGATTGCAATGGGCTTTGAATTAGACCTATATTCAACTTATCAAGTACAGCTGCTGAGAATCAATAATATTTTGACTTACCCCTCAAAGCAACAACTACACTAGTAACCTTTGGCTAAGAAAAAGTACAATTAACAGCATATTAATCCATTAGATCTTATCTCACTGAAGTCCCCTTCTCATCAGACTGCAGAGTCAGCTGGCGTTTGTAAGTGGCCATGCAGGCATGAATACCCTATATACATGGGGCACTAAAGAAAAAACTTCTGTTCTTAGCATTAATTCAGATCAAATATTCATTGATATCTACATTTCTCAGCAAGTATCTCAAGCAGAGATCAATAAACACTTATTAGTCACTGACCATGTTTCCTGCAGTAGAGGAGGGAATGTCAGCCAGCAGATGGGAGCAGCCAAATAATTGGGGGAGCTGGAGTCTAGCGCTTGTCTGCCAGATGATCATTTACCTTCTCTTTGTCTCAGTTGCTGCATCTAGAAAACTGTAGATCAAACATTTAAAAAAAAAGTTATTTTTAATAGTAATTCTGTAAAAATACAAGTCATTATTTCAAAATACAAGTGTGGAGTGCTGCAGGAAAAAAACTGTTTGGCTTGTGAAAATGCTATTTCTTTCAGGCCCAAGTCAGGAAATGCATTACTTTGTGAAACTGGGAAAATTATTAAACTTTTCAAACATTTACATGTGCCTGCTTTGATTTTTCTGTGGATTGCTGAAGTCTCTTATCTTTACCGCCTCACCTCAACTCACATATGACAATTTTAATCATATTCTAGCAGAAAAACAAGTATTTGAGTTGTTTACAGAGGCAACCACTGATGCTATAGAACTATGTTACAGCAAAAAGGTTTCTGCCGCTTTAAAGACAGTATTCCAAAACCCTCCAGAATAACCTGTATGTAATGGACAGTATAGGATTACTTTTGGCAGAGCGAATATCCTGTTGCTATTGACTGCAGTGTTACAGTATCCTGACATACTAGTATACAGTTATTGTGAGATAAAGACCACGTTGAAAAACAAACTGATTGCAGTACTGAAAACAGAAAAGGAACTGTCCAGTAATATAAAAATTGACTTCTTCAAGAGAACAATGACTGGAACAGTGTAGTTTCTAGATTAGCATTAAAGAATAAAAGCTTTAACTGAAACTAAGAAATTGTTGCAATGTAATCCTTTTTTCCAGGGATGCCATTTTAAAGCAAGACAGGAAAACTTGGTTAGCAATGGCTCTGTGTGACTGTGTGTGTGTGTGTATATATATATATATATATATATATATATATATATATTGCATTTATATCATCTGTGGATATGAAGCTGTATAAGCTCTGTGGTACGTTTCTGTTTCATTGTTTGTTTTTCCCCTCCAGTCCTCTACACATTCATATTTGTTGAATTTAAACTAAAAGAAACTTTTTAAAGGGAATTTACATGGACAATGCCTACAGAAAGAAAAACATGCTCGTCATAAGCAATCCAAATTCTTTAAATTTCTTAGTTAATCTAGAGGAACTTGTCAGGCAGAAACTTTCATTTTACAGTAGAACCAAATCAATTACTGAAATAATTATTTTAATGAAATGTATCTGAAAAGTCTTGGTGAGATACGGTGAAGAGTATTTACAGGTGAGAAAAGTTACATTTAATCCTTGTATCTGCACCAGATTCACTCAGACACCTCTTCCAGTTTTAATTTCATCCAGTGTTCTATTAGGTAATTATTGGACATACACAGCATATAGCTACCTGATCTCTGGTATATTCCAGGTGCACACATTTCATTATAAAGCATCTAAACAAGGATGGGGTGATGTTCCTGGAGCGATCAAGGAAACACCTTTCTGCGATTTTGTGGGTTTAATGCAATAATACTGTATTTCCCCAAAGAGAGGGAACACTTACCCTTGAGAGCCAGCATGGTACCCTGGGGAGATGTGAGCAGCAGTGCCCCAGCTGGCCCCAGATGCCATGGAAGTGGTTGCATCTACTCTCAGTGACGGCCACACATATTCCTGGGTATGGAAGGGATGAGCTTTTGCTTATCTCTTGGAAGCCACTGACGGACTTGATGAGACACTGCCAAAATTTAAGGTAAAAAGCCATGTATATTTTTACAGTCATGCATTAAAAATAAAAGTCATTTAAGAATGCTGCTGTTCTCATGTCCCTGCAAGTGTTATAGTGATATGAATGTCAGCTTCTACCAGCACAGATTATACCATAAAATAATTAGTGAGCAATGCTAGAGAACATAGAATAGAATCATAGAATCTTTTAGGTTGGAAAAAACTGTTAAGATCATCAAGCCCAACTGTAACCCAGCACTGCCAAGTCCACCACTAAACTGTGTCCCTAAGCGCCATGTCTACACGTCTCAAATCCCTCCAGGGATGCTGACTCAAACACCTCCCTGGGCAGCCTGTTCCAATGCATGACAGCCCTTTCATTGGAGAAATGCTTCCTGATATCCAATCTAAACCTCCCTTGGCACAAACTGAGGCTGTTTCCTCTGGTCCTGTCACTTGTTACTTGGGAGAAGAGGCCAAAGCCCACCTTGCTACAACCTCCTTTCAGGTAGTTGCAGAGCACTATAAGGTCTCCCCTGAGCCTCCTCCTGACTAAACAACCACCGTTCTCTCAGCTGCTCCTCACAGACTTGTGCTCTAGACCATAATATTTGAAGATATGCCCAAAAAAGAAAAATCTACATTTGATAGGACTGTAGCCATACAGGTTTGTTTGGTTAGATCAGGTCCATAGAATAACTGGGAGTAATCTTCCAAAGGATTCATCAGTTATCCTTTAGGTCTCCTAATTAATGATGTAGTCTTCTGACAGCATATGAATAACTGGTATTAACAGCAGCATAATTCTAGCTGAGAATTATAAAATAAAATACTATTTCAGAAGTACTTGTGCAATAGAGTTTGGGACTTAATAATTGACACATACATAAATTCATCAGATTAAAAATTATCAAACAGATGTGTGGTCTAGGGACCACAATAACATCTCCAAAACAAATTGCTCTACTTTCATTCAGGAGACTTGCATTCAGTTTATAGAGTCGAGCTCTCTTTTGATGCTTCAACAGGCTGGGTTTTCAACATTGAAAAGCTGAAGACAGATTTCATCCAGTTCTCCAGACTATTTGCCCAAGCTCATAAACACTCTCTGCCAAGCTGTTCTTAAAGAATCGGCCCTCATTTCCATGAATGGCTAATATTTAATAAAACATCTGATCACAAAACCAAATCTAAAAAAATCAGTACTAAAATAACACTCCAACTTGCTACTAAATGCAATGTTCTTTGATAGAAGTCCAATTCAACTCCATTTATTTCAGTGTTCTACAGCAGTCAAAATAATCAATGCAGAATTTTCCATGTGATTTACACATTGCTTTTTAAAATGAATTGACTGAAACAAAAAATGTTTATTTCTGCTGCCTGGCTTGTTTTCTAAAACATATTCTCTTTCTTTTAAAGTGAGAGAACGACCTCTGCTTCAGGAACAATTTTCTGAGACAGTGTGTTTATCAAATGGCTTCTCTGCTTTCATGAAAACAATTTATTTTCACTGAGCTCTTCACGATAAGCATTGAAGTCAGGAAGAATGTACAATGACATTTATAATTACATCCAAGAAACAAATATTTTGCTAAAGAAATGTTTTGGATTTTTATCTTTTTTAGAGATACAAAATATTTGCTTTCCTCCAACATGCCATTTAAAGATATTTTCTTCCTGAAATTACAAAGTGTATTTTCATATGCATGGAAGGAGAAGCCTGGGACAGTAATCTTGTAGAAAGGCTACAGTATGCATTCTTAACAATGAAAGCTGTAGCACAATCCTTACAACCAAATTGCCTTCCCTGCCCCACTCTTAAGAAATAATCTGCAGTCAAATGACAGGGAGAGCAGGGGGATACATGACCTTGCAGAGCCTCCTCCCAACGCCCCCCATATGCCCAACCTTAGAAAATGGACAAAACAATTGTCCCTTGGAATGGCATGTCCATCCCTTCAGCCTTCCTCCCACATTTTCCCTTGCTCAGAGACAGGTTCTTAAGCCCCAGAGCTCGCGCAGAGCCTGTGGACATAGGGCATGGTGCCTCCCATTCTCTGGGGAAATAGAAGATCTTGCTAAAAAAGCACTCTCTGTTTTCCTTACGGATTCAGCCCTGGACCCTTTCTCAACTATCAACAAAAGCTCAGTCGTGCCAGACAATTACTGCTTCCTGCTATATTCTGAACTGCCCCAAAAATCAAGGTAGTCCATAATATATCTCATCTTTCAGAACAAAGCAGCCACAGATTTAGCCATATAGTGCCTGTATTTTCAAATGCAAATTCAGTATCTACCTATGCAAAAGCTGTCCATGATTATATTTAGGAGTTCCGTTTGGGCTGCTTGGAAACATGGGTCTTACCAGATTAAAAAAAATATATTACTATCACTCCAATGAATGCCCTTTAATTTGTGGGAATTCAGTTTAGAATAAAAAATTTAAGATCTGGTTTATTCCTTGTCAGTCAAATATCCTAGCTTTTCATTATTCCATTTTTTTCAGTGCATGGAGGTAGTTCTCATCATAAAGATTCTCTGATAAAGTTCTCCTCCGGAGACATACTCTTTTTGTAGGCTCAGCTAGTGAAGAAATAGCATTCATTTGTAACACTCATTAAAGAGAAGTGGAAAAAAAATCAAAAGCAGCTGAAAAGAGATTGTATTTCACTAATATACACCAAGGCTTTATTTAAAATATACAATGTTAAATTTGATCAAATATCAACCCACCATTCAGAGTGAAATAATCTCTTTTAATTTGCATGTATCTGTGTGTGCCAAAGAGGAGCGTGTTTGCTTTCAAGCAGGTGCACATCCTGCTATGACTAAATCTCTAACTCATCAAATTGCTTTACCAGTGTGGGACATGCCCTTTTTTCTGGAACAGCTTCAAGCATTTTCCCCAGCATTTCAGCCACCTGTTTACTGAGTTCATACTCCAAAGGAGATGCATGCAATTAGAAACAAGGAAATGAAAATAAATGACCTTGTTTGTTATAAATAACAAAGAGACTCAGCAAAATTAATGCAGTGAAGCCTGACCTTCTGACCTGAAAGAAAGAATCACCTCATTCCTTTGTAGCAGGCTCACAATGCTCCAGCACCAGGCATTGTTATGCAGCTTTGCCTCTTTTGATGGATCTTAAAGGAGTATATTCCAAATATTAAATGTTTTACAAGTTAGATTAGGAAATTTGCATTAAAAAGCATATTGAAACAAAGTCAAGACAGCAACGATAAAGATTATCACGGCTTTATTTAAAGAGCACAGGTAAGCCGTGTAGTTCACTAGAATACAGTTTTTCAGCTGAAAAAAAATATGGCATTGCAGGTACTGAAGAGCCATGGAACATCTCCTTGAGTGTTTGGTGAAATGATCAGGGAGAAAGTTTTTAATTACCCAACTCCAGGAAAAGGAAACATTTTTCTTTTGTAAATTGTTTGTTCTATGATGATCTGACTTTTGAGAAAGAAGCAATGTACTTCCACAACTACTGCCAAAAATATACTTTTTTTTCATTATCCTTTAATTAGGCAAGTAGAAATGCCTTCTTTTATCCTGAGCCCACTGAGTAACGTTTCTATGGGTTACATTTTCACTTTTGAATGATTCATGTCATTCTGGAACAGTGTCCGGCTGTAATGGAGGGCAAGGTGTTAGAAATTTGTTTCACTGCTTGTCTCTGGAGATAATGAGAAGGCACAGTTGTTTTTATGGCAGTTCTCACAAAAAGAGCAGTGTGTAATCACAGTGCTGGTTCCCATCTTGTCACTCTCCAAAACAAGTCTGTTATTAATGAAGCAACTCAGAACAATTGCAGAAATGAAAGGATAACACGTCGGTATCTTGCTGAAAGCAGTTCCTACCACAGGTACTGCTTGACAAGGATTCTTCCAAAACTCGTTTGGTGGGGGGTTTGTCCCCTCCTCTCACTTGCAGTGACATCCATCCAGCTGCTGAGGTGGCTGCAAGGCCCTTCACAGCAACCAAGGCCTCAGCTCTGCAGGTTTCTCCTGCACCCACCCACGGTGGGGATGGCGGGGGCAGCTCTGCCCGCACTGCCCACGGGGTGAAGGGCACATCCCGGTGACACCGAGGGCCGTGCCATGGGTCAGCGGAGGGAAGGCAGGCAAAACAGTCACGGAGAGGCACTGTGGAAGCAGTCTCTTACACAGGAGGAGGCACTGGGGCTGGGCCAGCAGCAGGAGGACGTGAGCACAGCCCTGTGCCATACCACGGCGTGGAGGAGCTGTGAGCCATGCAGTGCTTCAGGGACAAGGAACACGAGTGTGCAGCAGCTCTCTTCCTCCCACCCTCTCACCCATTCTTCCATACGCTGTACATGACCACGGAGCAACTCCACCCCTGTAAGGGCTCATCACGTCCCTCTCTGGCTCCCATGCTTTGACAGCACAAGGGTGACCTGAATGAGGAACTTCCGCAGGAAAATAAGCTGATGAACGCAGCCCCTCTTTCTGTTCATGAAGTGCCACGAAGAGCTTGTGTTTTTTCCAGAGCTGTATATCATTAAAAACTGAATGGCCCACACGGCTGAAGGTACAGGGTATGCTTGATTGAATCAGAGCCCTTAAGAGTCTTGTCGGCTCAGTAAACCTGCGTTTGTTCACACGGGTGAAACCAGACCACTCGCGTTTCTAAGCACTGCTCTGTGCGGCCCCGCATGACGAGCCACATTTGAGAAAGACCTGCACATGTTTAAGATTTGTCGCGAAACTCACTCATTGAGGGATTTGTGGTAGTTCTGTTTAAAAAGTGTATCATTTCAGGCAGAGCAAATTTAGGGCTCTCAGGAAAAGTCTATTAGCTCCCCCACATTTGCTTTATTTATACAACCTCAATATATGATGTCTTAAATGGGGAAAATAGTATTGCAAATATTCTACTGTTATGTATTTATTCAAGACAAAGCTCCCAGACACCTGTGAGCTGCCTGAACAATCAGTGAGTGGAAATGAAACATTGGAATGGACAATTTTCCTTTTTTTTTCTTTTTATTCGTATTAAAATAATCACCAGAAAGCTGACACTGAAGCAAGGCCCCTCATTAATAATGCACTACGACCCCGGCAGCTCCAAAAGAGTTACCATAGCTAACTAGTAACTTCCAAGAACTCTTTCCTGTCTCTTGAGGAACCATCTTCTTGGGTCTTCCCAGATTTTTTTTATTTGACCATCACATTCCAGCCACTTCTGCCCATGGTGTCATGACACCTTTGTGTCCTGCCAGCTGCACATTACCAGTGCCTGCATAGTATATCACACGTGTTAAGAGAAACGGCAGGGCATTCTGGAATGAAGCTCTGCCTCCAGCTACCTCCATCAGAAACCCAACATTTACCTACCCACAGCATGCTGCTACCGTAAAGCCAAAGTGCTCAGGCAGGAATACCGTGTGGCCATACGCTGCTCCTGGAGTTGAGCCTCATTTGCCGCCGAGCTAAACTCGGGACGCACTTGCAGTGCAGAGATGAGCCACACTGCCTGCATCATCCAAGGTTGTGCATCTGCTCAGCAAGCTTTGGTAGGCTTTGTTTAACCCACACTGTGGTTCAGGTTTGCAAAGTATTATAAAAACTCTGCTGTCTGCTGCAGACTAAAGAGAGCGATTTGAGTGTCCCTGATGACAACAGCATAGGACAGGAGTGATTTCCATTGTTTTCAGGCCATATAGATCTCAAGGGCTAAAAGCTGTAATTTCAGTACCACCTTGGTATTATTTACAGAGAGAAGATTAATATTAGTTCAACTAACTACATTTTCCCCACTAATGGAAAACTTGCATGGGCTATTTGGAGACGGCAGGCAGCAGAAGAGAGCAAAATCATTTTCTCCGTCACGTGAGCAGTGTCATCTTCTGGCTCAGCAGTTCTAGTCTTAGTCTTTCAGACTGGTCTCTGCTCTAGCGTGTGCTTTATAACCAAGCTTCACCCAAGACAGCCGAACACATGCATTTTTTTCCCTTCTTCTGCAAGCTTCCCAGACTTACGCTGCCTCCTTCAGCTGACCACCATCATTGTAGAGCAATTCCTCCCACCCTGCACTGCCAGCCAAGTTTACCGTGAATCGTACAAGCACCAAACCATGCTAACGTGCAGTGCAGACATGCAGGCTGGTTGTGCATGCACAACCGTTTGCTCTGCACCACGTGCTTGAATGTCCTTGCGTTACACTGGTGAGACGCACCTCATTGCTGGCAAGAGTGGTCTTGCTTTTCTGTAATGATAACCCAAACCAAATATTCAGAAAGGCAAAGAACACAGCAGTGTTACGTTCAAGAATCAGTGCTAGAGGTATGCAAATAAAAACAGCGTTCCAAAAGGGTGGGAATGAGTAGCGTCCAAAATGAGTGACATTATAAACCGGGTTTTACAGACAGCCATTTTCAGGAGCATTAGTTTATATGAATTAGATGTATAAACGGTTTTCAAATTCAGCTGACATCAAGTCCCCCTGGAAAGCAAATGGTGTACTTTTACTCCTTGGCTGTTTCAACTATTCAGGAAGGAACAGGAGAGCACGTATTTGTTTCACAAGAAAACAGGAGACACATGCTGACCAAGAAAATAGTTGTGGCGAACAGAATTCCTACACACAAACTAGGGCTCACTCAATTGCAGCTCTTGCAACTATTAAAGGTACCACACGGTCAAAGTTATTGTCACTAGCACTGGGGAAATGCTCAGAATTAACAAAAGTTTCCTTCTTTCTTCCTTTGGTTCCCATCTGAGGAGAGAGTAAGCAATACCCACAAACAGTTCAGGAGGACAAAGAGTGTGTCAGGGCCAGTGTCCCCTGTCTCAGCACAACAGCCCTTACTGGCCACGGCCCTGTGAGCTACTGCTGAGCACATAAAGATTTTGCATTGAAACGCTAAACCAGTCATGCTCTGGACTGAACAACCACAACTCTAACTCATTCCTTCATTAAATGCTTTGCCATTCCTTGAGAATGAGACATTTTATAGAAAATCACATTGTCCTGTGTTCTACTGGTAAACAATATCTTATATATATTAAACTGGTTTATAGTAGTCATCTGTTCTTTTCAAGCTGTGACAGGACTTTGAATTATTTGCTCTATCAGCAACTGCTGTAGTAAATTCCCCAGTTATGCTGTGCATGGCAGGCTTGCGGAAACACCCGTGACAATGAAGTGAGCAGAGAACTCATACATGACGGAATCCACTCAGCAGACTGGTTTTTGAGGACAGTTGGGCCTCAACAAACAATCCTTTCTTCTCAGTCTATAGAGGAGCTGCACTGGGGCCTACTTTGGCCATTAGTCTAAGGAAAGCCTTTGTTGAACATATAGCTGCTTCTCACATTGAAAGAATAAATCACATTCTTATTCTGGGTATGTCTCCACTGCATTCACTGATGTGAATGTTGTTCCATGGCTGAAAAACTGGGTAAACAGCTTGCCCTGTGCCGGCTCTGTGCTGCTGTGGCTACGTTACTAGCTGAGCAACCTAATATAAAGCCAGCTTGGGTGTGCCTGTAAGAGCGGCAGCCCCAAACATATCTGCACTTCAGACAGTGTACCCCGTCTTTTCAGGAATATTTCATTCTCCAGGTTACCAGGATTTGCACCAATTTGGGACCCCCTTTGCCTGGGAAGGAGGAGGGAGAATCCTACCTTTTCTATGAGCTTAGTGAAGCAAAACCCTATCCAGGCATGTTTCAGGAACAGGTTCTCGGCCTATAGGTTATTTTAGGGTTATGCACATCTATTTCAATTTTTCAGGCACACATACTAGAAGCACACAACATGGATAGTGGATGCACACACTTTCTCCCTCACAGTATTTAAAATCCACAGTAATCAATGTTCCTAAGTGCTTCAATGTACAGCAATTAAATATTCAATCATCTTTACAATCATACGCCACTCTTCAATTAGCTTCATCATTTACTTACACTTTTGCCCATCTTCATATCCTCGAAGAAAAATGGAAGATCCAGATTTCGGCAGACCATAGGGACCTCTGCTGACAGCTTCCGTACAGATGGTCATCTCTGGATGAACAGAAGTGATTTTGCATGATACCTGAGCTATTCAAGGTTAAGATTTCTATCAGATAAGAGTGAATCTGATGATCCATCATCACTCTAGCAGGAAGACTTCCAGTTCTAGGCAGGACGCTACAGCCTTATCTGAGCTTTAGAGTGACTCCTAAGTATAACGACAACTATAGCATGTTTGTCTGTAGCACCTACAGACAGAATTTTCCATTTTGCCACTTAAATGGGAGTGAGTTTGTCTTTGGTAAAAAATTCATGTGTCCCTTTTACTTTGCATTTCAGCTAGCACTTCTCCATTAAGGGCTGTGCTATGGAAGGTGACCACGGCTGAAGCATCAGGGTAGCTGCTGGTTACACAGGGAGGCTCTTGGGAAGCACCCATCCCTCAAAGTGCTCTCCCAATTGTTCTTCAGAGCTACAACAGGCAAAGTCCTGAATTGTGTTTTAGTGGTGTGTGCATTTGTGTACTTCTCTGCACAGATGTAAAAATTAATTGTTTGGGTTTTTTTAAAGAAACAAATAACTCCTCTGATGACACAATCCCTTCTGCTATACATGTTTTCAAACCAGGTAAATGGTAGACACAAAATATATTCACTTAAGTAATTTTTACTCCCTCTTCCCACATGACACACTTCTACTGCTGGGGAATCACTGCGGAAAAATTCCCAATAACCAGAATTATAACCACCTCTAAATTAAAATTTCTATTTCAACCTTTTCCTGCCTTCTTTTACTATTTCTTAAAATAGAGCTGCCTCGCAAAAATATGCATAATTACTTGTAAAGAAAACAGCTCACTGTAAATGCTAATGTTAAATGTCTATATTTTTTAGAACTTTAGATACACTAACCCTTTAAATTATTGTTTCAATTATTTCTTCCTCTTGCTGCCATTGGTGAAATATTTTATATATGCACTTGGTCCCTATTTGTATAAGAAATTCCAACTACATATTTTTGCCATCCATTTCTTTTAGTTCATGCTCCTTTGTTCTTGCATCTCAGAAGAGTTCAACTAGCCTGGTAGCATTTATCCTGCCTGTTCCCTTCAGAATTACCTCTGACTCAATGAGATGACCTCTTAATTTCCTCCCTTCTACAGACCTGCTTTCTCTAACTTTAACAAATAACTAAGGTGTCTCTGCCCTTGTACCACACTATCATCAGTTTTGAACCTTGTCTGCACAATAACTTTTTTTTAAAACAATTAAAACCAGAGACTCGTCTTTCACGCATTACCATAATACTGCCATCTCTCACCAGTATCAGACCACACGAACCTCTCTATTTGCACTTCACAGCTTGCAGTGATTCACATTGTTGTCCATTCTTTTTTTGCTGTTGAAAACTCTTCAGACTTACTGTTGTCCATTGGTTTGTGTTGGCTCTGAAAGTATATTTTATATATTCCTTACTTGATTGTGAGCTCATGGTCTTTTCTATTCTCCTAAGTACTGCTCATTGTGTTTTCTCAGAATTTTTAGTACGTCAGTTTCTGAAAATTACCCCTACTGCCACGTAAAACCACCATTGTATATCTCTGTGGTTTCTACGTCTAGGGAGGAATCACATATACCTAGTGTTTGGAACTATATGGGATGATGATGAATAAGATACATATTATTTAAGAGTGCATACAACCCAGAATTGCCTATACAAAAACTCCATATGTCTAATTTTTCTTGCTGTATTCATAATGGAAGAATTTGGGCTAGATTACGTACGGTATGATGAACACAACCATTAGCAAAACACCGTGAGACCTTCCTTTGGCAGATTCTTTCTCCTCTTCGACTGCTCTACTTGTTAAATTTACCATTAAATACCCTACTCAGACAGAATGAAGGTGTGGCCTCTCATCACTGCTCCTCTGCATCAACCTCAACTTGGTCCCATTTTGGTGCCCTTCTCTATACAACAAACTAGGAAAAAAGCACGTAGTACAAGGATAATGGAAACTGCTGTGTGCAAAACTATTCTCTTGTAACCACAGACTATCCAAAACATCTGTCATGTCTTAACATCTGCCAAGAATTAAAAGTCTTTGACTATACTTCAAGTTATCAAGCAGTTTGAGCTATTTCCCATGACATGGTCAGCATCTTCATGTCTCCCCCTGAGTGTTTTAACTCATACAAATCTGGGCTGATTTTTTTGAAGTCCTGGATTTTGGCAGTATTAAGGGTCTATATTAATTCATTATTCTTTTCTTATTTCTATGTCTCTCTTATTTGTATTACCCTTATCTTCCTTGAGAAAACCAAGTCAAAGGTAGGTTACCTTTGCACTGTCTCGAACTCTACTGCTTTCTCCAGTGACCTCGTTCTTTTGTATTCAGAAAATCTCTTTATCTTGGCCTTTTGCACAAACATCTTTCCCTTTGTTCTGTAATCTTTCAATCTTCCCCACCAGCTTTATCTTGCAGATGATTGATATATGCATTTCAGCAGTCTCAACTGCTGCTTTATTATCCCAAATAAATATCCACAGTGGATGGCAGGTATAATTCTCTAGCTACAAAACTTTAGCTTTGAAAATCTCCTATTTTATTCTCCATTCATACCTTTCCATGTTCTTGATGCTTTTTAGAGCTTTTCTTTCTCCATGCTCTTTTGGATTTAATTATAAACCTAACTTGGTTATAACACCTCATATCAAGATATGCTCCCATTCTTACATCTCCAGTCATGCTATATTTTTTTATCCACACCTATGACAAGGATTGTTCCCTTTTTAGTCCAACCTTTTAAATTGTGTAAAGAAGCAATATTATAGTGTTCAGCCTGCAATTTGGGCTGCACACCCAGACTGAATTAAAGCTAGAGGAAGGGGCAATTCAGGTATGTTGTGTGTTTGAAGGTCTCTGTGAAAGAAAAAGAAATCTATAATGTTACCCTCAGGATTTCAGGCAATGAAATTCCAAGTCTAACAGAGAGGGAATAAAGAAACTGAAAAAGGATACACACCACTGACCAATCAATTGAAAAGTACGGTAAATGGAAAACAGAAACCTCCCTGGATTTGCCTCGTGGGCTGATAGCAGTGGCTTTGTATAAAAAGAGGGAGCACTTACGATCCACTTTCTACTGAGACATACAGTTTTTCTGAAGGCATAACCCACCATAACAAACTCTAAGGTGCTATGGAAAAATCCCACCACCCCTTGAGATGAAGACTGAATGATGCCGTGTCTTCCACGGATCCCATGTTTCCTTGCTGAGGCAAAGCCTGTCTCTGGGAAACTCAAAAGCTACTGAAATGCACCAGCCCTTATTGCAAAACTGAACTGAGGATGATTGCAGCCTTTACTAGGACTCAGGAGACTTTTTGGTTAACCCTAGCAGTAGAGAAGTTACAAAAGGCTCCTGTGTTTTGTGCTGTTAGCTGTGGGAAAGATACCAGCCTACAGGCTCCGAATGAAGAAGAGAGACGCTACTCTACAGCCTCACTCAGAGAAGAGAGACGGGTTTCCAAGCTCCTTCCCAACACACAGTGCCTCACCACTGGCAGTCAATTCCATCTCATTTTACTGACACAAAGTCCACCTGCATTACTTCTGGATTTTAAATAGGTCTGGAGGACCAAAATTAGTGAAAACTCAGTATGTGAGAGAGACTATCTGGGGCAGGATTCCTCAAGTACCTATTACATGGCAGGAAAACTGGATGTCCCAAAGGGATCAAAGGGTGGCACACAGTCCTCAGACCATAGCAAGGGGTGGAGAGAACCTCTCAGAGAATCAGTTGTTCTAGAGCTGGGTGGCGATGCAGGGAGCCTTCTCTGACACCTTTGTCAATACATGTAACAACGTTCATTTCTCCTCTCCTGCCTCTAATCTTCTCTCAGCTCCAGGAGTATTATAGTGGCATCTCTCCTAACACGTTAGGCTTTATAATGATGTAAAATAATCGTTAGCAAAAGAAAAAAGAATGACACACTAGAACCGAACACAAAGTGAAGTCAAGGCTGTCAGTCATGCCTCCTGTCCCCTTCAGAAACTTCCTTTGGAACATGGCATAGAACAAAAGCAGCCTGTTCAGGCAACCATGCTCACTGGCAGTGATCTCCAACCAGACCAACAGGCACACTTAACCTCATCATGACTTCTCTAAAATACCAATCTTGATTATTCTTCAGCAGGATTTCTTGCATAAGAAAGATCATAGGAGGCTTTGCAAGCACAGTCCTAAAAGATATTAAGTGAAATGCTCTCCTCTACATCACTTTTCTCAAATAAGTGGAACTTATTTTGCAAACCAGCAATTCACCTTTTTGGTACAGGCACACTTCAGGCCATAAAAGTAAATAGGCAAATATTAAGTGAGGTGACTCAAACATTTACGCAAGTAAAGCCACTCTTATTTTGTCAGAAAACAAACACAGTTCAGTGTTGGCAGAGTTTTATAAGCCACCACACTTCACTTTGTTTTTCCACTTCTTTTTCATGGCCCAAACTTGAAAGGCAAGGTGACCTTGGTGACCACTGAGGTTGCGCACAACTGCTCAGGATTGTCCCACTTTCTCAGGACTTCGTTAGGTGAGGACATAGAGAGGCTAACTCCTCAGCAGGTACTGGGGGCAGCAGGAACCAACGTACTAAAAGTGCACCTTAGGCATGTGACTGGGGTAAAGAAAAGATCAAACAGAACCCCAGCTATTCTTTTTATTTTTGTAGAACATGCACATGTGTTCCTTAAATAAATCCAATATATAGAAAAAAGCAAAGCAGGGGCCTGAGGTAACGTTGTTTATATCAAGGCATTGAAAAGTACCTTGATATCTGAGTCACGTCATGGTTTTGCTACTCAGGTCAATCGCTACCAGGTTTCTCAGAAGCTGGAAAGAGACAATGGAAAGATAAATTCTAATGGATCAGATACACATCTTCCTTTGAAACAAGGCAAGAATTGGACAGGGACTATACAAAACCTACTTAATTTTAATGACAGATCTATGTCAGAACAAATGAGGTCTTACTGAAATGCTCAGCTATTTTAGCTTGTGACTCTCACTCTTTTTACATGCAACATAAGTGGTATAACTCGATAGGAACGACATTGAATGGAGACTAGAAGCAGATAGCTCTATTCCAAAATGAGGCATGTAAAGGTTGTATGAATGTTTGGTGGATAGTGCCCTAATTCATTACAGAATGGGATTCGTATACTTACACAGTGAAAAGCTTGGATTAGGCACACAACATAATTTCCATTATGTTAATGTTGCTTTAAAATATATTGCACGGAGTGCTGCAACAATCAAATTATCAATTATAATGTCTACTCAGAGTAGAAAAGTGTTGCAAACAGAGGGCTGATTACTGCTTCAGTACTTCCAATCTGCATACTCATTGTTTAGTACAGGGAAAACAAATTATCTTGTGTTGGCCCTAGTTCAAATTTAATTAAATGAGTGCAAAGCAATTATAATAAAGTACAATAGTATAGTAATGAAAGGAAAATAACTCATTAACCTATTAATCTTTATTTATGTTCCTCTCAAATAAGTATGTAATTTCTTTATCACTGCATCCCATAAGAAACAGCAGGCTCTCACTGCTCATGGCCTGCTTTAGCAGGGCTTATTTTGCTAGAGATCATTGTATGACTTCACTGTTACTATTTATATAGATTTTATTTAATGTGTCTGATTTTTCTCCTCTCCCTTACACAGTATATTTTAAAACCCTTTCCCACTTATCTGTGATGTAGATTATAAACCTGTTCTCACCCCCCTTTTCTTTTAACACTTGTCAGTTCTGAAAGGTAAACCTCTCTAGGAGCATTGGTATGCTTCTGTCATTGCGTAAGGGAGTGAGCACTCCCAGAACATCTGCTGTAAAACACGGTCTTACATTAAGACATAAGATTAAAGCATATTATTTTTAAGAGGACCTGACACAGCTATTGTTTTACAATCTTTATGGGTATAACAATGTAGCCCATATTTTCAAATGTGCTTCTTTGGTTCTTCATTCCAAGTTTTACCTACGCTGCTGGGTCATTTTGCTATTCTGACAAATCTCAAGTTTAAGGAAAACCAATATTTTTAGATGATTAGTCAAATATTGTACTGTGATGTATTTTAATTTTGCTTGCTGTATGCTAGCTATCATTATTACCTTATCTCTCCAGAACTGGTTTTGTTTTCATTGACATCTTACATTCTAGTGTGTACATTTAATGTCACACACCAGTGCTTAGCTTATTGCAGCCAGTCAGGGTTGACTCTGTTCTTTCACTAAGCTGAGCCACTCACAAAAAAAAAACAAAAAAACCAAACCCCAACCAAACAAAAAAAAACCTCAAACCACCACCAAAACAAAGCTGTGAGGAAGCAGCAAGATTATGAGCAAAAACACATTTCAAAAATTTTTACTGAACTGCACTTTCTCTTTTTGAGGCTGAGAAAACTAGTAAGATTCCCACTACATTTTTTTTCTGCTAAATAAAATGAAGTAGAGGTGGTACTGTACCATAAGAAGTGATCAAATATTATCCTGGATAGTAGGCAAAATTGGTAACTGCTATATAAACCATAAGAAAATTAAATTAGAAGAGCTACAGTTTTAAAATGTAGTCTCCACTTCTGCATGCACAAGTGTAATTACTGGCACTTACAGAAGACCAAAGGTACCTGTGTAAAATATACAGGAATATAGTTCTGAATATGCATAAAGAATGAATGAAGGCTCCTTGTGAAAACTGGGAAATAAAACCTTCACGAAAGAGTTTGCAAAGTCAGATGTCCGTAGGCTTTTTCCTTTCCTCGCACGGACCCTGTGCAGGCAGGGGCCAATCTTACTGCCTGATAAGATGCGAGCAGAATAGCTTCCAAAAAGTTATTAACAGATTCTCTGAGAGGATTGTAGAGGTGCAAATTTACAGCTCAGATGGCTGAGAAACATACAAGTTCACCATATCTTTCCTCTTCACACATAGCAAAAAACTTCTGCCTTGTAGAGTATATTTCTGGTTTCACAATCTGCTGCTGAGAACTCTGTTAGCAAGAAATGGAACTCTTTAATCTTAATGACACTTAATGAGTCACTCTATTCTTTGCACATTTTTAACACTCAGTTCTTTATTTCACACTTATTGCTCAATTCTTGCTTTTATATTATTGCAGCACTAGTACTGCATTAATACAACTATGCACAGAGCTGTGCGCGGCTGCGTTGTATCGTGCGGGACAAGTGACATTGTTCCTCGTGACATTGCTGCTGACCTGTTGGAGAGCGTTCAAGTTCAAAGCCATCACCAATAGGTGGCACATTCGCATTTTGCAGAGTATAGGGCCATAATGCTGTTTGTTTGTTTGTGTGCATGTGTTTGCTTTGACAATGATTCATGTTTTAATTACAGTATTTCAACATGTGAAGTAACTAAATCATTAAAAGAGGAAGAAAGACAAAAAATAAATTTTGCTATATGGAATCATTAGAATCGCACATGAATTGTCATCTTTTTCAGTCCAGAGTTAAATACTTGTCACGAAGCTAAATCAATGTTTATTCTCTGTGTAGAGCAACCACTAGAGGGGAGTTTGACACTCGTGTTGCAAGTTCACAACTAGATGCTGAACTGCAGGGAAATGTAGGAGATCAGAAATCCACAGTAATTAAAAAAGACCATCATGCCAAACCCAAAAATTCTCACCATCTTTCCAGATTACTGACTGAGATGATTTCTATCTGGCTTAATAAAAGTCTGAATTCTGCTGCCAGTTGAGCTGACTTTGTCCAGCTTCCTGATACATAAAGTGAAGACACGAAACGGCAGTGAGCTGAGGAAGAGAATATGAAGTGTGCGCAATAATGAAGACAAACATAAAAAAGAATTGCCTGAGATGGGACTAGACTTCCCAGTCATTGGACTTGGCATACCCTAGGACAGTTATGCAGGGAAAGACTCTTTTCTGTCCTTCTCCTGCCTGCAAATCGCTGGTCTAATGTGGTATTCGGTGAAAATCTACAACTTCAAAATATACAATATCTGCCAATGTCTGCTGTCTGCACCTAAAATGTATACTTAACTGCCCTTCATGGTTCCTCCTGTGAGTATCCTGGTTTTATTTAAAGTGAATTCCTGCTGTGCTGTGCACAGGGGAGTGACAAGGTCAGATTTTCAAAAAGCATGAGTGTCCCTGTGCAATGGGTATAACGCACGTCACTGCTGAAATTTTCTTTTAATGCAAACAGACACAGTTTCACTCCAGTCAACCCATACCTGCAAAAGATTTGGCCATATCCATATAAATCATAAACATACCTCCAGAACATCAGGCACTGCAGAGTGCTTGGCTGTGGTGGGAATTAGGACACAACTCCTCAAGTGCCTGGGCACAGGGAGGTAAAACCAATACATGATGACTTCTCCAGTTTTGATCCTTTGTATACCTAACTCTTTATCCAGAAGGAATACTTAAAGCCTAATTGATTTATCCTATTAATCATATGCAATCTCACGCATCATAACACAAGATCTTGTATCACAGCATCCTATGGAACCCCTCCAGTAAAAAAAAACAACACTACAGAATGTGCAACTTCCTTAAAATTGTAGTTTGTATGACTGTGGATATTTTCAGGTGCAAGCATATATCTGTCATAAGCAAAATATATATATGTATGGGTGTGTATATATATACACACAGACATCATTTTTTCGTAACTGGGTCTCAGATGTACTTTTAGTGATCTTCAGAATAATGGAAGTGCAGTTTCAAAATGATAAAAAAGATAATATATCTTCTAAGAGAAAGAAGTGAATACACTGTACATTGCTTGTCACAAAGAATGTATTTAATCCATGCTCTTATTTATAGTATCAAAATGTTTTTGACAGTAGTAAAGAGAGTAAAAAGTCAGCAAACATGAGACAAAGACAAGAAACAAAACTGTGCTCAATTTAACTCAAACAGTATTTAAAGAGATATTCACCATGTAAGAATATAAGAAGTATATGTTTAGAAGTTAAAACTGTCACCTATTACAATGACACTCCTGTTGTGCATCATAACATAATGTTCACTTAATTTAGTCTAATACCTACCAGTGTAAATCAGAAGGTGTTCCACTGACAACAATGCAGTTTTTCTGACATAAAATTGATGCAAGTGGAGAATTTGACCTCATATCTCAAACTTTCTCCTAAAGAAATAACTCTCTGCATTAACGAAATAATTAGTGTACACAGGTGTTGGTTTTCCCTAGTAAATGATGTGAAAGTCTAACCAAATCTGAAGGCTGGCCATTTGCTTGACAGACAAGAATTTATTTTCCACAGTAATGAGGACAATTTCATATGGATGGGCCTTTTTTTTCCTCCACAAAAGAGAAAGGCAATCTGTATTTCAGCATTCAATCTTTCTCATCCCAAAATTTCAAACGGCCCCTAAAGATCTGCAACTCCACAGAGTTTATGCAAGATACTGCAACTAGCCCTACTGCGGGGCACCACCTTGGGCACTGGAACGCACGAATTCCTGAAGATCAGGACATGTGCTAAGAATACCAACCGCTTGGGGACTACTGCCGTCAGTGTTCATAGCGGAAAGGTTCCAGGAACCCACAAATAGTTCGAGGCAGGCACCAGCAACCAAAAGGCAAAATGACTAAAGGTTATTTCTTCATGTTTACAACGGAATACTGACAATATTTTGCTCAGCAGCTCTCCTTCCACAAGCACGGTGCAGTTTAGGACAGTGAGAGCAGGGGCACAATGGCTGGTGATGGGACCAGCCTTACAGAAGTGATCATGTTCTGGCCTGCAGCTCTTGCAGCAGACAATCAGTAGTTTTGTCCATCATAAGAATCATCCTTCATAGCTTAATTCCCATCATCAAAATTAAGTATGTCTACACTAAAATGAGATTTCAAGATCAGAGTGTACTGATTGATCATGAAATGACTATGAGTCTGCAATGTAAAACTGTCACCCCCAAAGGCTTCAAATGATCCTAAAATACTTCACTAAAATAGTTAGAGCGCCATGTCAATGCTTCCATAAATGTGCTCCAAACCCTGCATCTGGAATATTCTACAGACGGTATTCTGTTCAATATTCTACATCTCAAAGAGGATCATACATAGGATAATAGGATGAACAGGGACATCAAGGCCTAATCTTACAAGGACTACTTAAGAATTTGCCAGCCTCACAAAACAAAGCCAGTACCTCTAGCAAAACCCCTCAAAGTGACTATTTACAAAGTGTGATTCATCTGTTTAATGGTGACAGAGAATTCAGTATGTAGTCCAGATGGTCGCACAGATAACAAATCTAGCCTGGCTTTTTGACAGGCTGTCTGACTGGCTCACACTGAAATAGATAAGATTGATAGATTGACAGATAGACAGACAGACAATGGCCTCTTCTTCAAACAATTTTGCTCTCATTACGCATTTTAGACTAAAAAAATCCATCTATGCAAAGACCTTACTAACCTACAGAACTAGTACAGGAGAGACCTGAAAACATAGAACGACTTTCATCTTAAGTTTACGTGTTCAGATGTTTCAGTTGTCCCCTTAGGAAAGAAAAGGGCAAGGACTGGGTCTGAAAACCTACTCAATAATAGATCTTAAGCTCTTAGCTAGAACAGGACAATTCTGGGCCAGCACAGTGATTCCCCAACAGCTGGTATATGTACATTGTAGTACTACAAGCTTTTGGCAAAGAAACCCAACTGACTCTGGATTCTATTCCCAGTGCTGCCTTTCCCCAACTTTTAACCCAGGGCAATTTACCTAACTTCTGTCTGTTCCTGGTTAGCCATCTGGTAAATAGATATTATAATTGCATCCTTTATAGGCTCATTGTGGGGCTTAATTATTGAACGTCTTTAAGATATCTCAAGGTTCTTGGTGAAGACTTGTGCAACCCATTAATAAATAATAATGAAGGGTGGGGGGGAGCACTAAGAGGAGGGAGAGCATAAAGCTGAATTGTTGCACAGGAGAAATGTTAGTCAAACTGAGGCAAGAGAAATATAGACAAGTGATTAATTGACATGATGTGAAAAAGAAAGGAGCAAAATCACTAGAACAGTTGCACTAGAAAACAGAGAGAAGGAAAATGGGCTGAGTTGAAATGACAAAAAAGTAAACTTGGGCAAACGGGAAAGAACAGACCTGGCAAAACAGAGTAAGCTATGTGTCACTGGTGAGGTGTCGAGATTGGACTGAGTCTGGAAGCTTAAACTGACTAGAAGGAGAACTTCTCCGTGCTTTACAATTCATGTTTCATTCCATTCCAGTTTGCTCATTTCTTTCCAGTGTAGCTTACAGAGATTGTTCTAATGGATGGCACTGCCCCAGGGCATATGCCCTCCTCTATCTCATCTGAAGTGGGTGGTACCTCAGGGACTTGACAGTTTCTCCTGAATGTGTGGTATTTCTGGGACAGACATCTTCGTAACAGCCTAAGGGAAGCAGCGTTGACTCCCTACACCAGCCTGATCAGCTGCAAATTACATCATACGAACTGCTTTCACTTCCTAAGCATAATTGCCTTAAGTGATCCATTGATTGCTATCTGACACTTAGCTTTTATGTTTTCATTTCCCAGATGTTTCTGGTTTTGTCATCACTCTCAACTGCATTTTATCAGAGATGTGACAACATATATTGAAAGGACATGGCCACACTGCGAAGAAAGAACTGTATCAGAGAAGTACAGCAGAAAATCATGATGTTTAAATAAGGTTATCACAAATTTAATATTTTACAAATGGAACTCCATTAGCTGACTGTTTATTCAGCTCTCATCAGAACAGTTACTTTCTCTACTGGGTTTCTTCATTGCAGAGGCCAGGCATGTTAGATAGCATAGCAGCAAACAAAACTTTTTCCCTGAACTTTTTGAATTGCGCTAATTTTTTTGAAGAATAATGGATATTTATTTAAAGAGTGAGTTGGATTTGTGTGGGGGGTTTTTTTATGCAAGTCCTTGTTTGAATTGGAAATATTTGGACAAAATTCGATGTATAAGACCACCAACATTATCTTCTGCTTGTTTCACCTAGTTTTACATCATTGCTTCTTCCTACTATAAATACAGTAATTACCCATTGGAGCTATCACTGGATTCAGTTCTCCAGCCCTATTTACATTTAGTATTATAAAAGAAATGCCCCAATGTGAACAAGGAGATGAGTTAGTCTCTAAGATTTTTTTTTTTTTTTTTAATGTTTTGCTGTAATCACACCAAAGCAGGGACCTAGCCCTCTCATTCATTTTTTAGGAATTACCTTGTTTCTGAATTTACAGAAGTAGTACCTTATGTGGGCAGGGTAACTTTTATGTCAAGAAAATTGGAAGTTTGGAAGACAACCAAAAATATCCTTATACTGACATTTTCCTATGGCATTCCTTTTGTACTAAAAAGGTATATATTAATTGGAAGGAAGGGTGTGTGGACCAAAGATCTTTTCTACCAATGTGGATGGGCTCTTCTCCTCTAATTTACAAAGATAACCTGTGGTTTTCAAGAATATTTTAACCACACTAAGGAATGTCCCTCAAAACCCCACAAAGAGTCATTAGGTGTAGCATAGAGAAAAATACCATCCAGCAAGAAGGAGAAAAGGTGGTAGAAGGACAACCTCATGGTTATTTTCCATATTGCTGAGTCCACGGCACACACCCTGAGATATACTGAGCAGTTAAAGGATTGTGTTTCACCCAGTAAATTCTGCAAAATCATTTGGCCTCGCCACCTGGTACTGAACACTGAGTCTTGCTCAGTCTTGCTCTTAAAAGTATGAGTGACTCAGAAGAATTGCATGCCTCTTAGCTCTAAAATATTAAATGCAAACATTGAGCTTACCTTCTGTCACTCCGCTACTCGTTTTCCTGCTACTGACAGTGAAGGTGCATCACTTCCAATAAAACTTCATTCCAGCTTTCATGTTTTTCTTGGAAAAGAAAGCAGGTGAATCCTTCATCTGTAAAAGACAAATATTATTTTGTTCCAGTCTGTCTGACCAGTCTATCAATGACAGTCATTCATCTGCTGCGGAAAAGTGAACAGTGCACCACGAATTTGCTAACATTGCATCTGGGGGTACTGGAGTTTTTTATAGTAAGTGAGGCATAATAAACCTTGATCTTTTTCATACACTGGTTTTTGTTTGGGAAGTATGATTCATTGGCTATTTGCTACTACACATTGTTCCTCTACAGAATCACACTCTACAGTAACAACAAATGTCTTCCTTGGATTCAACAAAACCCACTATTTATTATTCTTAAAAAATAATAATATAACAGAGAAAACTCCATGTGAAAATTTTTTGCCTGCATTTTCAGTGCTGACACCTGCTGAGTGATGCATCAGAGAAAGAGGGCCTATTATCACCGTAAGAACTCAAGGAAATTCTTTCTGAATTCCAGTAAATATCTTCCTTTTCAACAGCTTATTCGAGATATATGAATGTGATGAAATTCTGTGTTCTATGTGAGTGAAAGCATTTTTATTTTCATTCACCAAATAACAATCTGTAACCCCCAATGACATTAGAAAGAGTATTTGTCTTTGTAGTGCTCCATGGAAGTTGTTTGCACACCTCTGTCAAAACTTTTCAGCCTAAAAGCTACATTGGTGGTCAGTTACACACACACACTTGATAATTTAGGGGCTGGAAAAGTGTTCTTAGGGCTTTCACTGCCTGTACAATGGTATTTTCCTAACAGTACACATTTCAGTAAGTCCGCTTCACAAACAGGATGTACTACTGAGCTGCATCTTTCCTGTAACACACTAATGACTCACGTTCTTCCATTTTGCCTCTTCTGGAAGAACAAATAAGGCAAGGAGAGCACCAGTCAGCTCATGTCTTCCACCCAGAGTACATGAAAAATTATTAACTGTATCACAGGTTTATTTCTTTTCAGAAAACTGTTTCTCTACATAATATTTGTTAGCTTTCTCCTATGATTTGGGTAAGCTGCTTCATCTCTTGAGAGAAGGAAGGCAGGAGAGAGAGGAGAGGCTCCAAACTAACGAGCTACACATGGCTGTAATCTGGTTCAAGAACAGGTTTCAGCTTGTGCATACCACTGTCTCTCACCTGACGTTAATGGATTCACGGTAACAGACACATTATGAACCCAACCCAGTATGTCATCTGCACACAGATGAAATAATATTAATTAAATAAAATCACAACAGAAAATAGCAGCAATGCTCCTTGTTTTGCTGGGATATAAAAAAGCCAGTATTAAGATTACTTAGACTCCACTGCTATTTCCAATGCTGAGAAGCATGCAAAAAAGATTTTAACATAATGAGGTAAGTTTCTCTCACTCCAAAACTGAGATTCCTTTAAAAAATAAGTGATAGGAAACATTCCTGTATGAGTAATTATTCATTTTGGTTTATATATAATTATACTCCCCTCTTTTTTCATCTTGACTAGCACAAAATTATTATACAGAAACACAATACATTATAAGGAAATCAAACAAGTAGATACGTGACATGCTGAGTAATGCAACGCATAATTACTGGATGTGATACAAATTAATACACTCTCTGTGTGTTTCATGCAGGAAACACTTTTGCTAAACTGTGCTAGTAATTTCTTGCCCTCCAGTCCTGTTTTGTCTATTCCTTAAAGAAAATTTGTCTTATAATGTATGCACTCTCTAGAGGGAGACTGAGACTGTTTTTAAAGTACCCAAACAATGATATTCACTGATACACTATCTTCTTAACTGATTTGAGTCAGGAAAAAGATTTGGAACAGGTTAACTCCCATAGCAGGTTCATTGTGAAGCAACTTCCATGCATTAAAACACTGAAACATAATGATCATTTAAACAGTAACACAGGCTCATAACCACGAGCTTCGTTTGCCCAGTTAATATTAAAATCCTTTCATGGACTCGCCGTAAGATAATTCAGGTTTTCCTTTTAGCTATCAAAAACTGGTGAACATTTTTTTTCCCCTAATGTAACTTTCCATATATGAAGCAGCAGAAAGAGCATGACAGAAAATCACCTGACTTATATGAACAGTGTTATTTAGCTTTATTTTTACGGCAGTACTGAAGAAATCAAACTCTGAGTCAGTACCCCCTTCCACAATGATGAATACACCAAGAGCAAAAAAATCCTTCCTCCAAAGCCATTACATGTAATCAAGTTATTAAAAATATTAATACTGATCATTATGGTGTGTCTGTAAGACTTCATTTAAATTAATTAGCAGATGCCACATCAAACACTACAGGATCATAAATATATCATCTGCTCAAGGACACAAGACCCACACTTCTGATCCACAGCTACGAGACTGACTGCACTGAAGCACAGCACTTGAGAAAACGGAATTCACAGAATGCTGTGGTATGGACCAAACTCCTCTTCTGTTAGAGCAAAGGCAAAACATAAATAACCGTTTGCAAGAGCACGCAGCTAAAACAGTCTTTAATGTTAAGGTACACAAACCTGAGCTATCTTACGTTGTTACCAAGTTCCTAGAAAGGGCAGGATCTGTTTAGGATTTTAATTGGAGCTCCTACATTTCCTAAATTCCAGCAGGTCCGCAACGCTTTACTTTAACAATCCCACCATCATCAAACATCACTGCAAAAAAATGAAACAGAGATACTTATATTCTCAAAATAAATCTTGCTACCTGAGTTTCAGAGTTATGTGTCTGCAATTCATACACAGAAATGTATGCTTTTGGATTTTTTCAGTCATCTTAATCGCACAGCCAAACTAGGGAGACTATAATAATTAATGCAGCTTGTGCAGTTCGATGGCTTTGACTTGTAGTTTCAATGTGTGTGTTTGTGTAAAAATTTATACAAATTTCTCACCACCAGTAAATAATGTTTCCTTAATTTACTAGGCTTTTCACATATAAAGGTTCAGCCATTAGCCATTCCCACCTCAGTAACTACAAGGTACCCGTCATGGCTTAATAAAACCCATTATCTATGCTAGCAAAAGGACACTGCAACCCATTCAGCACGCATCAGTTTTGAAAATGCTAACATACGAATGGTTTGCTATAGATTTAAAAGTTGAACTAGACTGAGACTTTTTGAGCTAAAGGGGAAATGTCATAAAACTGAGGAAGCTTTATGGCAGCAGACTGTATTGATATCTGTACTTATGTCCTTATCAAGAACAGGTCAAATAATCCTTTCTTGGAATGACATGGTGACGAGTTCAGATAAATAAACCAGGCCATGTAATTCATAATCCTAAACGGTAACAAGTAATTTCCAGAATCTGTCTCCTGTGCAAGCAAGCGCTGGTGTTTCAAAGCCATGGTTATTTTAGCTCTCATTTGCTCGCACCACAGCGTGTATTGGCCTACTTCTGAATAGATCTGGAAAGCTAAGTAACTAGGCCTATAAAATTATACTGCGTGGATTTCATATGAGTCTAAATGTAAACAACAGAACTTACAACTAATTGCCTTTTAGATAAAGCTGACTTAAGCAACTGAGGCAACAGAATCCTACAATACTGTGGATGAAACAAACTAAAAATGTGAATTAATAAGTTAGCTGATATTGAGCTCCAGATGTTTCTTACTCTGGCAACGTTCCTTAAGTGATGATAAGCAGATTTACATACTTAACTAATATGTTTATTTAAAGAAAATTTCCAAATCCAGACTAACATCCAGATTTCTTACTTGGCTTCAGATCAAAAGACATACTATCAATAAGGACGACATCCAGGAAAACCTTTTCCACATCTGCTTAGAACTAAACAACAGATATTTGATTTTCTGCAAATTTAATTTCAGGCTAAATTTTACTTCATCCAATATTTTTTATATCCTCAAGACAGCCTGACCTAGTCATTTTGCATATTCAAATCTCAGAACACAGCTTGTACACTGGCAGAGACAGCAGTTGCTAAGGAGAAACACTGTGGTTTGTAGTTCACATTTAAAATGCTATGAGCAATTTCATTTAGAGTAAGACAAAACCTTTTTTGAAGTAAAACCCTCCCCTCACCAACAATATCAGTGATTTAAAGAAGCAGGTTCAAAAATGGTTTATATGTTCCTTGTAATCTAAAGAAACTTAAGTAGATAACAATAAAAATTTAAGCTCTACTGTTTCTTGTGGGTTAGGAATAGAAGATAATATTTCTGAGTCAGATTTGGTATTCTTTGAAACTCTTATGACAAGTGCTTATTGTTATATGTAAGGCAACCTAAGGAAAGATCAGTTCAGACCAAAACTTAAAATACTTTGATACTGTTCCAAATTTTTTCCAGAAAGGAATACAAAAATATATGTTTACTGGGAGGGAAAGTGTGTATTCCAGGGTTGAGCAAAAAGAGGGACATACAAAATATGTACTTAATTTTAAAAGTCAATTATTTTAGAAAAGAAATGTAATGAAAATTTTAGAAAATAAATGTAATGAAATGAAGCAAAATGTTTCCAAACAAGTTGAGCACTTGCATAAACTTCTACTGAAAACCAAGATAATGATCTTGTAAACATAAAAGAGGTAAATGTTAAGCAATGCATTATACCAGTAAATACACAAACTATCTGAGGAACGATGCCAAGTATTTGGAGAGATGAGAGTTAGAACTACCCAGTGTTTCTTGTGGTTCCTTGGTGTAAATGAAAGAACAGGAAACATGCCTACCAGGAATTTGGGACAGAAGAAAATCTTCTGGATCCGGATAACCCTATAACACGATTGGTCCTTAGTACCTCACACCCACAGCTTTCAACCTACTTTGCAATGCATGTAAGTACAGGAAAACTGCTAATCCAAATCACCCTGCAGGGCCATGGCAGAATTGGAACTATAACATTAGAAACAAGAGTGCCCTACTCAGTGCACGCTCCGATTTTCTTACATTAAAGAGGATATACACTTCATTTGTTGTGGGGAAAAAGGCTGAAAATGTGACAGGAACATTCCATAAAATGTATTCAGAAATCAAGAGGAAATAAAGGGAAGCCAGCATTTATTACTTCATAAAGAATGTTTGATTTTTTTTTTTAAACTGGCACCAAGACTTGGGAATATCTACGGTTAACAATACTGCTGTCAGATGGAGTCAGCCTTTCCCGTTGATTTGTCTCTGTAGCTAAGTGATAAGAATCAAAAGTATATTGTATTAGTTTGTTAGTGAGGACAGTTACAATTTCAGGTTTTCGAGCTGGAATTCTCTACCATGCAAGTTACCCCAGGTAATGACAACAAAACATATTTGAACAGCTTACAATGTTTATACATAAACTGTATAGCTAATGATTATTTAGATTTTTTTTCCCCCGTGTTAGCATGGATCTCTGCAGTTCACACTTCCAAGTTTTTCTAACACCCACAATGTCCATCTAGGAAGATATATTCCTTCCCAAATGAGCTGAGATTGCAATTTAACGATTTGTCTTCAAGACATGATGCTTTACAGCAGACATAGCAAAATATGTCCATGCCACTTATAGAAGCAAAATGCTTCTTTTGGATCCAGTATGGCTAAGGCCTGCTCACTGTTGTTCCAACCAAGGGAAGGGTCTGTCTGGAAAGAGACTATGGACACAGACAAAAAAAGGAGCAGCAGCAGCCAGGTGTCAGGGTGAATGCTGGGGAGTGATCCAGCTGCCCAGATCATTGTTTACAGCTCGAACTACACTAGGAAGCACTGATACAATACTAGGCAATACATTATCCCCTTTAGCTTCAGCTAGCCCCTGATACAACAACCACGTCTCACAACATCTCTTCCTCTATATGTTTCCTAATTCCTCTTCCATTCAATACACACATTTTGGCATTGTCAGATTCTTCTATTCTATTTGCTCTTTTTTCATTATATTCCACATGCAAATAAATTTGTCCCTAATTCTTTCATACTGACCTTTTTTCCAGCAGTGATTCACATCCCCAACAACCTGTATTTGCCACAAGTACAAAGTGTCTTGTAGTATCAACGCTTTCTGTTCCTTTGGGATTTTAAACACACCAGTACAGTCACCTTTTCTTTTTTCATGGTTTCAGTTTTCCTGATTTCCCTTTCTGTAATTAGGTTCCTCAAATCCCCAAACCGTCCCAGACCACTCTTTTTAGGCCCTTCTCCAGCTCTGTAATATCTGCTAAGCATGGTAACAAGAATGGACTGCAAAACAGGTTTTTTCATTTAAAAATTTGTTGTGCCCCTGGGTCCTCTCATTCCATCCACTCTACCTTGAAGACCATGGCTTTTCCATTCTTAAAATTTGCATTCTATAGAAGGTACTATGATTTAATGTTTTTTTGGCATCATGATTTCTTCTTTTACATGGCAGAAGAACCAAATTTACACAACTTTTACTTTTGATTTATCCTAACTGCTAGTCTCTTTGCCTTATTACTTTAACTCCTCTTTCCTCAACTGCAGAATTAATGAAACATTAAACTGCCCACAGTACATCCAGCCCAGTGTGCCTGAGTGCAACAGCAAACAAACCTGTACGGAAGTTTGCAAACTGTTCCATTATTACATGGACTTTAAAAAGCAGCTTCTGTTAAGATTAGTTTGACAAATGTGCTTCATGAGGTGCCACTGAGAAGGCAGTGGCATACAGTCTAAGTCTGGCCATGGAGCAATTTGGGCTAAAGCCTGTGCAGTGCTAGGGCAGGCAGAAATAGAACAAGACAAGTTCGTGCTTCCTCTCTTCCAAAGACCTGCTCTGCTCCAGGATCTGCTCTTATGTTCCAGATCCCTGTGAGGTTCCACAGAAGCGTGGACTAACTGGCTCATGAGAACATTCCGCTGCAGTTCCTGCCCCAAACCTCAGCCACACTCTTCCACCCCATAAGGCACCAGCCTTCAATCCCATAGGCAAACATAAGGGAAATGCTGCCTGGGCTTTGCACTTTCCTGGGAGGTGATACCTGCTTTAGTCTACCCTTTGCACTAACCTCCTTGGAATTATCCCCTTGCAGGACAGACAGGCAATAGTGCAGGTTTGTATCTTCAAACCTTCACCAACTCACAAGTGGAAATTAAGGTAGCACAACATTGGGAAAATGCCCCTTCAAGGACAACTAGCCAGCCATCTAGCTCTTTTGCTGTTTAAACACGTATTTCAAAAGGTCTGCTTATTTGAGTGCACCCCAAGATATGAGGCTGTCCTCCAGTTTGCAGATTCAGTCAGTTTTCAAAGATGTGTAAATCCACATATAATGAATCTGATCAAATATGTCATAGTGCCAGTGTCATCTATCAGCTCAAATCCAGGCCTCGCTCCTGAAAGAAGAGATCTCTCTTTTCATTGTAAACCCTAAAGTATTTCTAAGTGTCCTGACTCCACTAGACACACTTGGTCTCTCATGAATTCATGTAACTCATGTGAGTATCATTTATCATAAAACATACACCTGCAAAGCAGAGTAAAACTTTCTTTTCTCCCCCTTGAGGCAATGACATGTGCTTCAGTTGCTCCAGTGTAACACTGGCCTAATATCTAATGATCCAGCACTGTGCTAGTCTGCACTACTACAGAGAGCCGCACATACGCCATTCCACACAAAGGTAAAATAGACTCCATGGAAGAAACTGGAACTGGTAGGTAACATTTCCAAAACTATTTAAGTGACACACTTAAAAGTGCATTCCCACTTCCACAAGTGACTTAGATACAGAAGAGATTTTAAAAATTGTAATGATCTGACAATAATTAGGCATTTGTGTGAATTACACTTCTTATCTTCATTTAATTACTCACTTGTACTCACATCTGTGATTAATTAGATTTTGTTTTGAAGCAGTAGTGCATTATTCCTAACAGTTTACTATAAATGATATACTAACTACTTGCAGGGTAAGGAGGTTTACACAAGTCCCTTGGTGGGGCTGAGAAGCAACCCAGCCTGTAACAATTGCCTGAGGAGGCACAGCAGGCAGAGGTGCTTCCAGGGGTGGTCTTTGACCCCGGAGGAAGGAGAGCTGTGAATCAGGAACGGGAAACCCATAAAAACCCAGCAGGAAGAAATACTTATTTTTTGAGGTTTCCACAAAGGAGGGCTGGGGGTACTGTTTCTTTCTAGAGACGAAAAGCTATGCAGGAGCTAGAAAGAAAATTTTTTGTTGTCAATAAAAGAAGCTTTGTTAGCTACCTGCTGTGGGAAACGGGCACTGGGAAGGCACTTAGGCCATCTGACCAAAGAATCAAATATTCTGGAGAGGAACTCCTGGCATAAGTGGCAGAGAAACTGAAATGAGAAAGGGTCACTATCTGGTCCGAAAAGAATAATGGAAAGAATATTATAAAGCAAAGCCTGAGGGTGGCAGGGAAGTGTTCTCCTTCCAGGGCAAGGCAGGAAGGTGTCCTGCAAGGTCATGGGCAGCGATGGCAAACGGGTATGAAGATTGCAGCACTGCAGCGAGGTGCTGAATGTCAGCGAGAAGGCTCCACCAGAGACACGCGTGTGTTCTCTCTGCTTCCATACTCGGTTAAACGCGTGACTAGTCAAGGCTGCTGCGCAGTTAGGGAAGAACTCAGATGATAGCGTGGTATCCCATGCATCTCTCCCTTGTCTCTGGATGGAGTGAACACACCTCCTGCTCCTGCCCCTGCCCCTGCCCTGAGCATAGTTCTCCTGTTCTTTCCGTGACTGTTTTTATTGCTGTAGGTGCTTTACTGCTGACAGGCTCAGAAAGTTTGAAGTGCTAAAATGGAAATGAAGATAAGAATTTAACAAACCAAAGTGATTTCAATATCAACCTGGTAGTTTTCCCAGCCTGACATTCTAATAAACGAGTGTTCCCTTAGTATTATAAAAGTCATCAAACCATGATAAGGGAGACAAAATCACTTCCAATCTCACCTGGGGACTTGCAGCTAACAGCACAATTACACACAACACTATGCCAGAAAATACTAAAGCAAATATTAGGAGGGGTTTTATTTATATGTATTCTGTCTATGCAGCAGTGTCAGAGTTGACAGCTCAAAAGACTGCATTTTCTCAAACTCTTACTTTTAATAATCTGCAAACATGATTGAAGGAAGCAGTAAGAAATCTAATAAAAATGAATGCAGAAAGGATTAAGGAGACAGCTTCATGACAATTTACAGTTCTACATAGCAGTCTCTTGCTAGGAGTTGTGATAAGATAAATCTTGTTTACAGTGTCTTAATCCCACGTCCCATTAATGTTAGTATGCAATGGATTCAAATCTTCCCTAGAAGAATAGAGGTGCTTTTGCATTAAATGAACAGCCGCGGGTAGCAGCAGCCTGAATGAGAGCGGAAGGTCAAGGGTTATTCTAGATTGCACTTTCCAATGAGTCATTCACGCCTCTCTCCTTCAGAAAATGTTTGAGATAAATTGTTTGGACATAAATGATAAATAAAGCTTTATTTGAGCTTTTCTGGGTCAATGATTGACTTTTATTATTCCCTGTAGACTGAAATTTAAAAGTTGGCTTTCAAGTTTTTCATGTAATAGAGATATTATGCATTTTCTGTGACTACAGAGGACTCTTACATTGTGTGTCATGAACAGACTGTTTCTGTAATATCAGGTACTCCCCTAGGTCAGATCGAATATGAAGGTAAAGCTTTGTATTTCTCTTTGTGAAGCCAGTAAGAGTTCATGGACTATTACCTTTTTATCTCTATAGAGGTGTTTGGTCCTATCACTACTTACCCAGGTCCAATCACTTCAAAGTATTAGCTAATTAGACATAATCCAACCTACTGCACCCAGAAGGTAATGGTTTGAGACACTAGGACATCTGACTGGAACACAGAAGCCAGATTATATTTCCAGATCTGATATTTAATTTTCTGGACACTGTAGACAGCTTACTTTGTGACTGTTTAATCTTCAGACTTCCTTATTGCGTTGACCGTAAGAGTTCAAAATGCTGTTTCCACACAACATCAGTATTCCACTAGAAGAGATATAATGATAACAATAACTTAAAAAGTTACATGAACCCTGTGCAGAGACCGATAACTTCAGTTGCTGATCTGTGGTAACAATGACCATTCTTCTGTTGCAGTGTTTTAGTCACACATTTGAGAATTTGAAAACACATTTCTCTGTGGGCTGCACTGTACATCAATAGTGAAAAGTGAGTTGTCCTTTAGGCAGTTTTTATTTTCTTTCTCCCCAGCTTGTTCTCACAAACAATAATCCAAGTTTGTTCGCTTTCTGCCAGTTGAATGCCTGCACTCTGTATCGACTGCTAGCCAACCTGAAAGCTATGAACCTGTATTCTTTTTAATCACGTCTGTCATTACAGGAGATGGTCACCTTAGCAGAGAGACTGCTGTAATGTGTTGCTAATGGGCTATTAAGGGGCTTTCAAGTATCAAGATGATCATCATAAGTAAGAACTGAGAGCCATTCTTTATTTCTGTGTAAGATTAATTTTTCCCTAGTAATTCCGTGGATTAATAATGCAAGGTTTGTGCACCTCAGGAACTGCTTCATGGTTTCTTACCATATGCTATGCAAATTCAATAATCATCTCTTGACTTCACAATTTAAAAATAAGGTACTACTAACTCTGTTTAGGGAAGGGGAAATACCAGGTTGAGCAAGCATTCTGAAGGAAACAACTAGGTGATATTCTTACAAAGGGCCTTGATTTGATCAGAGTTTTCAGAATTACCTTAACACTCAGTTATAGTCCATAAACATTTTTAAATGGCACAAACACACAAAATATTTGTAACCTCAAGTCTTGTTTTATTCTCATATGAATTTCTGGATACTAACATCCTTGAGAGCTTTGCGGTCTATATAGAAATATTCTACATCCTGCCCAAGTTTGTGCTCCCAGAGTTGATTTCCTTTCAAAAGAAAGCAGAAAACATGGAAAGTGGCACTAGACATTTAGATGTGACATACTGAACTCATATTTTTGGCTTATATAACAAAGAGAAACTAAGAAAGTGGGTTCTTTCCAGCCCTAGGTGGTTATACATCTTATAACTGTCAACAATTTGACTCATATGTCAGATTTTGCTTAGGTATAGTTCACAGTTTCTTCTGAGTTGAACGGGTACCCTTCACTGACAGGCAATAGAATAAAAAAGTTTACCTGCACTTGGACCTTCCAGCTCTATAGGTTACTGTTCCAAAGTTGTATGTATAAATATATATGTTAGACATATAAAGCTTTTTTTTTCCTCCCAGAAATACACTTAAACACTTTTTCAAGTTGCATCCTACTTCCTGCCTTCTTTTGGATCTGCATCCTGATCAACATGGTCAGTGTGTCCTATGTTTAGAACAGCTTTCCGAAGTGACTCTTGTGATTCTCGCCTGTATTTTCTGACAATCCAGAGTCACCCCATGTTGTACCTCTTCCTCCCCTTTACTATTCTACACTATCTTGGAGGATAAGTGTCAGCAGGTGGAAACAGGAAAAAGGAGACAAGTGGCACCATTATAGCATTGCTTTCACTTGAGAGGGGCTACTTCTAGAAAAGAAAGCACTCGCAGCAACTCTTATTTGATTGGCATCATTGTCTAGTGAAGCTGGCACACCATCTTGTGAGCAGGCACAATGCCATCATGACAGATGGGCATGTGGATAGGAAGCCAAAAGATAATATATGAGTACCAAATGTGTGTATTGGAGGGCAAGTTTCCCAGTCAGGAATATCAGAATGGCAGTTTATAAGCTTCTGCACCTATGTTTAAGGGAGATAATGTACACATGGCATCTTTACAATAGATGCCTGGGTAACACACCCCGAAACAATAGAAAGGGACCTGTGAGTGTGGAATTCAGTGACTGCAGAAGGAATTATCGAATTTGCAACTTCATGTAAGTAACAGAGTCATGTAAAACCCAAAGACAGTATCTTTATAGTTGCAAACTAGGATAGTGTATCTGGCTATGACACTGACAAAGAGGGGATAACGGAAGACCAGGAACTGTGTGGAGGGGTCCTCTCCAAGGTATACAACCCGAGTAAAATTTTCTGAGCTGAAGTTTTCACGTGGAACGTCGTATTTAATAACAGCTAGACTTAATTCCATGGATTCGTGTTACATCTTTATAAGTCCATTTATACTTTTGGCTTCCATAATATCTTAAGTTCTACAAGTGGATTATTCAGCATAAAATGAGTGAGCATTTCCTTTGATTTCTGTTAAACTTGCCACTTGATCAGTGTCACGGGTTAGGCAGCCTAGTTTTTATGTTGTCAGAAATAACTGCTTCTTACTCCTCTTTTCTATATAGATTGTGAATATATGGACCTCTACAATAGTCCCCTACTGCACTAAGGTATGTTTGTATTTCATGGCTGTCATGTCAGGCCTCCCAGATTTCCCAAAATGGAAACAACCATCGGCAATTTTTAAGATCTGGTCTGAAATCTTGTTTTGGCTAGAATCTGGTCTTTATTTACTTATGTTCTCCCAGCACCATCACTGCAACAGCTAATCTGGTCAGCAGCAATATTATGTGGAATACAATAGAAGAAATCAAATCAGTGGCAAGATAAATATTCATGAGTGATACCAGTCAATTCAATCTTGGCAGTGTTACACATCTTCTTTGAATGAGCTTGAATCACAAGAAAAACATCACATCAGATAATGCCACGTTGTACTTGAGTATGAAACCACATTCTTTGGTCCCCTATAGCACACGTGCTTCCTGAAGCTCTAAAGCACAGTAGTAGAATATAAAAACACAATGGACCAAGGAGATAGAAGTTATATCAAGAGCTGACAATGTGCGGTTCTCAGCAGACAGACAGACACTGCCTCCTTCCCTGCCAGCCCATTGCATACCAGCACAATTGCATGAAAGCATCCATTCATATTCTCAACTCAGTGCTAAATATTCTAACTGTGGCATTTTTGTCCCCTATAAGTAACAAAAGGATAAGCAAGGATGTGATTAGAATCTAGCTGGTTTTATTCCACCATGTGGATTTTAGATACTTCTGTGACAGGTACACGCATAGACACCTCAGGCAGGACACAGAGGTGTCCCCTTTATTCCCAAGAATAACAAGAAATGGATAACTGCCCTAAGTCTAAATGCTTAGTATTTTCTACCAGTAAAAATTCAACAGCCTCACACAGTACAAACATTTTTAATAGCACGTAAATGATACTTGCTTACCTGTACAAATAGGACATCTCTTTGTCAATGCAGCATCACTGCAGGATGTTGCAACACAATAGATCAAACCGAAAATCTAAACTTTAGGTTTTCAATCTTGCATAGTATTTTCTCCAGTAATGCCATTGGATTTAAAGACTCATAGTACACTTGTTACTTCCGCACTGCTGAATATATGCATATGAAAATTCTTTGTCTTAATGCCTATGACAGTTTTCAAACCCTCTTTATTAGGCCTTAAGACATTTTAAGAGACATTATTAGGCTTCACCTCCTAAGCTTCCCCCCCACCCCTGGCCCCGAGAATAAATCCAGCCTGCTCCACTTCCTTTCTTTCATGCATGTTTCCATACAAACACACTGAAGCACATTTTATTCCCAGTCACAAAAAAATGAAAGAGAAAATCTATCATCCTTTTTGGTATATGTTGGAGCATTTTTCTATCTTCTTTAGCACTCGCAGTAGAGTAAGTGATAATCAATAGTGATATCTGCTTGAATCTAGACGGTTTGATGGAAATGCTTTTGAAACACATCACGGTGCCTGATTTGATGTAACTTGGTCAGCTCTTCTTACCTCTGCAGCAGCACTGTATCTAAATTATACCAATTGTTAGTTGAAATCTATTAAAGGTTACTATTATCATTTCAAAATACAATTGCACCTAGCTGGTTTCTCTCTTGCTAAAATTGGCCAGCTGGATTAACTCTTTCAGCTTCAAATCTGAATCAACCCATCCACGAGGGCAGGCGTAGGTGTCAATAGCAGCACACGCAGACACTGGTATGTTTTGTTTCTGGGTTTTCTCTGTGTGGAGACTTACCATCTGCTTACAGAGTCTTCCAAACAGCCATGCGAGTCAGAGAAGTAAATTGCAATTACATTACATTAAATTATTCTAGAACACACAAAGTTCTCCTTCAAGGCTGAAATAGGACCTAAACCCTATGGTCCTCGAACCTAAATTTAGCTTTTTCTAGTGGAAGGAGGCCCTGCCCAAGGCAAGAAGGTTGGAACTGGATGATCTTTGAGGTCCCTTCCAACCCAAACCATTCCATGATTCTGTGATTGTTTGAATAGGATGCCTCTGAGACTGTAGCTTATCGTACATATTTCATTAGTCCTGGGTCTCTATGTTTGGAGGTGACTTTGATCACCATTTAAAGATACAAGATTTCACAAACTGACTAGCACTGTATTTCACTCTCTGGCCTAAAGATACTCAGAACTTTCTGACCATTTTGTGTGCAGAGGCATTATTTTGCCACTAATTCTACAAAACCAATCTCAAGAGTTTCTGGAAAAAAGCAAGACACAAAAATTATTGCAGTAGTGATTTTACATTATTTTTATACACAAATGTTCACATAACGCCCTTAGAAGCATGCCAAATGTTGGCATATTTTAGAGCTCAGTGGATCTAGTATGTTCATTCAAAATATGCTTTCTGTCCGCTTCTCTTCTGCAATCAGTTCACTTTTGCTGGAACATGGGAGTATTAATTAAAAATATTTTTACCAATATTTTTTCCCCAGAAAAACACACATGTGAAATATAAAAACTTATTTTTAGAGTTCTCATTTTGTGCCAAATTTATCACAGAGCATTCTTTTGCAATAATTCTACTTCTAATGCTTTTATAGAGGAGCTGCTTGTACCGAACTCAATTTTAATTTAATGTGAATTTGGATCTAGGTAAAATGCTGCTTACAGAGTGTATCTGCCAGAGTATAAATTGCTCAATACTAAAATGCCCACCCCCTAGAGAACAACTTCTGCAGGTACTTTATAAACAACTGCTGAGGTTACTCAACCTGTTAATTACCATTGAAAATTCAGCCTGGTATCCAAATTATGTATGTTACAAAGAATGCTTATGCCAGAGTTGTCAGCAGCAAGCTGCCTTGTACATCCCACCCCCACTGCCACTCTGAAATGCCCTTGAAACTGAGCAGATACTGTGTCAGTGAAGAATAAAACGAGGAATTCATGGGAACACTCATATACTGTAGGTACACACTCTGTAATGACATACTCCTGCTCTGTAAGCATTCTTCTACATCAGATGCTCACAGCCTAAGTTACACACCTAAAAATAACTGCTTATGTCAGGAGGTTGTAAAGCAGGAGGAACAAGTACTACTTGCACCAGAGTTTCTAAACCCAAATGGATAAATACTCTAGCTTTAATAATTGCAACAAGGACCATTTCAGAGCACAATTGCAATTGATCTACTGATGAGACTGGGTTCAGAAAAGGCTACTGACAAAAATCCGCACCTCAGGATAAAGTTAATGAGGCTGTCGAGGGAGCAGCTGGGCCAGATTTAGTGCCAAAAATGCACCAGTCATACTAGAGAGCCGAGGAAGGTGAAGAAAAAGCAGTGCTAAGTGATAAGGAGCAGTGCAGCTCAGCGGCAGATAGATTTAGACCCCTTAAGTCCAATAAACAGATGACAAAGATTGTTAAATCAATTCATAAGAATTATGCGGAATCCTGACTAAGATGCACATCAGACAAGTAGCGCAGCATTTAGAGTTGGGAAATAGAAGAAGTCAAGAAGGTAATCTATGTGTCACATGAAATATGAACAAGGAAAGGGCTCTCTTGGAATCCTTGTAAGCAGTTCAGTGCCTTCTTGCTGAGCTATAGCAAATTTCTACCATCATGATGATGAAGACCCCCTGGCATCCTTTCCCTGGCATTTCAAAGGTAGAACTTAGAAACAACTGCAAAGGAACTCAGAAAGAACCCTTCACCAGGACACACTCCATGCTCAACACACAATTTCCAGACCTGTTTCCTAGGGCTTTTGAATGAAATCTGAGTTTTGTTTTTTTCTTAATTCTATCAGGTTTGAAATCTGTTTGGACTTCTTATTTTCACAAAATGCTAGTGGTGCCCAAAGATGACAAAATCTGGTGTTTTAGAGAACTACAAATAAAAAAGGCAGTAAAATTTGCAGAGAATAAGGTTATTAGGGTTTCTCAGGTCCTGAGGTAACAGTATCTTTCAAACATCTTAATAATCTAGGTCTAGATTTTTCTGCTAATCACTGCAGAAAAAATGTAATGTTGATAAATGAAAACTAATGTACATTGTGGAGATAATGGAAATCAGTCATTCATCTTATCGAGTTCTGAGCTGGTACCTAACCAATCTTGTGAAGACCTGAAGGATGGTCTGTAGCAGGAACAAGAACTTGTAAGGAAAAGAATGACATAATGTAGATTAAAAAAACTATAGATTTTCTGCATCTCATCAGGGATATTAAAGAAATGGGGTTCACGGAAGCAGACGAATATGAAAAACTCTTAGATAAGGATAAATTGCTTTTTAAATTCTTACTTTGTTTATTTTCTTGGAAAGAAGACAAATAGGAATACGCATGACAAAAAGCGTATTAAGAAGTAATGAAAGCTATAAAGAAGGTCAACTGGGAGCTTTTCTTCTTCTCTTCCATAATACAATAAAATGAGGTAGTTATTAAACTGAAATGGGGCAAATTAGAAACTGATAAAAGGAAAATAATTTTTCTCACACAACACATAATTAGATTTTGGAACTCCTTGCCACGGCATTTTGCTAAGGCCATAAATTTAACAAGATTCACAGAGGGATTAGATTTCACATAGATAAATTCTTGAGATACACAGTGGTTGAAACTAAGAATTTTACTTAATGTTGACAAAGAATTACTTGAAGTGATTTAAATCTCCATGTTTCATATATTAAGACAAACTTAATGAGCGCTTCACAGATGACCCCTATTAATCAGAATGTTGGACTAAGCCATACTAGAGTTCTTCTTCCCAGATACTTAGGTTTCAAACATTGCTCTTTATGGCTGTAAAGCTGAGGGTATGAGTTTACACTGCCAGGCAGATAAAGACAACTGTGGGGTCAGGGAGCTGAAGGGAAGGGGATAAACTCAGGGAGCAAACTAAGGGGCTTCCCAGTTACTCTTCTTTGAGGTTTACAGCCACATATACCAGAGGTGAGCAGAGATTCCATATGGAAGAAGCTTGCAGAGATTTTTTTGTCTCCTCCATCTTTACCAGCTCTTTCTACTGTCACTGGATCATTTTTTTAAATACTGGTCATGAAACATACCAGTATGGCAGTGGTCATACTGGAAAGTACAGTAATTGCTTAGATAATAACCTGGAAAAATGTGATCCTACACACAAAGAGCAAAGGTCTGTTACATTTCTTTCCTAAGAGTTAAACTCACAGGACCCAGGAATGTCATTGGGTGTCATTTTTCAGTGGCAGTGGTGCTCAAGAAGGATATTTGGCCATTCTAACCAAATAATATGCACAATTTAGATTGGTTAACCGAAAGAGAATTTTTTTTCTAAATGGAAAAATAAAACACTAATTCATATAGAAAAGGCAAAAATTAGCTGCTTGATCAATTTATCACAAAATATAACATGTTTAAATCAGAGTATTTCAGGTACTGAGAAAAATTTAGCCATTTAGGGGGCAATGGCAAGACAATACCATGAGAAATAAATGGAAAGGAATCAGGAGAAGAAGAAAAGGGAAATATGTTGACAAGCGCAAGAACAGATCCAAAACTGGATAGGAGGTCCTGTAATTGACAGTTTGGCCTAGCAGGAATACAGAACTTTCATGAAGTAGAAGTCTCCTCACAACTGTACAGAAACTGTGCATTAAACAACCTTTGTTGGCCTATGCTTTGTGATAAGATGCATGTCAGGTGTTTACATCCACAGAATTTCATTTCTTCTTGCTCTTCTAACTTACAGCTCTTCATTGAACTTCACTATTGATTTACTTCCAAATCACATACTGTACCTTCTTGCACTATTGCTTTTTAGGTAAACACTAACAACACTACAAGATGGAACTGATCCAAAGTGTTTGCTAATTCATCAGTAGTGGGAAACCTACGTGTTTTCAAGCAATGCAAATTGGTTTGGCTTCTGCACAGCTCCTACTTTTTTCAAACACTGATGGCAAAGAACATTTCCCAGGATTCATATCAAGTATTCATTTTAACAGCATTAATTTATGATGTGTGTTATTCCAGTCTACCCTGTGCAACATGACTTATTCAAAAAGCAAGCAATTTTCCAAAGTAAATACTCATTTTCCATTCTAACAGTGATGCTGTTTGTGGATTTTAAGCGAAAGGGGCATAGTCTGGAAATATCTTTTCTACACTTTTTGTTTGGGGATCATTCACAGAACTATTCGGATATTTTAAATAGCTATCCCTTCCCACAGCATTTTAAAATTATTTGTCACACTGCATCTATTGTAAAAGTGGAATTATGAAGTAAAATGATGACTTTCCAAAAGAAAGCTCTTAATGTATTTTTACTGTTATTATTTTTGTCTGCTTCTCTGGCCTCCAAACACTGTAGGTCATTACAGGATCACTCAGCTTAAAAGGAATAGTATATTTCAATACAGTGTTGAAGTAATTGTCCGCAAGTCACTTAACCTCCCTAATGATTCAGGGAACAAGTCAATGCAACTGTGCCCCGTGGGCTGGAGTGAACGTGTCTCCCCAGTAACCTTACTGTGATGTGGGTTAACTACACCTACTGCGTCCACAGAGCTGCTGGGACTCTATTTTTCGGTCCATGTATTCCCTTTTCTTCACAGTGTTAACGTGGAGGGCTGTCAAAAACCCACACTAACTGGTAGAAGTGATAAATAAAGCAAAATGGAAGCTCGAGCTGTTGTCGAGCATGTTCACAGACTGGAATGCCCAAGCTAACATTAACATTGCAAGCTAGCGTTCATTGCCATTACGATGTATAATATGGGGGTGGGATTTCTGGACAAATCTGAAGTTCTAGACTGAAGCTCTGTCACTCGAAAAACCATTTAATTCAAATACATTCAACAACATTGGAATGAAATCACTAACTTGGGCAGGCTTGCAAAGACACTGTGGATTTTGAAGGTAACACAGCAAACCTGAGGGTTGCCCAGACAATTAAACTGGATAACTGAAGATGCTGGGGTGGCAAAGTAGAGCCTCTGAGCACAGAAATATTTGTGATTTAGAACCAAAAATTTTCTATGAAAGTTTTCAGAAAAAAATGTTTATACTTCATTTCTGAAAAAAGCTTAAAAAACCACCTTTTTTCCCTAAATTGACCTTTTATCTCAGAATTATTAACTGCTAAAGAGAAGGTAAAATATAATAATTCCATAGTCATGAATACTCATGCTGTTTTGATAACTAATCATGTAAGATCAGCTAATTAAACACCCTCAAAATAAATTGAAATTTGCATGAGTTTTTAATTTACTCGGTATTACAAGCATGGTTCTTAAAAGAGCAGTGCTCTGTAGTTTATATCTAAATGCAATTTTCAGAAATGGAGTCAAAATTGTGTCTTCCATCAGCTAGCAGGTAAAAATGTGTATGTGTAGGCACATGTGTGTCTGTGTAAGCGGGAGGGAGCTCATTATGAGGTTGGTGGTTGGAAATTATTTCAAGAAACTACCAATGTTTTCTAGCTTATTGATAACACAAGATAATAGGAGTATTTCTACTTGATATTTTACACGAGAGACCTTCCAGTACTAGTCAAGATAATTATATACATGAGCAGCAAAAATGTATTATCGTGACATGATGAGAAGCAAATCATGCAGCTGTGAAAAGGCAGATGCTAGGATATCTCTACACATAAGAGAAGCCAAGCAGGTGACAACGTCAAGCTCTACTATCACACAGGGTACAGCGTGCAGTACTGTGATATCTGGCATTATATGACAGTTCTTCACATGAATGAGGTCTTAAAATTGGAACACTTAAGCCTCCACTGCAGTTGGCACTGAAAAGAATTTCTGATTTACTAATTTATTAATATAAATAGCATGCCACTAGGAACGGGTAAAGAAAAGCCTTGGTGTTACATTCTGTGCACTAACACACTGTGTCAGAAGACACACTCACTACAAGAAGGGGTAAAAATGTACTACAGACAAGAACAATATATATGTTGCTACAACCATTCTAGTAAATTTGCAAGTAACTGATCAACATCAAAATGATGTTTTTACCAAGTTTAAGCCATTTACCATCTCTCTTACCACATCAGTGAGGTCATAGCCATCAATACTACTGTATTGGTTGTATTGTCCATTAGGAATGACTACTCGGAGACATTCATTCTGCACTGCTACTACATGCTTACTCAGCAATCCTGCAGGCTAACTACTGGCACCAATCAGCACCATAATCTGCAAACTTGAACCCCCAAACTGGCAGTCTCTCTCTGAACCAAATAAGTTGGCAAAAACCCCAAACCAAAACTAGATGCATTTAGGACAGCAAAAATAAGAACAAAAGACGATAAAAAAAATCTATAAGGGTCAGCAGATCAGAACATACTGCTCTGTTTCATTTTCCAGTAACTACAGCTTGTACAAAGCAAACAATATACAACATAAATAACACTTGGAAAATTTCAGAACACAGATTGCCTCCTGCGATGTGACATCAAGGTGGTGCAACAAATTTCACACACAAATTTTATTTCCTTAAAATTTATTTGAGGTATAGGCCTGAAGGTACACAGGAGATTTGTACTCAAAAACAAAACCAACCTGAGCTTATGCATGAAATTATGGATACTTAAGATGACATTTTTGAAAATAGTAACTTCTTAATGACTACAAAAACTTCTATCGATAATTCAATTAGGGTGGCATGCATAAATAAATATTGTGTAGTTTTAAATATTTAGCAAATAATAATTTTTTTTGCTAATACCATAGCAAAAAATCTCTGTTCTCGAAAATCCATACGTGACAGTATTTTCAAATATTAATGGCAGCACCTTTCAACAGGTGTTTTGAATTTCTGCTCAGCAAGAACACGTATCTCTATAAAAAAATTCTTTTCCACACAACCAACATCTATTTTATTCATTTCTAGTAAAAGAAAAGTCAGACTAAGCAGCTTACAACTTCTTTGTTCTCTTGACTTGTTTTTCTGCTTTTAAAAATACTGCTTTAATTCTATAAAACACAAGTAGATTTTGCTCAGCAGTGTTTGCAAAAGTGCATGCTGAGGGAACTGTTTTGGTTTTCATCAGCTCTTAGCTTTTTCACCCAAGAAAGAAATGAGAAAATGTCACTGTTAGCCTTCCTTTCAGGGCAAAATCTGAACCATTTAATAAAAAGTATTGTCAATATTTTGAGCATGTACAAATAGTAGTTCAAACTACTTACATTTTCCCATGAAAGATCATCTTTTGAAATAACGTCTAAGAAAATCTCATTCTCTAGATACTTTTCTCTTCACATTTAATCCCGACCTTGAAACAAACTGAATAACTTCTATGTGGATCAAATGGTTACTAAAATAACCCATTTATAGAGAGGAAACTACATAGGCATAGAAACATTTATAAATAGATGGTGCATATAGAAATACAAAAACTGATTTTGCAGAAAAAGCATGATTTTAAGAGATCTGCAGCTGTTCTCAACCTTTCACACTGCCTATGTGAGCCAAGAGATTTTGTCTAATTCTGAAGCTAAATTAACTTCATGGCTTGTTTTTTATCCCTTTGGGTAAACTCCTGACATACACAGTACCAGGCCAAAAGCTTACCCTCAATTTCGTTTTCCCAAAATTGAAATGCTTTAAAAAAATAAACATAAAAGTATTTTAAAATCCAATTGCTTTGGCCCTAAATCTAGCTTTTCTTGGCAGAGTGAACTTGTTTTTAATCTGAATGCTAATATTTTGCAGTGTGGCATCGGATACAAAATACTAATTTACATTGTGCCAGAGATCTATAGTATTTCAGTACTAGTCAATCAATAAATGATTAGTGGGGTTTGTTTCAAGGTATTATTTAAACTAATACAAAATGCTGCAAATCATTCTATGGTTGATATGTACCAAAATGTCTAGAGCAGAACAACTGGATTCATTAGCACTGTCTCAAAGAGAGAGGAAGCAGGGTAGAAGAAAGAGTCTTACGATTTTAGATCAACGTTGAATATGTGATACATATGTGCAAAGACTGTACTGAAGGAAGACAAAACCCATGAAATTCTGTAATAAGATTAAAATCTTTATAAATACTTTGAAAAACGTCTAAAATTGGAAATATTTGCAGACTTGGAGCTTCAATTTCAACTTTTATTCCTGCCAGCATACCTTGCTGTAAGTAGGGAAACAATTTAACTTGTTTCACTATTATATGAAATATATTATTCATAAAATTAGTCCATTTTTTATATGCAGGAACACAGGCAGAATTCCTAACTGGACCTTTTTTTGTAGGAGTGTAAAACATGCTGTATTATTAATTCTGGGATGTTCGTTGTTTTTCTTTCATATATTGGACTGTATTTGATTTATCAGAAATAAGTAACCTACTGCTCACACACATCAAAGTTATAAGCCCTATGCAGTCAGAACTCAGGCTACAAACTGAAAACTAGAGAAATTATCCCACTTACATCAGGTAAAAGCACAACTTCGAACCAGGCTTTTAGCTTCCTTACTAGCTGAGAAAAAGTAATGAGAAAGCTCAAGTTTTCTTCTATTTAAAGAAAATGGCTTTCCGCATGCTAACAGAATATTTGCATCTGTTTAATAGCCAGTTAAAAAGATAATTTTGAAAAACACATTTACAATCATTTTACACAAGGAAACTCTTTTCCGAGAGTTTACTGCCGATTTTTAAGGCAGTAACAATTTTAGCAGAGAAAAATATATATATATTTGACAGTTTTTCAGCCAATAGGTTTTCTCTGAATCCTTAGGTATTTGAATGTGATGGAAAGACTTACATTCTCACGATGACCTAGCTGAACTACTGTGTAAGTGAGCTGATACAGCATGACTTGGAGAAAGCTTTTAAAAAAAAATAAAATAAAATAAAGTTTTGCCTTCTTACCCCAGCATAAGCGTGATATCCCTAGCTACATTCTTTAATGAAATAATCAGCTGAGTCCTTCCCCACTGCCTGGACAGGTGCATTTCCTGCTGATACAGATTTCCACCCCATGTCCTTCAGACCTAGTCTAGCCCGAAGCGATTCATTACTCCAAAGCCTTCATTTTCTATTAATCTAAGCCTACTGCCTTTTCTATTGTTATTTACCCTGATACATCTTCTGAATTGGTACAGAATTTCCACAAGATCTTTCATGGATCTGCCACACAGTTCACAAAGCCAGACCACAACAGTCTTTTGGGTCATGTAAGGACACTACTTTCCTGCTGTTCCCAACCCCTGCCTTCCCTTCCCCAAATCATGAGACCCCATTCACCAATCCACATAATGAGGTGGGAAGGGAGGATGAGGCTGAGGGAAGGTTGAAGATAATACTGCAAAGGTTACATGACTCTCCTGCGTCCCCCCATACAGTGAAGGAGAGGCATCAGCTGAAGTCTGTAACAGAAAACACACAGCAGAATTATTTCACAGTGGTGTAACCTCTTCCCTTTCAAATACTGTATGTACTGGGAATAGCCAACTCATGCTTTACAAAGAGAAAAGGACCAACGGGCTGTATTAAATAGCAGTATTACAGCACGTGAACATGAGATTAGCACAACCTGCATCTTCCCTTGACATCTGCAAATAGAATTATTTAAGAAATCTCCTGAAGAGGGCAGGGGGGAAGTCACAGTGCCTATGAAGCATTTAAACATTTAACACTGTGACTGGAGGCCAAATTCCTCCAGAACTAGGGGCTCTTTTTCTGAAAGTTCTATGGTAGTGGCTGTGCAGGCTTGAGGAATGGCTATTACGTACGTACTAATTCTAATACCAGAATATACATATTTTCCTGTTTCAAGCGCTGTATTTGAATGTTTCCATTTATGTAGTCTTTTTATTTTGATCTGTAGGGATTGATTTACAGTACACTTTAGAATATAGTTACTATGACAGTGCTGGCTTACTGTATGTGTTTCATATGAAGTTCTAGAGCTTGTTTATTTCATGTCCTTTTACTCTGAATTTTTACTTTAATACCGCAATTTGGTTTAAAAAAATGAATGATCTTGTAAGCCCAAGTAGCTGGACAAGGATCACTGAGCACAGAAAGAAGAATATTATCAGTTCAATGCAGGATCACAACTGATCAGGAAAAAATTCTGGAAGTTTTAAAGACAGTCTAACACTACAACCACGAAGCCACAAGTTAATTCATCTTGCTGCATTCCCTCTGTAGAATGTGTACATTTTTTTCAGTGATTCTTCCATTAGAAAGCTCTGCCAGTTGTAGTAGCTCAAGGAGTTAGCTTAACTTTCTTTGGATTCCCATTTCTTATTGTGTTATAGACATGTATTCAGCAAGCTGGTTTAGTTTTAATTCAATTGTACAGTGAAACATCAGCAATATCTGGAGCTCTACTTAGATCCCTCTCTGCCTAGTATTATTGTATTTCATATTTAGTTTGCTGATCATAGGTTTGAACACCCGATTTACTTGAGGCTGAAAAGCAGTAGAAAAAAGATCTGGACTGGTACTAGGCCAGGGCCTGCCTAGCTCCCTCTCCCACCATTCAGAAATAGCTGGTATCTTCTTGATAGTTGGAGTCAACTTCTCTTCAACGTATCACAGACAAGGAGGATCAGGGCCAAGATAGAGTGCACCTCGTGAAGTGTTGTGTAATGGAGATGGAATACCAATTATTGATGGAAAGATCAAATTACAAACCAGGGGAAATGTAAATAGCAAGAAAATAACTTCTTACGTTATTTTAGCTCCTGTACCCAGTGCGTTTCTTAGTTTATTGACAAAATTCTCAGGGCTGCCCCAGGCAGCAGCACCAACCACTGGGACATAACAGCTGAGAAACACATTAGTGCTTGGGAAAACTTCAGCTGGAAAGTTAAGGGACATACCAATTTCAGCATGAAGAGGTGGCACTTTTCTCCCTGAGCCGGTTTTGAGTCAGCTCTCTATATGCTTCTCCAACAATAAAAGTAGATATTGGGTCAAGCAATTGCTTTATTCTGTATCTTTTACTTATTCTTTATTATTTAGTCTGTTAGGATATGTATTATATAAAGTAATATATCATTCATTTTCGTTCATAACTACATACAGTATATGTCAGCATAAGCTTAATATTTCTACATATATTTCAGGTAACAATAAGCTCAAAGTTATTGTGTATATGGAAAGTCAAGGACATAATCAAAACTAAAAAGATGTAGAAGACAGATAAAGCACCAATACTGTGAAACAGAGTATAAAAGCAGTCAAGCAAAAGAAAGGTGAAAAATAAAAAGAACGTTGTAACAGCAGTTTGGATAAATTATAGCATTTTTAAGTACAAAGAAATCAGAGGTTATTACAGGAAACAGTATGACTTCTAATGGCATGGGTATTCTGGTGACAGAAGAAGTAAACATAGAGCAGACACTGCTTCTAGAAAATGACATGAATCATTCTGGGAAGAAAGAATAAAATCTGCAGAAAATCAGGAGCACCACAAAAATTGAACATCTGAAGACTGACAAAAATGACAACATCAGAAGGCTTCTAAAGAAAAATACTTCACAATCTTGGAATGATTTAATTTTAAGTGGCAAGACACAGAAGAAACATTAAGAAACATCTCTGAAAGCAAGACGACAGGTGACAATTTCTTGCTGATAATACCATTTCTCAATTACCACAGGCTGCCATAAATGACTTCTATTTCCTAATAAAAGTTTGTTTCAATACAAATAAAAGCAAAAAACCTAATATAGTAGCTTATGTATGGAAACCACTGTACAAACCATGATCAAGATAAATTAGTATTAGACTATCATGATGATATGCAAGTTATCTCAGGCCAATCACTGAGCAGCAGAAACTAAAAATTCAAGACCTGATAGTTCATTGCCTCCAGCTGGTGAATTTTAGCCTTCTCCACATGGTACCATCATCTTGCAACAAAGAAATTATACTATCTTGATATAAAGCGTTGGAAGTAATTGCAATCCACAGTTACAATCACCAAGTTAATATCCTATGCTGTAAAACTGATGAGCATTTTGGACTGGTATTCTTAACGAGCGATGTAAATTGGCAGGAAACGTGGACAGGCTTAAAGGCACACCCCAAAGCCTGCAGGTAGATTATAGCTTACCTGTGCTGAGGTCTTCCTATAAACCCTGTTGCTGGAACAGAGGAGAAGCTAAACTGAAAAATAAATGTATTCTTATATAACTTTTGCTTTTACACTGCATTCTTACGCTCCAACTGGTTTCTCTTACTATCTACAGCTCTAATGACAATTGACAGTTCAGGAATTTTATGATCTTGATTCCCATGTTTATAATGGACTTCTCGAGAAAAAAAATACTGTTTTGGGACAATCTGACTTGCGAAAGTATGGCAGACCCGATGCCTGAATCAAGCATTCCCAACTTGTGACTCATGTTGTATTATTACCAGTCAAGAGAATATTCTTCATGCTTTCAGGCAAGACAGCAGTTAGACTGCTTCTGTGTTTGGAAACAGGATACCCTCTTTTGTGACCATAATTCATTCTGTTGTGTTAAAAACCTAACCCAGTGTCTATCCTGCTATATGAATGCAATGATTCCTGAATCACATATCAAGAAACCTCTCCTGCATTCTTGCAACTTGATTATAACATATCTTGCAGGCAAAAATAAATCTGCTTCATCACTGTCATCTTGCTTGGGATTTAGATATAAGCTATTTGCATGTATCACTAATAGAATTTAGGTTTCCATTGTTAGATCTGGATATTTCCTGTATCAGCTTTCATCCTGCCTACTGCTGCTTTCATTCAGAGTTAGAAACCACCTTGTTACAGCAAAGATCCAGCTCCTTGCAGACCTAGTGCCCAAAATAAGGCATCCTTTCTATCGCTTCCACTCTTTGATGTTACCTCACTGCAAACACCTAGAGCCACAGCAAATCAGTTCCACCCTCTCTGCAACAGGCATTACTTTGGTGGTACTATGATCATAATCAGTTTGTTACTATTAATTACACAAAGCTGATTAGAAACCGACACATCTCAAGATGCTTAAATATGTATTCAAGCTCTGGAGCAAAAGATACGCACAGTATTTGCCTGACGTATAGGCAACGCGAATACGCACAGAGAACAATCTGAGCTCACTAGTCATCTGAAAAGTAATACATTTTGTTTGTATTTTAAAAAACCCAAACTATTGCATTATGTTAAATACCCTGAGGGCTTAGCAAAAAACGTGACTGGAATAAATATAAAGAAAAAACTTTCTGTCTCATTAGATGGTCTGAGTTTCAAAATCTGTTCTAAAAGTGTTGTAAAGTGTGTAGTGTTGTAGATTAATGCACTGAATACATTTCCACAGTGCTTGATGTGTTTCATAAAAGGTCCATTTCAGAAGTGTGCTGTATTATAGGTGAACAGTCGCAGTAAATAATCTTGTTACAGAAACCTAAGCAATTTTTACAAGGCATATTTCTGGCTGACTGAACAATTTATTCTCCAGATGTCACATTGTATTTTTCCAATATAAAATGAAACAGCTTTTTTTTTTTTTAAGGCAGACTCTTTTGTTTGGTGAGACTGGATCAAAGATACTTCCTTAAAGAGAAAAATCTATTATTAAAAGCTGTTGTGTTATAAAATTTACACTGTATGTGATTATTATATGTAATTTATAATTTAATTTGATTCAGAGGTATAAAAGACAGCCCCAAAGTGTGAAGATTGCTGAGGATAGCTGTGTGCATTTCAAAAATAGGAATCATTAGCTCCCAAACTGATCATCTGTGTTGATCCTAAAGGTTGCAAGCATCTTGACTAGCTCTATGTATAGTTAAAACTGTGTCACTTCAGATGTTACCCACTAATAAGCCCATATGCCATATTATAGGCCCTGGAAGATTACATGATAATGTGATATGATAAGAACTGCCGATCTAGAAGGCAAGGGCAATTAAAAACATTTTCACTAGGCAGACATCATCAGGAGAGATAAACAGGGTAATTTTCCAGCATACATTTACTTGGCTTCAGAAAGGAAATACTTTCACGGGAAGCTCTCACCCAGGAAAATTCACAGAATATCAGCAATCTATTTTATTGATTAAAAAAAATGGAAAAATAATCCTATGGACTAGTGAGCATCACACATTTCTATTTTTTTGGTCCTGTTTTCTTGATTATACACATGGAAAATTAGTATCAAAGGATAAATTGCTAGATTTTTAAAAATATTCCCTTTTTTACTCTTCATTGTCTTTTAATCATATGTTTCTGTTTCTCTTTCTATCGACAAAGCTGTGTATTCATATAGACCCGTATAAGAGTGCCAAACACTTGAATCCTGGAAGCGTTTGTCTATTAATATGTCTGCGTAGAGAAAACCGTGTCAGAACCAATAGACACTGGCTCTAAACAGCGATGGAGTTCCAAGAGTTTCTTCTTTAAATGAAGCTGGATTTTACAGGAAACAGACTCAAGATGAAAAGTCTATTTGATTCAATCCTGTCTTTGGTTTTCATATGTCAATGCCTTTTTAGGAACACTACAGACAGATCTAGGGTCGGCTTCATCCAGGGTCACACTAGAAAATACATCTAACTTGTATCCAATGTTTTTCAGCCCTCCCTATCCCATCCAACCTTTGGTGAATATATGTTTATTTAAAGCCTGCAAGTGGGCAAACCCCCTAAAAAGCAACTAAATGCCCAAAGGTACCTATAGATCTAATACTTAAGGCATGAGATTCCTTAAGTTGATCTCTCTTTGAATAAAATGGTTTGCATTGGTTTAATGTCCTTCTGTCCACATGTGCTTGAGTGAGGAATTAACAAACCTCTTTATATAAAGGTAGATAGAGTATAATAGAGACAGTACATATAACTAACAAAAGTATGGCTAGGGATGAATGTATTCTGGATCAACTAACCTTGTAAATCCAAATTTTCCCTACAGTATACTCCCGTGGCTAGGCTCCTTGGCTAATGTCATGCATTTCTGTTTGAAATAAGCAGTGATCTTTGCATTCCCATGCTCATTTTCCACATATTCTTCACATGCACGCATCTCCCAGGTGTGTTACACCACTTTCAGTAACTTATATTAAAACTAATTTTAATTGAAGATTCTTGAAGATTCTAAATTGTTATCATAATCATTACATGTAAATGGATGGCTACTAGATTTTTTAGATATTTACATATGTATCTACCTTTCCACTTCTTAAATTCCTTTAAAATTCACGTCTTCCATGAAAAACTGCAGGTGGATTGCCTATATCTTATTCTTCCAAAAATTTAGGATATTGATTTTTCCAGTGAGTGCTTTGTTTGATTCAAGACCTAACTCTCTAGTCTGTATTTAGGCTCTCGAGGGGTATGAACCTCACAGCTATGAATTTTAGATGATGTAAAGGCAATGGATATCTGGGTTTCATATGGGATTTTACATGTGATAACAGTAAAAGTTATTAACTGTGATTATGAACAAAAATTCAACTTCTAAACAATAAAATGATTCTTGTCTGAAGCTGCATGGACATGTCAGAATTGCAAGACCTTGATTCTGGGCTCTTATCTGACACTGCTTAAGCAATACCTTGAATTGCAGCCCAAACGATTTAAAGGGGAAAAGAACCAAGTTAGAACATGATAGGCAAATATGGAAATGTGCTTATCAAGAAAATTGAGTCATCTCTCTGTAGATTTTTCTATTCTTGTATCAGAGAACACTCCAGTGATACATTAACACAAAATTAAACTTCCTTCAGAAAATCATTTTTCATTGAGACTTTATTTTTGTGCACTGTGTTACTTAGTGAAGTTAAGGTAAAAAAAAAAAAAACAACCAAACAATTGTACCTTGCACTCTGAGTTGGTTGTGGGAGGTTTGGGCTAGTTTTTTGCTTTGAGAAAGTTCACAGCATAGTCTGGACCACCTATTGAGAAAGTCAATTTTCTCCAACTGTCTACTTTAATCCTGACTGTGGAAAGATAATCTGTTAAAGTAACATGGCACTGAATATTTCACCTATATTCCTGCAATTCAGTAGAAAGGTAACAAAAGTAGTATAAACTAAGTCAAGACTTTGGCAAACCAGTGATGACAATGTTTCTTGAGCTGCTGCTTGGAAGAGTTTAGTACCAGGGAAGAATCTAAGACCAAACTATGTACTGAGCTAGTTTGCCCTTGTGCACAAGCATGAATTCTTCTGGCTGCTCTTTTCTGCTAAGGATCACTTTTAGACCACTTAAGATAGCACAGACACAGAATTTGGTATCAAGCAGGTACTGAAAAGGACCAAATACAGGATTGATTTTTGAAGACTCCACAGTTAAGAAGCTTACGGGAATATGTAACCAGCTACATTAAAATTTACAAGTACATTCCCCACAGTTTGGAACCCTATGTCCTATATGACAGGATCTTCCATGTGTGGTTTCACAGTTCCACAGTCTAAAAGCACTTCATGCCAGCTTTGGGATATGTGCTTTAGTTATGTCAGATTAACTAGCTTCTCTCTAAGATTATTCAAAAATAGGTTTAAACCTGGGTAGTAGTCCATTTGTAATGTAACTGGAGTACAGCCTCTGGAGAAAGGAATTCTTTGTTTAATCTCACTCTGACAACATTGAGTTTTTTTCTCATCATCACTTAAATTCCTACCTCTGCTTCTCATGTGTCAACAGAGGTCAGAAAAATTGAAAGAACCTACGCAGTAAGAAGATAACTCATTTGAGAACCAGTGTTGATCACAGTACTTACTGCTGGCTAGTTTATGCAACAGTCCATGAACAATGATGATGGTTTGTCCCTGCTGCTGGTTCATCCCACAGCTATTTGATATCTCAGATACAGTTTCTTTGGATGGAATCCTTTTTTTTTTTCCCCCTTTCTCAGGAATACTCCTCCTACACTAAGAACAGCACAGCTGAAGGAATCCTTGGGCAGAGGAATGGGAGATATCTATCATAGTACATGAAAGAAAGACCTGGACCCCATGAGTCCTGAAATGAGGCAGAGCTTTGGAAGTTATGAAAGGTGTCAGAAACACAGGAGTTACACAGCAATGGTCTGGACATCATAACAACACTCCCACAGCACAAGCCAATGAAATTAAACATTCTTATCCTTAAAATAAACCCTCTGGGTTGCCTCTGCATGTGTTTCATTCTTAATTGCTTTGGAAAAGGTGTGGAAAAGAAGGCAGAAAGGCAAAGTCATATCTGTAAAGTATACTACTCACTAGCAGATGGTATGGAAGCCAAAAAGAGCAGCATTATACAGCTGAGGGCTTCAGGGACCAATATGGTGGTCTCACTTTAAAAAGCTTCTCCTTCTGCTTCCAGGTTTTCAAGCATGGAAATCAACCTGAGGGTCCTTCCCTGCTGTTTCAGAAGCCCAAGAAACTGGCTGGACCACAAGGAACATGTTCCATCACCACTGCCATGTCCCAGTCAGGAGACAAATGTGTCAACCTGAGAAAGATGATGCCAGTAAGAGACTGGGAGCAGGAGAGTCAGGTAAACACAGGGTTTGCAAATTTTAATTACCATCTTCCTGCTTAAAAACTTGCAATGAGCGATGACCAAAGCACAAATCAAGAGACTATAATGTAAGGTGTAACGGCAAAAGTATTGAACCACACTTACTCACTAGTATTTCTAAGAGTATTCTTAAGGTACTGGTGAGCTTATAAAATAATAGAAAACTTCACATTGAGGCAAATTGGAAGGGAAGCCTTTCACAAAAATACCTTTAATTGGCCATCACTTCCCGTGCTTCTGTTTTCACCAACTAAAGACATTTGTGTCCCTGTTAACTCTGCCTCCCACACAGTCCAGTCTTTCTTTTCCCTGATCCTACAATGCAGCAATAACACTGTACTTATCAACTATCCTATTACCATAGAAATGATAGCAACATCACAAATTCAGCAGTCTGATTCCTCGACAGGGTTGATTAGAAACAGATGATGAGCTGGAGAAAAACTGCCCTTGATTAAACACAAATAGCTCTTATAATGAACAAATATGGGAATAAAAGATATTTTAAAATTGTGTAAAGAATTAGTGTCTTCATATTCTAGATGAGAAATATTTTTTGCATTTCATTGATTTTTAGAATTGTTTGAAATTGTTTGCAAAGTTCCCTAATTTATTCTAAAATCCCACATCTATAGGTAATTAGTAATCATATGTGCTGCAGAAATCACTGAAAAATCAGTGTGGGTACAGCTTGTAAAACAGCAGCTAGGACTTTCCATTTCTTCCACAATAAATATATGTAGTATTACAAATGCACTATAGCTAAGCGTACAAATACAGATTAACCATACACTTTTGTTATTTTAAAACCAGATCCACTTTAATTCAAATGACATGTTATTTAAGGGTCTTTCTGGTAAGTTCTGACCATTCCCTGAATAAAATCACCTCCCACGAGGTGCTCTGCATCTTGTGTGTGTCCCAGAAAACCACTTTTCCCTCTTCCCCATGAAGACCTTGGCTCAGTAGGATACTGACACGCTTCTCTCCCGCTGCTTCAATACCTTAATGAATGAATCAAAGCTAGACACTTTATTGTCTTCTGAATCAAGACCGGTATTGAGCCTGCAGCCACTAAAGATGGAAAAGGACTACTTGTACCATTCAAATAATTTGTCCCAAAAGAAGAAATATCTTCTATGAAAATAGAAAAGTGTTCCAATACAGTTCATGTTCAAGAGACTGTCTTTTCATTTTAAATTCTCACACTAGGCATAAGTGCTAAATCCTCAATTCATACGTTACTGGAGACTTGACAACACTGATTTTAACCACAGTTTATTTTACCAGTAAAAGTGTGCAGTAGGGTGTGCATACCCATTCCAGGCCATCTCTATTCTCAGGCCTGCTGCAGTGTTTCTTCTACTTCAGACTATTTAGTCAATGCCATTAATCAAAATCCTATAGCAGAAAATGCATGCATAAGTCCTACACATTTATTGCCATGGCAACAATTCAGGCTCTTGTTCATATGTCAAGCTACATCAGTGGAGATAAATTCTATTGTTTTCACACTGACAGTTCTCTCTGTGTTGGACTTAATCCACGGAAAAATATAGCTTTGCCTCTTATTAAAATAAAACACAGACCACCCAACTCTCCAAATTCTCATTCTTCACATAGTATAACTGAACAATCTGAATAGTTATAAAATTATAGTTTGATATTTAGGTTTATGATAGTAATTAAAGTGTAGAAAATGGCCCAGTCCTTATGACATTGTTTTAATCTGTGGAATTGGTTAGAATTTAATTCTTCATGAAAAGATGAGCTCATTGCTGTGAAGCTAAATAGCTATGATACCAGAGCACTGTGTTCTTGAATTAGATCGCAGTGTTTTAAAATAAATGCCTTTAAGCTTTGAGTGAAGTTGATGTAATTCATTTTCCAACTTAGCTGCAGATACTGTATTTTTCATACCATAAAAATTAATGATTAATACATAATATCCAGAAAAGATTTTATATTTCATTTAGTTCATGACAAAAAAACACTCTCCTGTGGGTGATTCACAAGTGAGAAAGAAAGATAAGCATCATTTTTCGTGCATAAGCCTCTACAGATTTACTTGTATATGGTATATTATGAGTAAGTCTTAATGCCTGACATAATTCTACATGATTTGACTGTGTACTAGATCACAGCTTTGATTCCTATTATTTCCACAGACACATCATCTTTCTCATTATCACAGACTAACGAGAAAACAGTCTCTCGTTAATAAAATACTTTTAGTGCTTCATACTCTCATTATTTCCTGTGTATGGTGCATCACGCTTCCTGGAAAGGCACAACCCTCATATCACCACCTCCTTTTCAATCTGACCCTTTTTTCACTTCTCATGCAGATTTAAGTCCCTGCTTTTACAGCATGCTTCATATTGACAAAGCCTATTACCATGATATACTATACTGGAGTTCATTTCAACTAATATCCACCGCTACATCTGTTACTGTCAGTACCCGATCTAAGTTCTCCTGTCAATGAAGATGAAGACAACCATTATATTTACTTATTGTCACGCCGTGTTATGCCAGTATCAGAAACTGCTGCGCATACACACTGTGTGTGACTTGCATCAAATCTATGTATTTTTAAATGGGGGGCTTTGTGTAATTTGTAAATATCCTGTGAACTTCATTCATATTAATGAAGCAGCGTTTGCACTTTACTGGCATTTTTATGCAAATTACAGTAACTCTTTGTGTGCCATGCTTCTATAGGTGACACAGGCCAGAGCTTCTAAAGCATGACTGTTATTGCCCCAGATGAGCAGCATCAACCGGGTACAAAGCATGCCTTTTCGTCACCTAAAAGACAGAACCTGGGGAGGTTAAGCACAGAATGTGCCAAGTAACTTGTTAAGTAATTTATTTTTTTATTCTTTCTATGTTCTTAAGGTCAGACACTAACAAAATATCTTTCAGGCTCTGAGCAACTGAGAGCAGAGTCTCTTTTCTGAACTCCAACAAGTAATGCTTTACAGTTCTTTTCCTTGCTCCAATTAAAAGCATCATGTTTCTCATTGCTTCTAAAACCAGACATACACTAGTTTCAATAAAATAAATATATTTTTAAATAGTAATATTTGAAGCAGAACAAAACCAGCTTTTTCCCATATAGATGAATTACACATTAAAATAAAATTTTAGTTCCCAGTTTAGCACTGCCCTCTGGTGATACATATCTTGGATATGTATGTGACCCATTTCATCGCAGTGTGTCAGCCCCAGACCTGGACAAGAACTGAAATGAAATTTAGGTATTTAAATTGAAGACAGGCCTTGTTTAACACCTTCAGCTACTACCATCTGAAAGATGCTGTATTTCTGTCGACTAAGTTCCCCAGCCTGAAGCTTGTCTTGTTCATAGGCAGAATTACCACCGCCTTGGTGGCTTTGGAACAGTTCCGCTATCTTGCAGATTCACCCTGGCGTCTCCTTCAGGAAACCCACAGAAGTGAGTTCTCAGCTTCGTTACTCACATCTGCAGGAGTACCGACAAACTCAGCCATGCTTTATCTTTCAAAGACTTCGGTGTCTACTATCAAACAAGTGTTTTAAGCCATAAATCTGTCTCTAGGTGATTGTAACTGAGTTGCAGGGAGTCATCTTAATCCCAGAAGGATGAAATTTATGAACCCTCCTTTCAGCAGATGGTTTCCTGCAATGTTTACTGGCTGTTTCTGTATCTCATTAGGAGGCACCAAACTACGATACTATTACAGCATAGGTCAGTGTTTCTCAACCTTTTTAAATCCATTAAGCTCTAAACTTTCTCAAAAAAAATTCTTGTACCACAATGGCATTTACTTACAAGTACCTAACATTAGGCTAATTTTCAATATTCATATATTACTATCAAAGAATGTAACTCTCCAATCCTAACCTAGCACGCTGAAAAACAACAGCCCATTGTTCCTATTATGAGACTAATGAGCAATGCTCCACTTACAAATGGATGTTGAGTGTATCTGGAAGGAGAGGTTGTATAGAAAAAGGTCTGCCACATATTTGTTATCTGTTTTAAAGTCCTTTTCAAGGCTCATTCAGGGAAGCTATCAGGTGCTGGACTCCTGGGGAGATCTGGCCTTTCATACGGGTGACTCCTGCTGTCGTCGAAGATGCACCAACAAGAAATGATCCAAGGTGGTATTCTGAATATAATATCATTGCAACAACTGAGAAGTGTAAAATTCTTAATGAGATATCATTTTAAATATAGGAACATTCCTTTTTTAATACACCAACCAAAACAATTTGTGCAGTGTATTAGGGTCCAGTCAGGATCATAGTTGTTGCTAAATGGAGAACTGCACAAAAATATGAACCTGGTTTGTCTCCTTAAATGATAATCAAAACAAAAAGAATGAACTTTCCCTCCAAGTTCATTGTGCAATACTTCACAATATTAATCAGAATTATGTCACAGGATTATTGCTTTGCTTAATAATGTGTTTAATGTAAATTTAATGTAAAAGATCCATGATAGAGGCAGTCAAAGCTCTATTAAAATCGTTTTGCAAAGTTCAGCCACTGCATTAGTAGCTTTAGGCTAATAGCCTAATGTTAATTTGGATTCTAATCTATTATTTTGCATGATATTTAATGTGTTTTTGTAATTAGATTTTTTTTTTAGACAAAGCAAGAAAAAACCATATGGGTCAGAGTGCATGACTGTCATTAACTACAGTGCATTGCTGGGACATGTATAATCATAGCACAACCACTGCAGTGAAATAGTGTATATAATACTCCAGTCAACAACCTGTGTCTCATCCTGTAAATGCAAAAAAATAGATGACAATCAAGTGATAAATACCTGCAGCTGTTCACACATACTGTTCCAATTTAAAAGGTTTCTACCCTCTTAGCTGGTCCAGAATATTAATTCACATATTCATCCCTAACTCTGGTTCAGTCAAAAACAAGTAGGACTAATAAGTCTCTGATAAACTCACTTCACTCCAAATGAGAGTTTCTGAACAATTACGTGATTATTTGTTCTGGGAGAAGCAATGATGCAGTAACCTCCAGAAAAAAGGGCACAAGTATATCCAGGACAGGATAGGTGAACACAGCATACCTCAGAAGTTACAGACAGAAAGAAGGGCCGTAATAATAGAGATACATCCCCTTTCCTCAGCTTCCCTCTAAATGCCCAAAAGAATTACATTAATCTTAAAAAGAGTGATCTCAAATAATAAAGCATTCTTTCGTTGCTCAAACTTTAAGCTTTAAATTGGCTTTCAGTATGATAAATTTCTATAAAGTAGAAAGAAAAGTTCATGATCTAAAAATAATTCTTCAGTTCAGATGAAGACGTCGTATCCTTAAACAAAAGTGAAAATAAACTCAGAACCATGAAACAGTATTAGTTTGCTCTTATTTAATTAATTGGGGAATACATATGCATTGCTTAATTTTTATCTTGCCTATCTGGCTATATGTACAAATCTTGCTCTCAGCAAATGTTAACAAATCATCTCTTCAGTGGATTGTCCTACTAAAAATACTGGAGAATTCTCAGTTAGGCTCCCTGAGATAAATCACAGCCTAATTTCGTTCACCTCGAAAATCTAGAGAGCTAACGATACAGAAAATAAAAAGCTTGACTTCTGAGGAGTTCCAAAAGTGCATTTTCCTAAAAAAAAAAAAAAAAAAAAAACCCCAAACAAAAAAAAACCCGACACAAAAACACAACAAAAAAAAAAAGCCACAAGTTCTAAAGTTATAGAAATGTGGCTCTAAAAGCTGTTTTCTTTCATCAGGGACATAACCATACTCTAACATTAAAGTCACTGATTCCAGTGGAGAACATGAAGAAAACTTTTCAGAAAAAAAAAACTGGTTAAATGTTTTTTGAATTAAATATATAAGAAATCTAGAAAACAGTAGATACCAGGAGTAACAATTTTGCATTCTTCATTTTAAAGAACTGAATATTCATTCTTGTTTTAGGGTTCTTTGTTTTCTCACTACTTCCTTAGGGCTCTGTATGCGTTTTGCCTCAAGGAATAAACTAGCCTTACCTGAACAAGGCACAACATTATGCTGGCAGTGGGAACATATCTGGGAAAAGAACAACACTGTCATTGCCATTCAGTTACAAAAAAAATACTCTGATGGTACAGAATCTGTGTTACAGAACTGAGCTCTGGAATATCATAAACATATACTACTTGCAACCGATGATGTATTTGAAAAGGTTTTCTATCAATGCATCATGGAGCAGACAGCTGTTGATAAGAGGCCTGTATCATTCTCCAATTCATTTCTCACATAATTCTCCCCATGCTAGTGTTGGTGGAATAGATATGGGACATTTCATTACTCCATCTCCCTTCCCTTAAAACAGCCCTAGTGACAATGAAAATACTGGGCCTGCCTGCATCAGATATAGTGGCAGTGAGTTTTCTTCTGACAGGTCATTTGTACCATACCTGAATATATAAGAATCAGATCTTGTGTCTAAACACACAGTCTAGGTGTTCTCTCATTCACCTGTTTGGGCTTTTTTTTTTTTTTTGCAAAAGATCACAAAGAGTGGTAACTTTTATTTATAGTATATTTTCACTGGCACTGAAGATTATATAACGTGACTGAAACATGACTAGAAATCAGTGTACTAGTCTCCGGTCTACTGTATTCACAACTTAGTTTACCACTAACGAAAGGCACTGGTAATGTACTCACCCTATGAAAATTCATTTGCATCAGTCAATTACTGAAATACTTTGATTAAAAAGTTCTAAATTAATGTCTCTAAAGAAAATAAATTATTACCCTGCAAATAATTGCTTTAAAAAAAAAAAAAAATCACTTGCATTTTTTCTGAGGGAGTGGTAAAGCCAGCAGAAAAAGAATGGATCTCGAGATAATTTTCAGTAGACTCCTAAATTCTGTGCACACAGTAAACCCCAAAGGAATGGGCTCTCTGTCAGAATTCCACAAGGAAAAGAAACAATCCAAACCCACTGGATCTATGATGATACACCAAACTGAAGCAGAATCCCAGCGCTGTTGAAAGTGTGCAGCTGGACTATCAAAGAACAGCCCTTACTGACAGTATAAAAAATATTTCAGTGTGAGATTTGCAAAATGAGTATTCCACTAGTCAGTCCAGTAATAAAAAAATATGATATTTTATCATATGTCCTGTTGCCTGATGGCCACACTCTCCTTCAGCTATCAATGGCTGGAAAAAGTTAGTGAGAGAAAAAAATTCTATCATGCTCTCTCCCATTATGCAAATGCCAAAAGTAATCAGGTCAGAAAGCCTCCAGAAGTATCTTTGGGATGGAACAGCAGTCTTGGATATCTTGTCTTCAGTGCTTTTAAACTCCACAATCACAGACCCACCTAGGTTTTTCCCTCCCCAGATTATCTCCTGGGGTCACTGTTCCTTTGCTGGTTGCAGCAAAGGTACAGATTCCCCCTTGTTCTGTGTTCCACCCAGTTGCAGCACTTCTGTCGCACTGGGAATCATCTGAAGTATAACAACTACTGGCAGTATTTCACCCATTAGGAATATGTTAAGTTCTCCTTTTAAATGAGCTCATAGCTTTCTAATGTTGTTTATCACTTAGGATTAAAATTACATATTTTAAGTGTTTTGTATTGTGCCTACTTAACCACATATCTAATCTTGTGGAAAAAATATCATTGATAAAATGATTTTTCAGATATAAATTTATATAAAATCTAAATCTGAACAATGACCAAAGACTGGGAAGGGGAAAAATATTCCAGAGCTAACTGTGTAGTTTTTCATAAAACAGAGTTAGCATGGTTATAATGTAATGAAGTCAAGCAAGATATGATTGATTTATTATATTGGAATCCATTAAAAGTATTCCATCGCAGTTTTAAACCATATAGTCATTAAATATCTTTGAAAACACACATTCTCTGCCATCATTATAAGATATTCTTGACAGCACATCATTTTTAATGGCACCATTATAAACAGGATTCCTAATGGCTCTGTTTAGTATGTAACAGAATTGGAAGTCAGTAATATACAGACTAGTACTCAACATAATCAGATAACAAAGAGCACTGAAGGAAAGATGAGTGCACAATTAATATATGAATAATTATTTTGTGTAAAATGAAACCCATTAAAATAGTGTGTCAAACAGGCATTAAGATGGAAAAATGAAACAGTGTAACAGACTTGATGTACATTACATACAACATGAACTACTGGTGCTGATATATGATCTAAATAAGGGACGAAAGATCATGGCCAAAGCTCATTGAAGTGATAATGCTGGTTTCTGATCACATCAAACTATTACATGCTTAAAACAACTCCCAGATCCAGTACATGTTCCTTAAAATGTGGCTTCAACTTAACCCTTTCTTTTATTTGTGGTCCTTTCTAATAACAGGACATATGCAGAACAATTATTCATGGCTTTTGTCCCTTCAAGTGCATTGGGGTAATCAGTCTTCAGCTATCATTAGTCAACTTCACAGTAAGGAAATCAGGAATACTAAAGGATCTCAGGAACATTGAAGTTTACCTTTAGTTAGTTATAGTTTAGGGAGCTGGGCACTTGAAATGAAAACCCAGTCCTAAATTAGGTATACAATAATTGTGACAGATTTATATGAGGAAAAAAGAAAAAGAGAATTTTCCTAATGCCATACAGCCCCTCACTAACAGTGGTATCAAGAGCAGAGGTCTCCTGACTCACCCCAGATAGTAATGGGTTGTAGCAACACTCATCATCACAACCTGGGGCAGAATACTGCCTCCAGGTACCTTCTCCCTACAAGGCCTGGCAGTTCAGGGAAAAGGATTAGTAACTGTAAACAAGACTCTGCAATTAAAGTCTCTAACTGAGCCCTGTTGCAACAGAGACACACAAACATAAAGCCATAGGATATTTGTAATTATTTCTTATGATGTATGAAGACAGAAATTAACATCCAAGAAGATCCTAACCATGGAAATTATCATAACTACAGAAAGGAATAAAAACATCCTGGAAAGCTGCATTATTCCTTCAATATCATTTCTTTGCTGTAATGTCACCTGCATAAAGTCTGGTCTAAACTCTGGTTTGTATAAGGCCTTCTACAACCCAACTTGTCTCCAGCTGATAGAATTTTACAGGAAAAAAAAAAAAACCTTAAGATAGAAAGGTCCCCATATTTTGTACTCATGTTTAAAATGAAGAGGTGCTTGTGAGGAAGCATAAGGTGAATTATTAAACCAGGTTTCCACAAGTTTCATTTCCTTCATTATGTCATTTGTGGCAGTGCCCCTCAAGAAAAGGAGGAGGTGCTTACATAAGGCACTAAACTATTCAAACTGACAGAATTTGTAACTACCTATGTATTTGTAAAAAGCTGGCTTACAGCCATTCTGAGCTCATTTAACAGTACATTTACGTACAGGTATTAATGGCTGCATATGTTTACTTATTTTTATGGTTTTCTGTGATGTTTGTTGTTATGCAATCTCCAATAAGGAAAAATACAGCTTTACTTACAGAGCATCACCCTAACTAGTACTGATACTCTGTTTCTCTGATTTTCCTGAAACAGAGAAGATGTCTGTATGTTTAAATTCATTGTAACACGTTGGAGCATTTACTTTGTGGTATGTCAGCAGCAAGTGACCATTAGGGCTAAGTTTTTTGCCTTTCCTACTATGAGAAAATTAACTTTCTATGTAATTAGAAAAATATCTTTTGCCCTTCTACTTGCTACGCTAATTATGTAATAAAACAACATACAGAAAAACTGTCAAACCTGAGACTAATGATGTTGGTAATAAGCATGTGAAAGCCCTTTTGTGTCAGTACTTTTCCCCAAACTCTAGTCAGGCACAGCTCCATAAATTCTGTTTGCCATTTTGCCCTTACTTTTCCTCTGCCACATCAACCATAAGCCTAAACTTCTCTCTTGCATATGTGAGGACCTCTGCATTCTCACTGGTGTTACTACTTTGCATGTATGTCCTATACCAATGAAAAAGTACTTTTCTATCTGTGGCATACAAGTATCTGTGCTTATTTCTATCTATCTGAAAGAAATGCAAAAACGTCTGTACAACAGCAAATATCATTCACTTCAGCAGTCCATCAGTAGCACCAGTACTTTATAGCTAACATAGCCAAGAGATAATGCCCAGTACGTACTCTCCCATAGGTGAGAGGTATAGATCAGGTATGAATGTTTTAACAGTCATATACCAGAAACAACAGGCATTTCGATAACCATAGGGACTAAGAGGGAATGGTAGAGAGGATGCATGAGATGAAAGGATAAGGAGGTAACAGCAAGAGCTATGCTGTCCTGCTTCTGCCAAACACGCCTGCACCTAAATAGCAAAGTGGTCCTAAACCAAATTTCCCAGAGGATATTGGTAACTGCATGCTCCTCAGTGTCAGAGGCTCCATTCCCAGCATGAGCTCACCCTCTGAGCCCAGTCTGCAAGAACAATGCTCTGAACAGTTCAAGTACCATACAAGGTCAAGTACTAGGAAAATCAGATCATGGAGGGTTCTAATTTTACAATCCACAGAAGTATTAATCTTGCAACAATGATCTCTCCAAGTTTTAGATCCCTAGCTGTAAAATGGGATTACTACTATCCAGGGCTGTTGTGAGGAAACTTGCCATCACGAGCATGAAAGTTTCCACACTACAGTGGTAACTGTTACAGAAAAGCCAATCAGAAATATATTTTGTCAGAATTATGTATTTTTTTAGGCAGATTATTTTTTGTTAGAAAAGTCCAAAATAAATAAAGTATAGGAAACTTCGCTACCTGATTGAAGACTGCATTGTAATATTTATCAACAATACAGGCTGAGCTTGGATAATCTGTAATTTTCGAATCCTTGATTTTTTAACCTTAACAGCACTCTTCTGTTATATACTGCACACGCAACAAAGGTATATAACAGAATGACCTTCATCCATAGCATCCTTGTAGTAGAACAGAAGCATTTAATACAGATTTTATTATAAATGCCTTAATGAAATTCTAATCAATAATACTTTAAAGAATGGTAAAGAAATTGAATACATTCATAGGTAAAAGGAATGTCATTATCTCAGTTCAGTAACTATGAAATAGAAAGATGAAAAAAGTCTGGTTTTCATATTAGAACTGAGCACAGCTGTACAGTTATATAATAAAGTATTGCTTGTATCCATGGCAATAGGGAGTAATTGATGCACCACAGTTATTTTTATAAACCCAAACAAAAAAATTCAACTGGAAATTTCTTTGCCAGTTTCTTGGCATTGTATGGTTTTTATCTGTACATAATGTACAAATTTATAGTCTGAATACACTCACTGATCTGACTCGTTGAATAAAACATGCTGGGTTTTGCTGCATATTAAAGAAGATGGGGATCGCATACCCAACAACCAAGTCTTTCATGAAGGATTGCATGAAAAACATTTCTTGGAATAAGATATATTGTTAACTTAAATTCAGATTTCATTAGACTTGGGAACTATACACCCTAGGGATTTATTTTTTTTAATGACTAAAATGTTTTTCAGATGTCTTACAGTGGTAACATTAGGAACATTTTAGTAAAAGTCCGTAGGTGGCTATAATGTGAAGAAACCTAATGGAGACCCAAAAGCTTAGTATTTATTGTGTCTTGGGCTTGGTTAAATGTCTTGGCCCTCCTTCAGTAAAAATATATCAAAGTGTGTGCTGTTTTAAAGGAAGATACCTACTTTCCAATAGCTCCACTTACTCCTTGAAATTATACCTGGAAAGGACATTATTAACGTGTTGTTTGAGGTTTTTTAAAATCTAGAGATGCATCCAGTAGAAAATAATTTAAAAAAATAAGTAATCTAGTGCCCTTATCAGTCTATTAATAACAACCTGGTCTACAACAGAAGGGAAAGAAGTAACAGTATTATTTTTTCCGAATGCAGATGCATCTACTCATAACAGGGTTTGCAGTTGCAATCACTAGTATTTACTTGTAAGAAACTACTTGAATAGAAATGTTTTGCTGTAAAGCTAAGTATTCTGTCAGATACAAACATCTTGTACTTTCTCCTCAACACATTCTGCTGCAGAATGATTTTCCAGCGGCACACAGATGACCATGACAACAATAGCTTTTGTGGTGAACTTTTTTGGTTTCACCTTACTGAAGATGAAACATACTACTTGGTTTCTAGTTTTATCCTTAAATAAATTCTGCTGATTAAATAAATTGCTTCTTCAAGGCAATTGACAGGTAAGATCTTTGTTAACTTTTTGTTAAATGAAACAGCGTTATACATAACCCCACCCAATATTCACCACAGCATATGGATCATTTAACTATGTATTCAGTACTGTATATCCCTTCCTTTACACAGCACAGCTCCGTCTCCTTTTATTCCTTTCAGTGCTTCTTTTCATTTTCCCCTTCCCCGGTGTCTGTATGAATGCTTTGCCTGATTTATCAGGTATGTTTGACCACAAGTCATTTGCTTTTTGGAGATTAAAGATGGGTATTCTCTTAGAAATGCCAGCTGCTGTTGTTTATCAGGGATCCTATTACTTTGGAGACTCTGCATCAGTTTGCTTAAGCAATAGTCCTGCTACAAAATTTTTCATGAGACCAACCGGAGAGTGCCATTTGGAATGGAAGAAGGCAAGCGTATATACAAAATTTCCATATCGACAGGGTAACTTTGTTTCCTCCATCCTGGAATTTACAGGTTTATCTGGCAATTCATGGTAAGTGGGCTTGACCTGAGTCCTTAATGCAGGACAGCATCAGGTACAAGCCACAGTGCACATGTGTACAGGCACACTTCACCCTGATGCAATCTCGTTTTAGCTACAACTTCCCTCTGTGACTCAAAAATTACAGCCATTTTTAATATAAATCATCTCCTCATTGGCTAGTGACTATTCTTAATCGTGTTTATATTTAATGAAAGCATCTAAAGATAATTCTTCTCCATTATTTTCTCTTTTTAGGCTATTTCTTCTCCTCCCCTACACTACTATATCACAATGCTTTTTTGTCTAGGGATACCGAACAGGGGATTAAAATGCATTAACAAAAGAAAGGTTATGGACTGTGAGTCAGCAAGAACAAAAGCAGCAAATACATCATGTAAAAGCTAATAATATTTAGATAGGGAGCGCAGAATTTAGCATTTTCATTATATTTTTCAGTTAGCATGAAAGTTTAATCTTCCACTAATCATTTAAAATGTAAAATAAACAGGGCTCTCAGCATATCACAGTCTATACTGAGGTCCCCAGGAGAGTGAAAACGACAAAAGAAACCTAACAATATGATGCTATATATTCTGAGATATTGCCATTCAATCCGATTTGCCACATGCCCATACATTTTAATGCTGACTTCATTATGAAATCTCTTCCTGATTAATCATTGGTGAACAATGACTAAATTGCACTCCAGCATCAGCTTGAACCGGGGCATTGTTTGCAGCGACAGTCATTTGAAAAGCATACCAGATGGGCTGAGGAAAGGTCAGTATGGTACTACCACAGCAACAATGGACAAAGCTCATAAACTGGTGGCAGAAATAGTTGAACAGAGACTACAGTAGCTTTACAGAACATGCTGTAAGACTGTTTAAGTTTTCTCTACACTCATGTTAAAGAAATGTGTTATCAAAATATTTGATAGTGTTCACCACCTATCATCAACAAAAAGAATAAAAGGCACATAAAGCCATTGAAACTTCTGAACTTTAAGTAAACATGGATAGACTTTGATATGAACTTCTGCACATTAAGACAAATTAGCACATTTAACTGTATCTTCTATGACTGTACAAGCTTCCATGGTATTCGTGTAGCTGCTTAGCATCTGAGCCAGTCCCAAACTGAAAGCTTCTTGGGTCCTGTAAGACTTGGACCATGGCTTTCCCTCATGCATTCCAGTTCTTTCCTCCAGTGCATGTTAGCTTATTGCTCTTACGGTAAAAACTTGCCCTTACAATCACTAACACATGTTTCTTCCTAATCATCACTGACATAACCCTCACTGCTGTGAAACAAAAGGTGTACTATCACTTTTCCAATTTACAAATAGACTGTCCTAAACCCTTCCACAACTGCCATTTCAATTTTGGAAGTGCCACAGAGCATTTCCAATCCTAAGATTTTGACAGACTTCCCTTTGTTTCAACATTATCTCACACTTGAGTTTGGTTATGATCCTCTGGGACTTCTCTCCAAAGCCCTTTTAGAGTCTTACCTGGCTCAGCACACCCAGAGAGCACCTACTATGCTTCTGCCTGTGCCCAGTTCAGCATGCTTTGTCAGGCTAACTCAAAGAGTAGGGTAGCGCAGGGGAAAGGAAAACCTGTAAGAAACACACGGAACCCCGCACAAAGTCTCCTCAGGCCTCCTTTAACTGCTCAGCAGGCCACCGTCACGACTGATAAGCAGTCAGGAGTCTTTAGGCCAGGCATGCCATTAGTGAGGTTTCTTTCAGTGAGCATCTACAATTGCTGTGTTCAGCCATGCTAAAAATACTATTACAATGTCTCTACATTTCCTTTGAGCTTACATGCCCCCAAGTATCTGATAAATACTGCTCATTTTTTGACACTGATCTGTTAATTGAGCAAATTTAAAACAGAGATCATTTTATATTGGGCTTTTTTTTTTTAACCACAATGAGAATTTTCATAACGTTATGGCAGTTTATACACTTCACTACACTAGACATACTTCAAGGTTAATAAGTTCTGGCAAGCTGATATACTAAAGTTACTAAATAAAATGTCATAAAATAACCTTATATTTGACATTTTAAGATGAGCGAAAAATTATCACAGGAAAACTGTATTCCATGACTTTGAAACACCATCTCTTTCTTCTAACAAACAAAAGCAAGCGAATATTTAACACTTAAGTTTACTTTTCTTCTACAACTTCCTTTCTTCACACCAAATTCTGCTTCGTATAATGAATGCATGAAAGTAGATGGTACATTTTTAATGCTCCAAGCTGTATACAGAGGTACGTTCTACATGTGCACAGAGGCATAGTCTGAGATGCTTTAGGAGTCTTGGGCTTGTTTCAGCATACACAATGGACAAACTTTAGATATACAACCACATCAGCTACTGGAGCGGTACAAAATGATGTGGAGCCAATTGGAAAGATGCATTTTTCTGCTAAGCTATGAAATCCTCACAGCTGAATCATGGCAATTACAGGACAGGAAAGATAAAGGTGACCGCCCAATACCTTGTAATTTAATACAGTACATCTATTTTTTTAACATATATAGGTCTTAAAATAATGCAGAAAACAGTATTTTTGAGATAGTCCTTTCTTGCTTGCTAAAGGCCTTTTAAGCAGCAGCACATACTATAAAACAACAGGGTTTGTTTTCAATAAGGTTAATGTCATTTCCTAAAGGATCACAAAAAGCGTAAGTCAGATGTTGAATTCATAAGCAATATACAAGGGTCATCTGAAAGACTGTGATATTCAAAATCTTATAAAGGAAAGGCATAGCTATATGTACCCAAGCGACATTCAATTTTTGCATATCAGAGCTTTCAGTAATATATAAAACCAGAAAGTGACTTTTAAGACCTATTCTATATTAAGGAAGTATGGCAGTAGGTGTGACTAATATTATAATACAGAATTTCAAGAAAACGGTTTCTAGGGCTCCTGTATCAGTGATTGTAAATGAATCATGCTCTACTTGCTTGAGATTATGATATTCTTGTGGTAGCACTGCTAGGTGAATAAACCACCTTCACCCAGTACTCATGAGAAGAAAACACCTAGACCTTCCCTACACTGCTGTCCAATGGATAAACCCACACTCCTCCTCCACCTAACCCACACCTCTCCTCCACGGCAGGCAAAAGAAACGTTGTCCATGTCACATTGTGCTGAAACTACAGGGAGAGAGACAAAACCCCTTCCCTGCAAGCTCACAAGCCACTATACAACCTTCCTATGCTTATTCAAAGCCGGGGTAGTTCTCTGAAGACCAACACACTTTTATGAAATTCAGTTGTGGATCCCATATTGTTCACTGTAACTTCTTTTTTCACCTACATGATGATGGGGCCTCTGCTGTAGGGCAAATGCTAAGCAGGTTTGCTGTCAAGGTTGAGTGATTTTCTTATATTTGTTCTTCAAAGGAGGCTGAAATATGATATATACTCCTCAGTGGAATCTAACACAAGGCCAAATTCCTGTAGCCCACACTTAGCTCCTCTGCTCTCTTGTAGCTGCCGAATCAATAGTACAGAATTTCTTTCTGGGCTTTCTGCCCTGGTTGTGCACTGCTGAATGGATTGTCTTCAAGGGATACACTTTCATTTACCCCGAGTACAAAGCATTCAGGTTCAGGCATCACTTCCCTTTCCACAGTCTGAATCTACCTGTCAACGTGGTGTCCTCCTGTCAGATAAGAGGACTCTGGATGAGGTATGGCAACATCCTCTCTTTCCAGTGCTGCCACAGTGCTACAGGCCATGGGGAAGAAAGCATTTTAGTACTATACAAGAGTGAATGCTTAGCGTTTAATTAGATACTGCTTAAAAAATTACAAATCACTGGCAAAATGGTGGAAGGTACTCGTGGCACAGAGTGTATTATTTGGACATGGGGGTGCAGGAAAGGGCAGTTTATAAAGAGGCTTTCTCTAGTATAAAGAGGAAGAAAAGTAACGTTTACCATCTGTGAAACATGACGAGATTAGTTATAAAACCAGTTGTTAACCAGTTTCTGGGTTTCGTTATTAACTCAGTGTAAGAGCTTTCCTTTTCCATACCATCTTTAGGAGGTATTTTGTTTGGCGACTACCTGAAAATTGAAAGATCAGAGGAGAAATGTCTAGTTTGTGAGCAATTTTTCCAGTGAGTAAGCAGGTATTCCGCACTTTTATCTACATCTCATTAGCTGTGCTAGATCATTCTGGTGTGTAGTGATTGTTTAATATCACTGGGGAGTTTTACACAATGGAGAAAGTATATAATATGTCAGGGATTTTCATGGGCTCGTGCTGGCAGAGGCTACTTACTGCGGGCATAGTGGAATGTGTCAACCATCTTTATGGTTTTGCTCAGCTCTGGTTTTAGAACCATTCAGTTGGTAAATTTTAGACTGCAGGGAATCTAGTTCTCATTATGACTTGAACAAGAGTGTGCCTGGTTAAAGGCTAGATGAGGATATTGTGGGAAGTTTCTTTCAAGGTCAAGTCTTGTTAATACAGATTTTCATATAATATAAAAATTTTATAGAGATAACAATCAGCAACTGTTTAATGATTTTCAATGTGTTTTCCTAAACCGTATGAGTACAATCAGTAGGTCTTCTTCCTGGATTGAATCAATTCCTTATAGGCACTTAGATGGCATTTTGAAAATATTTTGTTTTCCTAGAAGAACAGCTTTGTTGAATAAAAATCTTAATATTAGTAAGACAGGTGTAAGCACTCTGCTTGTGGCACATGCAGTGACGTCTGATGACTTGGCTGTATATTAAAAATTGTCTGGTGTGTTTTGACTGCCTGCTGCTTTTACAGAGATTGCTTCTATGCAGTGTAGCTTGAAGACTATTGGATTATTTTTTTATTATTACTTTTAAAGGTTTTACAGAGTGCCTAGGAGAGCACTGTAGGTATAGAAGCATTTCAGAGAGAACTTAATGGCAGGATGAAGATTATTGAACTTACAAAAACCCTGTGAGTTTACGTTTTCCATTCCTGATAAGCATGTCATCTGCATAACTGCATGGACTTTGTGATAAGATTATTTAAAAATCTGTTCTTTGCAGCAGCTCTGTGAAAAGTTGACCATGCAAGGCTATGTGTGCTAATAGTTTAGAAGTGTAGAACTCTGGAAGAAACATTTTTTTTTTCCCTGCGAAAAGATGAAAAAGGTGAATGCCAAAATATCTTTGGGACCACGTGACAAATTTGAATGGGAGTTTATGGCAGAGCCAGTCAGGCATAAAAAAAAAAAGAAAAGAAAAAAAAAAAAAGAAAGAGGAGCTACACAAACTAAGTAGCAGTGACACATCCTCTGGAAAAATAATAAATCACCGAATGAATACTACTCAGTCATCTAAAACAACTAGAAATTTTTTTTAATTACTGACATGTTTTTAGGCTCAGCTCTGAGGCCAGTAAAACCTGATGGAAGACTGTCTTCAGATCACCGGCTGTGTAATTTCAGTGACACTTTCAATATCATAAATACTGTACTTTCCACTAATGCTTCAGGTCCTGCCACAGCATTTCTAAGTAGAACCAGTACGTCCAGAGATATATCAACTAAAGAAATTCCTCAATTTTTAGGTTTGGGGTTTTTCATAAAAAGATTTGGTTTAAGTCTAGCCTTATGGACAGCTGTCTACTTGGGTTATCAAATGCAAATATGTGTTTGGTTCATACCTACACTTAGTCAACAAGAATACAGCAGGCGTAAGGCAGTTCCTACCCAAACTATGTGCCTGTCTTCGGGTGGAAAGGATTACTCACATACATAGATTAATCTCTAGATACCACACTGGAACAGATACACACAGGTGTCACACTACCTGCACCATTACATTCCTCTCACGTAGAATTCCAAGCCAGGAAATAACAAACTTCACCCTTGGAGCGACCCATCAATAGTTAAGTACCCTCCATCAAAAGACGATAAAAGGCAAAAATACCCAATATCACTATGTAATGAACAACAACTGAACAAACAGAACTATAGCACTCACACACAGTCAAGTTATTGCCTGGACTATTACCAGGATTTTACAGTAGTATTGTTTGATTTTCTAGCTTCATGGCAATTATATCAAAGGTCTTTTACTCTTTTCAGATGTGTATCATTGCTTTAGAATAAATTCTATTATGAAGTCCTAGGTGGGAAGGAAAAACAAGAACAAGTTGCTCAAGATCACAGGTAACCATGTTCAATAGCCTATTGGTAATTTTTTTGTCATCTTTCTTTAACTCCTGCAAGTCAAGCGATGGTATATTCTGCTTCCCATGCAAAGGACACGGTACAGTACACTATTTTATTTTTTTTCCCCACTATAGATAAGGGAAGCTCAACTTCTCAATTCTGGATGCAAATTGGAATTTGCACAGTTCAGGTTAAATTGACTTTGGCTTCATCTCACAACATCTGAAATCATACTGCAGTTCTCCGGTGCTTTTAGGACATAATTAGATAAATTCATAGATTAAGCTGCTCCTGGCAGTACTTGCTCTTCTGTGAATAGTAAACCAATTCCACAGCACATTGAAATACAAACTGTAGTTGCAATACCAAGTTGGCAATGCATCTTTGCTGTCGATTGTTGTGTGCCATATGGACCCACTTAAGCCTCTTCCTCTTTTGGCTCTTGAAGAGAAGGCAGCCATTGTGGCCAGTCATGAGGTCAGTTTGGAAACCAAATAGCCCAGGTGCAAAAACTTCAGCAGGGACATCTGCATCCATGACTGGGTTTTTGGCTAGATTTATCCCTGCCCATATTTAAACATGATATCTGCCTTCTTGCGTAATGTTACCATTTTCTGCCAAATAGAACCCAGTAAGTCTGTTCTAATTCGTATTGTAAGCGATCACAAAATACACCCAATATATTGCATTTTTTTGTATCCTGTTCCACTCTTATACTTCAAATATGAAAAGAGCTAACATTCTTTTTTCAGAGTATTTCTTCTATCAGATAATGCACATAGAAGTTCAGGTGAAAGTTCTCACAAACTCAAATGTGGATATTAATAATCTCTTTTTTAAAAAAGCTTGATGCCAGCCACCAAGGAAAGTTGAGATATTCAGAGGAAAGATTAGAAGTGTAATTATAATGATATTGATATGGCTACAGCCTCATACTTTGTACAAAATGTGAATGCTTTATCCTTTGATACACAATTCTTAAAAAGCCTAGATAGATGCATATTAATCAAGCTTATTTTATGCTCAACGGTATCACAGTTAACAAATATCTACTGGATATTTAAATTTTACTTACATTTCCTGCCACGATTCTATCCGAGGCCCAGATAATCATACTGGTCTCTTGTTTCTCTCCTCAAAAAAAGGCTACACAAGGAAAAAAAAATTAAAAATCAGACCCTTATCACTGCAGGGCTGTAACGCTATTTGAAGAGCAAGCAAAACGCATTCTAAAGTAACTCATGCATGTCATACATTGATACCATCCTGTTGGTACATTTCCTGTTTGTCACTCTTAAAACAACACATCAAGTTTAACCTTCAGTTTGGAGAAAGCACAGATAAAGAGTACCTGTGCAAAGCCTCTAGAGAGTCTAACCCACCACCGTATCACTCAACTTCCATATTGTGCTAACAGCATGCTATGCAAGAAGTAACGAATCAAGGTCACATTTTTTGACAAAGACTTCACAAAATTACTATTAAAAAAGAAGTCTCTCATAAAATATAGAACAGATATATATATATACAGTATTAGTTATGTCACATAGCAGAATTTTTCTATTCTCATTACTATAATATACACTGCCAATTTCATATTATGCTTTGTTATAGCTTTCTTAGTCTTAAAATGGATTAAAGCAATCTTTTCTTTATTCTGATCTGGGGAAAACCCTATCTTTTCAATGGAATTCATCTTTGCCCTGCTTTTCTCTATGTTTTGTTCCAAACTGTTACACAAAACAATTTTGTCACTTTGGTTATTTTTTCCTGAGGTAGCTTAGGTCCACTGGACGTAGCATCTCCAGAAAATTCTGACTTTGCCCAAAAGCACAAAGCTTATACAAATAAAATGGAAACTAAGGAGCTTTGCATCAAGCTCTTCAGGCTGGTATAAGCTGCACCGAAATGAAGTTCTGCTAGCAAATAAAAATGGCAATGGGGAGCTGCATTATGGTCAAAGTAGCTTTCAATTTTTAATTTTACTTCAAAAAAGCAAGAGCCACTACCCCTGCTTAGGGCTAGCTTTCAGTCTCTGCAGCAGTGGCCTTAACCCTATCCACACACCTTCAAAAAATCAATGTTCCGCAAGAAAAAGATTTTACAGTCTGCTGTCTCAAAAAAAAACCAACCCAACACAAAAAACCCAAACAACCCCAAACTCACAAGAATGCTTTTTCTCCCAGGAAAGAAGCAAAATGAAGGTGACAGTCTGGAATGCTAGCGAACTGTCAGTTATTTGACACTGAATCTTTGTCAAATGACTGACGATAGATTTCAGAAATTCGTGAGCAGTAGCAAATACACACAAGCCTTTGGAGAGCCCTAAGAATTTATTTGTAGGCATTTTATACCAAGGATATGGAATAAATGCATCCGGAAAGTGATTTCAAATTCCAGACACACATGTGGCACTCTGATTGGCATCTCAATAATGCCTAGGAAACACACAGATTTCTTTCTTTGTTTTTTATGCACGGATTCTGCATCATATTAGTAACAAGGTATCCCATTCCAGACAACGCATCTCAAGCTTGCAACAGCACTCCGACGATTAGTGTCGCGACCTGAGCTTCACACTTTGAAACATCACCCAACTAGGCAGCAGTTACCTAATTCGGTATCTTGTATGGACTCTATATAAATATGTTTGTATAGACTGTATGTGTGTATGCTACTTAGATTTTTTCCCTTTTGTACTAATAAATACACAGCAAATCCAAACTATTTGTAATTCCACAATTTTACAGAATTGCTAAATGCCTTGTTTGTATTGTGTCACAAAACCCAATACTTTTGCAACGTAATTATCTATAGGTAATGACACTAACAGAGAATCAGTGGGATCCTGATACCACAACATGTTGAAATGTAAAGAATACATTCAGCTTCGTTGAGCTAATATCAATTGTAGCCAACTCAGCACATTTTTTCCAATATCGCATACAAAGGTCAGAGTCCTCTCCCCTGCCGTATACATGAAGATGTGTGTGATGGCCATACCACCTCTACAATATCAGTCCTGCCAAAAGATGCTGGCTAGAAGCCAAAGTCACAGACTGTTCTCTAATGAAAACAGAAGAGATATAAGAGAAGCCACAATCAACTCCAAACATACTGGCATAAATCTTTACAAATGCAATGCAAGTGCCTTAGACTTGCTTATTCTGTTTACTTCTAAGGTTTTCAAGTAAGCCCTTTTCGATTCACCAATTTCACACGTGTTTCAGACACATCTGGAACTACTATACTAGATATTAAATATCACTGGTCCCTTTACATTTCCTAGAAAACTAAAGAAAGAAATGAAATGCCTTACAAAATATATGACACAACGGGCTTTAGTTACAGCCAGATCCTTGAAACCACAACAATGATCTATGAGGCTACTCCTTCTTCCTATGGTTCCCTTGTTATCAAGTTATCATCTGGGACTTCTCACCCACACACAGTCAACCACTTGTAACTAGGGACTCTGTCTTCTGCTCCCCTCAGAATATGAATTTATAGGTGGCTTACCTATACCAAGCTATTTGGAAAAACAAGATGTTTGTTCAAAGTTACAAAGCAAAGATCAATGTCTATTATAAATTATTTATGTCATGTGTAATTGTATGTTAAATTTGCATTTCTCAAATCACTACAATGCCCTTTTGAGTGTTTCAAGCTTACCTATAATTAGGTAAACATAGATAAACATCAAGTTCTTCTAAGCCTTCATGATCTGACTTAATGTGGTGTATTTACAAATGTATATGTGATAGAGGAATTCGTCCATCTGAAGAGAAAATCTAGGAGAAATGAAAATGAAACAACCTGTAAATTTCTCCTTAAAATACTTACAAAGATAGTACTGTATTTAATTGTAGATATAAAACCAAAAGTGATTGTCATGCTCTAAATAAGACCAAATATGTAACAAGCTTAAAGGCAGGCTCTCAGTATCAGACTTTACAGGACTATGTCAGCACAAATGTAAAAGATCTGAGGTTTTGAGATAAACCAGCCTTGAACAATAATCTTCTGATAAACCTCAAATTCCAGATGAACTTTGTGGGTTTCAGACAACAGCTGTATTCATACAGCATCTAGATGAGGTAGCTGGCTTATTTTTAACAGCATATGTAGATAGTGGTCCTGTTTTCATAGAATCATAGAATGGTTTGGGTTGGAAGGAACGAACCATAAAGCCCATCCAGTTCCAACCCCCCTGCCACGGGCAGGGACACCCTCCACTAGACCAGGTTGCTCAAAGCCTCATCCAGCCTGTCCTTGAAGACAGCCAAGGATGGGGCACCCACAGATTCTCTGGGCAACCTGTGCTATGAGGCCTCCCCAGAGCCTTCTCTTCTCCAGGCTGAACAAGCCCAACGCTCTCAGCCTGTCCCCATAACAGAGGTGCTGCAGCCCTCTGAGCATCTTTGTGGCCTCCTCTGGACTCGCTCCAACTGGTCTGTATCCTTCTGGTGTCGAGGGCTCCAGAGCTGGATGCAGTACTGCAGGTGGGGACCCATGAGAGCAGACTAGAGGGGGAGAATCCCCTCCCTCAACCTGGTGGCCACCCTTCTCCTGATACAGCCCAGGATATGGTTGGCTTTCTGGGCTGCCAGCACACACGGCTGCCTCAATTTCAGTTTTGATATTACGTAAAATAATATCCAGCATAAATATTATTTTTAAAATAATAACTTGAGACCTGCTGTGAAGACATATCACAATATACTCGCATAGCTCTCAATAGTTACATGAGCATTTATCGAGCAGTACAATAATTTAAAGCAATTTTGTAATACATTTAGTCTTCCACAAATGAACAAAATGCACCCTTCTCTGATAATGTTCATGGCTAAACAGGGTTTTTAGTCCAAATGCAAGTCTCCAAATATCCTTACACTAGCACTATTTTTTTTTTGTTTTGACATAAGTTCTTAATTAATTGAACTTCTTGATACTATAAGCTATAGAAGATCAACTACATAAAAATGAGATGTCAAATCTTCCCCATACATCAGGCATAATGCTACTTTCATCATATCTTTGCGAGACATCAGATATGTTAATATTTATGGAGTATACACGGAGGAATACCGCTAGAATTAATAAATAATAAAGCTAATATTTTTTGCAAAAATAAATCATCAGATATCTCATTATAAACTGGATGTCTTCAGTTGTAGATAATTTAGTACAGTAATAAATAACAGGAGAACACAGTGCTGATGGAATTATATTCCATTATTTAAAATATCTTGCTACTCATAAAAGAATGCATTCTTTTTTGCTCAGTACCAGAGAAGTAGACAGAACTGGTTTAGAATTGAGGGTACTTTCAAACATATAAAAATGAGGTTGCCTCTAACATGTCAGCTAGACATAACTAAATAGGTGTATATAACACATACCATTTCTCTAATGTACTTCAAAATTATCCTGGGATGTGTCTTTTGCAAGACGTAGCTCAGAGAAATTTAGCCCATTGTTCCTATTGTCTCAACAATAATAGATTTCTTCCATCTTGAACAAGGTGCTGTCTTACAGATTCTAACGTTACCACTGATTCTTACCTGTAGAAGGGAAATAAAGAATCAATAAGGGCTGAGGGTTTGGGTTGTGGGGTTTATTTTTATGCAACCATTAACAGAAATTCTTAGTGTATTTAATATATACTTGCATTCAGTACTGTTAATAAGTTTGGCTCATTTCTGATGTATCTAGTCTGATGATTCAGTTCTGTAAAATCAGTAACAAAATTGTGCAGTGCAGTCTTTCAATCCAGTGCAGTCTTATGAGACTACATGCCATATTCAGTAGTCTGAGAAGTGCCATAGGATTGGCCCCTTCCCTCTATAGCTAGGATTTTCAAGGCTGCTAAAGAAAGCAGGTATTCCATTCTCATTGCAAGTCAAAGGGAACTGATGCTGAACTCCATTAGACCTCTTCATTTGTAAAATCCCAGCCTATTCTCCTTGACATGGGACATGTCTTCATTCTCCTTCTAATCTATGCCTGGTATGCATTGTACAAGTGTTAATTAACTGATAGTAACATAATTAAGAAAATGTTGCTATGGATCATTGTAATGCAGTTTCAGACACTGACAGTGAAATAGAAATACAATTTTAAAATGGCAACTTGCTGCCAAGCAAAATGGAAATAGGAATATCCTCATGCGGTTATGATTAAAACTCCAGAACCTTCAAAAGTAAGGCTCTATTGCTTTATTTTCTTACAGCTCTCTTCCTGATTCTATGGAGTTCCTAATCTATGCACAGTATATGACTATGAGATTTACATATGATTTTAGTAAATCACTAAGCCCATTCTACTATTGAATTTCTCAGTATGTGACTTAGCGAACTGGCTTTATGTCAAAAGCACATTAAAAAAAGATAAGCCTAGGCAGCACTTTCAGCCTACAACAGATAAGTTAACACTGTATTGTTTAGTTTTCTGTCTGCACCTAAATGACAAGGTGATGATTTGTTTAAACATTAGGAGTTTTAAATATATACTGATCAAATATTATCTAAGAACTGTTTAAAGGGAAGTGGTAAAATTGATGTTTAATTGATTAATTTACTTTACAAGTCAGGGACTTATGAGACTAGAAGCTAATACAAAGTGGAAGGCATAAACTAAATTATCCACCAGGTGGACTCCATTACATTTCTAGGTCTGCAAAATTAAAATCCTGATAACACAAACAATCATGTTGCAACAGACGGTAAAACAACACCTAGCCAGCAGGAACGCAACAGAATGTTATTTACTTCAATTGCCATTGTTTTCAACAGTGCTGTGAGGATTTACACACCCTGAGGAAGCAGTTCACCAAAATCTATAAAACACCTCCCTTTATTTTTCATCCTCATTTACGAGGTTCAGGTTTGGTCTGTTTAGCCTATTGTAGTAACACTGTTGAGAGGGGGAAACCACAACACATTACACTGAATTTTAATGACATTATGATGTATATGAGCCAAATTTCTCTATCCAAGAAACAAACTTCTAAGTCAAGTTTTCATTTAGCATGAAAGGAACAAATATCCACATTGGTATTTAGTTCCAAGCTCCTAGAGATGCCCAATATGACACCAATACTCCTATTAGTGTCCTATATAACCCTCCTCTCCAGAGTTAGAATCATGGGGTGGTTTGTGTGGGAAGAGACCTTAAAGACCATCCAGTTCCAAGCCCCTGCCATGGGCAGGGACACCCTCCACTAGACCAGGTTGCTCCAAGCCTCATCCAGCCTGGCCTTGGACACTTCCAGGGAGGGGGAAGTTCCCCTGGTGCAGCAGCTATATGCTAAGTGGGACAGAAAGTTACAGCCTCAGGGTAGTGGAAGAAAAACAGACAGAGTAATAAAAATAAGCATTTTGCGTATTCAGCCTATGCTATAAGGTGCAAACAACAGGATTACAGGAACTTCCAGTGCTATGTTCAGTGCTCACTAAGGTAACAAAAGGGGTCCATGAACGTGGCTCAGAGCCACTTTCTATTTTCATCTTTCTTTTATTTGCCATTGACTCAAACCAGCAAAGAATGATGATGCAAAATATTGATTCTCACATTCAGAAGCTGGATTTCCCTTTTGGGATCTCTAGTTTTTGTATCTTTACACATTTAAGGCTCAAAGTTCTCCACACTAAAATATAAAGTCTGTAGCAGAAACGATTCCTACAAGAGTCACATAGTTTGAACCCTATCCTGCAAACAACTCTGCATGAAACCCTGCACACCAGCCCCACTGAAATTAACAGAGCAGGCAAAACACAAAGGTACATGAGTAAGTATTGCGGGACTGGGGCTTTGAGCATTATACATCTGTTTTTTCCCAAAAGATAAGATGAAGTACATCATCTTTTCCACCTGTACACTGTGTGAAAACAGAGCTCGAGGGAGCAAGAATCCTAGAAAAATAAGTGACAACATCAACAAGATGTCATTCCTCAGAAATGTCTTCTAAAGTTATCCATAAGTTCTTCTATGACCGCACGGCTAACATCTACAGATGACCAATATGGGATACAGAGAGAGATTGTACCAAAAAAAACCCATTTGTTGGCTACATATGCAATTTTTTAAAATGTTACAGGAAAGATGACAAATGTGTATTGATTTTTTAATCAGAAAAAGGCTATTTCATGCATTTTTTTTTTTTTAATTGTAGAAATTCTCTATGTTTAGCCAAGGTAAATATGCAAGCATTAATAACGTAAGAACATGGACATTGTTTGGGATTAAATTAAAACCATTTGCCTTATGCATGCTCATTTCCTTTTTTACTACTCAATTCCCCTGTGATGCCATCTGATCACTTCTTGAATGTCCCCTGTGCTTTTGCCTTAACAATCTTGCCTGGTAGGCCATTCCACACGTTTGTGATTCTCGGCATGGAAAAAATGCTTCCTGACATCTGTTCTGAATTTGTTTCTCTTTAATTTCCATTTATGCTTCCTTATCCTAACATCTGTGTCATTCTGAAAACGGTAATTCAGATTGACGTTATCTGTGCCATTTAAGATTTTACATTCCCTAGCTAAAAGCTACTCGTAACCGTGTAGTGTTTTTGTACTTCTTATTGATACTTAGTTTAGAAACATTTCCTAGTTGTAATTCATATGTTTTAGGTTATAGTTTGGCTTTATTTTTGGTATTTTATTCTCTTTGCAGGCACATTTCTTTCAAATTGAGGGCTATCACTGTACTCCGTGGGCCAATTCCAGCCCATAGATCTTTCCCACAGCTGTTCTATAGGAAGAAAATAACTAGAATTTGGCCAAAATAAGCTTAATGGGGGTATCAAGAGGCCTGTATATTACACTAATTTCTGCTATGGGTTAATAGTATGCCTTTGGTTGTTCTACAGACCTGGCACCTAGGAAACTTGAAAATTGTTTCTCTCAATGTCTTAAACATGGGAGTTGGGGGACAAAATTGTACTCAGCAAATATTTTGTTTTGCTAATTTCACCCCATTTTTCCCAGACAGCCAGACACAAAAAGATTAGGAAAATTATTCTTACAGTTTTCTTAAGACCACAAAAAATCTGGGACTATTTTTTTCTATTCCTTTAAATCCTTAAAACTGAGATTTAAGTATCTTCTTTTACCTGCCCTTAATGAAACAGATTAATTCCAAGAAATGAACTGCCAGAGCCTAGACTCCCAACAAGGAAAGCAATTAACAGCATGTTTAACAGCAATTAGCAAAGAGTCCCATTTTATATGGTTGGTAACTATGATTCAGAGTTTTAAATGTCACTTTCTAATATTACCAAAACCAAAAAAAATAGAAGTAGAGCAATATGGTAGATGATTATGGAGTCTGGGCTAAGGGTTCATGCTGGAGAACACAAAACATCAACTATTGATTCCTTTTTCATGGTACCTGTCGTGGTTTTGCCACAGTCAGCAACTAAGCACTACACAGCCATTCCCCCAGAGGGATGCAGGAGAGAATTGGAGGAAGAAGATAAGAGAAGTCATGGGTTGAGATAAGAACATTTTAATAACTGAAAATAAATTAAATAAATTATGATAGTAATAATACTAATAATAGAATGCAAAGAAAATATTACTACTAATAATAATGATAATAATATGTAATAAAAAGAGAAAAGGGAAAAAAGAAAAACACAATAATGAAAAAAAAAATGTGAACCAACCACTCACCACCCAGCCAGTCCCCAAGCAGCAAGAGCCAGAGCAAGTAAACTAGATCCCCCAGTAAACTCCCCACAACTTATATACTGAGCATGACTTTTTATGGTACAAAATATCTCTTTGGTCAGTTTAGTCAGCTGTCCGGGCTGTGTCCTCTCCCTGCCTCTTGTAGAGAAGAAGCTGGGAAGACAGGGGCAGTATCAGAAACTGATCTTGGTTTAAAGTAAACATTACTTAGCAATAACTAAAACCAGTGTGTTGTCCACATTCTTCGCAGCACAAATCCAAAACAGCCTCACACTAGCTACTGTGAAGATAATTAACTCTATCCCAGCTTAAACCAGCACAGTAGTAAAGACATATAATTCATGAAGAGGTGTGTCTCAAGTCATAGCCAAGTCTTACTCTTTTGCTTCCAAAATACACAAATAAGATTATTTGAAGTTATTAAAGAATTAACAGTAATTTAGGTAATTTTTTTTACCTTATTTATTCTTGACTGTTGAATTAATATCTCTAGCATGTGTCTCAAAGATGCTACTGAACCATGAAACTGGTACTTCCTAGAAAGGTTCAAACAATAATTGCTAGCACTTAATTGTTCTATACAAATTTCTCCCAAAGTATAACCTTTTACAGCAAATATTTCTGAGAAGATTGAAAGAACATTCTATTTTATTCCACCATGCTAGTAGAGTGATTTGTAAAATACACCTAGATACCAAGAAGTATAAGTTTCAGTTTTTCTCAAGTTCATAATTTTCTTTCTGGATACAAGCAGATAATAGACTTAAAAGTATCATTATTTCTTTCAGTTCTTAGAGTAAGAAAAAGAAAACAGCCTGTTTCTCTATATTTAGAAGGAGTGCATGTTCAGTCTAACTAGGCTACTTAGGGTTTTGTAATGGAAAGCTGGCCATCATTAAAAACCTGTTTATTCTATATGGAAAAAAATAAGATAAAGGCTACATTAACCTTACTTTAGACAGGATTATCTTGATTCATCTATACGAGGTAGTAGGCTTTGAAATACACAAATATGATGCAGCTTATGTCTCTAGAATATGTCCCATAAGAGTAAAAAACAAAAGCACAAGATACTCTGCTAGTAAACATGGTGGAGGCGTGTGTGAATGAGTGTAGGAGGGGAGACTGGTTTAAAAACTGAGGTATTCAAGAAGCAATGTGTCACCTAAAACATGTTTCAGATCAAAGTGAAAATCTACTCGCTATAGCCAGCAGAGAACTGCATCTTGGGCACAGTAACGGGAGAAAGGTGGAAGACAAAGGAACCGATATCAGTGTCTGTTTTAATTAAAGGTGAGGCAGACAAGAATTTTTACATATCATATATCGTTAGTGCAGTAGTTCGATCCCTTTCCTTTAAACAGGGATGGCAAACAAACATGGCAGTCTAATTACTTCTGCTGAAGAGCATTTTTAACAGTACTCAATATTTTTTCAAGTAAAATGAGGCAATTATCTTACATCATGCCTTTTAGGTTGCTTATTTTTCACAGAGAAAAAATGGTATTTTCCCAAAATGTTTGATACTCTGGAACACAATAGAAATTCCTGTACTTCCAAGTAATTTCTTCTGTCTTACAAAGCAGGCCTGGGTTACTGACCCTGCTCTAACTAAGCTTCTTCACTGATTAAAAGGTAAGTTTCTTTCATGGTTATATAACTTTAAAACCTATTCAGATGTGATAACATTTTTGCTCCTGTATCTTGGCAACATGATTTATTCCGTTAACACTGACTGTTACAGTCTGAAAAAGCTGTACCATCTGGGTTGAATTAATAGCCTACCCAGAGAAATAAATGAGAATGGTCTGCTATAATTAACATGTAGGTAAAGTATATTTAACAGATTATTATAATTAATATGTCAGTTACAGATTTTATGCTAAAAAGAGTTGTGAACACAAGATATTAAGATTAGTTACCCTCTCTGTATGTGTGCCTAGTAAAAATGGAAGAATAGATCCAAAGAAACAATAAAATTGACCTTAACATTAAGAACATCAGATATGAAATTTCAAGGAAAGAGAGGCAACGTAGAGTATTATGGAATAGCAGTAGAAAATTACTAGTTTCAGTAATTCAGAATTAACAGCAGTAAAACTCAAATGTGACATTAAAACATGAAAAAACCCCCTACACCAGAATGCATGAGTGATGAATTTAAACAGTGGTAAAGGCATCCATGTATGAAGAAGGACAGGGCAGATGTGTTTCTGAAAGCTGTCTTGGTTTGTATTACATAAAACATAAGACAGCAGAAAAACAAGAGATGTGGATTTGATCCAAACTCCACAGAGTGCTATCATCCACATAGCAAAACCACTGGGTTTTCTTGGTAGGCTTTTTGTAAGACACAAATGTCGGTTACCAAAAGTACCACAGATTACCAAAAGTCCAGTGGCTGTTTAGGGACTTCCTCAACATCTACATCCCAAGAACATGAAGTTCAATTTCTTTAGCTACCCCACAAAATGACTTTATTCAGGGGCTTAGATCTATTCTCAGCTGAAGTGATATGCCATTGTCAAGAAATATTAGAGAAACACAACCTCACAATTAATATCTGTGCATCTTTATCTTTCTTACTGTGTAGTAACAAATCCAGAAACTCACATACAATTGACGATCACTATCGGAAATTAATGTTACTCTTGTTTTGCAGAGTAACTAAATGTTTGGAGTTTATGTTTCGGGGGGTTTTTTAAACAAAAAAAAAAAAAAAGAGAGAGAGGTTTCCAACTGCCATCCCTTCCTTGCATAATTAGGGCTTTTATGTCTCCAGATTATCTTTAAATTCATGTTATTATAAATCTTGTTTATTACTGAAAGGACTAAGGGTCATTTGACAATGGTGTTAGGCACATTACAAGCGAAGTATATAGGAGAATCCATTCCAAAAGGCTTGCAATTTAAACAGAGGAGACAAAGAGGAGATGAAAGGGGCAAATTAAATTCAAATGCAGTTAGAGAGCCAGGGGAATTCCCTGCTTTTCTCCTTCCTTTCACTTTATGCACAGACACAAAAGTTAAATGCAACACAATAGTAATATTTTTAAGCACATTTGGGATGACAAAATCATGGAAAACTTACAAACAAGGCTATAAATAACACCTAAACCAGTCATCACTATTCAGCACATGGGTCTTGCAGAACAATAAGAAAAAACATATTGAATTTCATAAGGTTAAAACTATTTTTTAAATTAAATTAGTGTTTTGAGGAAAATTAAAAAACAAAACAAACCACAACATATTAATAGCCACAATTTTCTGTTAGTGAAATTCCTCTTGGATATCAACAGGTTGTGCAAAACACTGAACACAAGACTGGCACGTTTATCTCAAGGAACATTTGGTGCTTATGGGATTTCACAGTTACATTGCTGGAAAAGAACACTACAGTATTCTACAGTAATTGTCACAATTTAAATAATTGCTTTAGCTGATTACTGTAGAATAGGAAATAAAATCAGCCAAAGAGATAATTAAAGGCACAGCAGAAAAAGTTTCAGAAGCTTCCATGTAGAAATTACGATAAAGGGCAACCCTTCTGCATTCCTTTCCACATTCATGTCAACTACAATGCTGCTGTTAACTTTCTCCACGACTTTCATTTCCAACTCCAAGAGATATTCCAAAGCAATTATGTTCCTAGCTCAATCAAATTTGCATTGCAATGTAAAACGTTAATGGTATTGTCACATGTTATTATGTCAATAGATTATCACATCAAAGTTTTGCCAAGTAATTTTACTTTAACTTTACCGAAGCAACTATTAGGATTTTGGAGAAATCAAATATATGACAGGATTTGTGTCTTACTCTGGAACACCTGGTAGTAGTCTCGGACACAACTCTAAACAAGGGGGATCTGCAATCTGTTCCAAACCCATACGCCCACGATTCTATAACCCATCCAGACTCTTCTGGATTAGTAGAAAACAATACAGAGTGACACATAAGTGAAAAGCAGTCTGGATCATTAGCAGTTGTTCTTGTACATTCTAGAAGTATACTGATGTTGCTAACAACTAGCATTTCTCCCTGTCGGAACATTTATCTGCTATAGGTGAAGATTTAAAATAATTTAGAAACATTTTTAGAGTACAAATTTTTGCAAGGTCTTTTTTTCCCACACTGGAAAGTAAAAGTTGGCATAACTGCCACAAGATATATCGAACAGGAGAAAGAGTCAAGTTTTTGTGTGAGCAGTTGGTGTTAAAAATACAGACAGGGACTATAGGAAAAAAGAGCAAAAGCATAGGTTTTGTTGTTTTTTGTTGGGGTTTTTTCCCCCCACTTTAAACTTGAAGTAAACCATCAGCAATTTAAGTAGCTACTGCAGCAGGTACTGAGATTTGTGGAAACTGGCTCTCAACAAATCAATCTTTTCTTTCAAAAAGCATTAGAAACAAGATGGAAAAAAAAAGGGCTTGTGTCATTTGACTACTGAAAAGAGACATACCAAATCACACCAAAAGTCTAGGTAGTCTCCCAGTCAGTCTTGGCAATTGCCCTAAAGCAAAGGTTAGGCAATTAGATAGTAATAATTCCCCTGTATGTTCTCAAAATGTCCAGCATTTTGTAACTCCCCTGCTTATGTGTGTTTAGGAGACACATGAAGGTATCTAGTTACCTTAAACTAAAAGTTAGATTATTTAAAAATGTGTGAAACAAAGCATGAAGATGTGGCTCCTGCTCCAAACAATTTTTCAGCCACCTAGTTGACAGTAATTATTTGCTTTCTCTGAGCCAGCCATAATTTAATACAACCGTTAAATCTATTTTGGTCATCTTTCTTTGGCTCAAAGTTCTCAACTCACTCCTTTGTATACAAGATTGTTATTTGTATAGACATTTAGATCCTTTGATTATGTTGCTCATTCTTCTTTGTCTACTTTCTATTTCACTACAGTCTTTTAGGTTCTGAAGACGAGAGCTGCCTGCAGCATTCAAATGTACTTATGGGACTCTAAGTCATATTGTTTTCCCAAGGAATTTCTCATTCGTCTTTTAAGTTTTTGTGTTTTGCTGCTGGTTTTGCCATTAATGAGCCAACATGTTCATAGAACAGCCTGCTAAAATCTAGGCATCTCTGTGCTGAGAGGTGATCACATGCATGAAATACAGGGGGGTGCACATATAAGCCCATAAATGAGCTTACAGACAGATCTCAGAAGTCAGTTACTTCACTGTCTTTTGTGATGTTTCTTTGGCAGTTGTAGAACTTCCTATACTGAGCTGTTGCCAGAAAAAGCTACGAAGATTGGCTTGATTGTATGAATCTACTACACTCTTCACAAATTCAGCGTTTCTTGGACAAATATTTTCCTTGCATTTTAAATGGATGTACTGACTTTTTTCTTTCTAAGAGTACTCCTAAATAGGCGACCGTGTTTTCTACAGTATTTAACACATGCACTGTATGATTTTAGGAAGTTGCCACTGAATCAAAAGCTTTTCTAGCTGACTGATTGTATTTATTTGGAGAGACCAACATGAGTGACTTGCAATGAGTGAAAAGGATAATTGCTTTCCTGGACTTATTAGATATGGAGAATGGCAAAAAGGCAAAGAATAGCTACTTAACAATTCTCTCCAGTAAAGGAATGTAAGGAAATCTCATAATATCAAGCAATATTGTTACGAAGTGTCTGACTATTCTTTTTGGAAGTCAACTAGTTTACCTAAAGGAAAGATACTTATGTCTTCTGGTTTCAGCAGCCACGTCAGGAAGGTACAGTTCCATGTTGGCTATGCACTGGAAACTTATCCATAACACAGATGCCTTTTGGACATTTAAGGAGACAATGTTGTTGGCCTGCTGTGCCTTTTCACTGCACGAAGAGGTGAGAGAATGATAATTTCAGCATGGGCTACTAGCTGAGCCATACCATAAAGTTAAACATCAGGAGTGTCTTTTTCACTTTACCATAAATGAAAATACGTGCACTTAATTAGTTTTCATGAAGCTAAAAGGTGTTATTACATGCTGCTATACAGTCAAGGATCCACAAGTGAGCAGAGCAGTCTTTCCTCATTGTGTGAATTCCCATTGTAAATACCTCATTTCTCTAATAACAACCTTTCCAGAAATGTTAAGGCATTTTTTCTATTAGTTCTTATTCTCCACTAGAAAGATAAATATATATGTAATACATACTGAGCAATATCTTTAGCAGTATTTTATTCTAGAAAAAACCTGAGAGGCATATTCCTGATCTTAAAGAAATTGTAGCCCAAAACTCAGATAACTTAACATGACCATGTTATACAGATGAGTTGTATTTGTTCCGCAAGCAGCACCTCCTTTTAAAAAGTAGAGAAGTGTTATTCTAATTCAAGAACAGAAAGGCTGACATTACAATACGATCCATGTAATGCGCAGTTCCAGTATCACCGAAATAAAGTGTGATGTAACTTTGGCATTTGTATTAAAGGACCAGTGGCAGTCCTTATGCTGGAACTGAAGCTCTCCTGTAGCAAGGACAACACACATCTAACGAAAAGATTTATTCTTCAAGAGCCATCAGTCTATGTGAAAGATGAGAAGAGCAGGTGAACAAAAAAGGAAGCAAAGGATAACAACGAAAGATAAGAGAAGCAGCATGATAAACATGGGTCACAGCACACAGCCTGCTTAAGTACCGCAAGCTCATCAGAGCTTAGGCAGGCTTTGGTTAACCACCACCAAGATTTGGGGTATTATTTGGGCCACTGGAGGACTCCTGTATTTTCTCCAGGAATACCTTGGTGAAGAATCAACACTGTAAATGGTCATGTGAACAGAGAGACCACAGTTGCCGCCATGACCAGCATGCCTGCGCAATTTCATGCAAATCAGATTCAATTTACAGTGCTTTTACTTCACCTGTAATTAAAAGTTGAAAAAAGGAAGAAAAGCCCTTCTCAAGTAGAGGCTATCCATTTCTTCACAAATAGGACACCTTTTCAGAGACTCTTTTGTGTGCAGTGGTAGGGATGAGATCTGCACAAAACACAAAAGGAATAAAGTATCAGTGCTTGGTATTGTGAGGGCATTACCCAGATTCCCTGTCAAGCTTCACTCCTGTATAGGCAATAATAACCATTACTGGGCTTTTTGGTCTTCAGTCACTGCTGCGACTCTCAGTACAATGAATACAACACAGAAAACATTTTAAAATTGCTGATAAAAATCCTTTATTTTTCCACCTTTGAAGAAGTGTTGGGAGAGTTTCTAACAAAAGAAGGAAGTAATTTCAATGAAAGGGATAATGGGAAGTATATTGAATGAGAAAGAGGATGGAGGGCAGGAAATGCCACAATAAAGTTTAATTAAATTAAAGAACAAGTTCCAGCAGTGAAGTATATGCTGGATTTTTTTTTTCTTAAGAACAGACAGAAAAAAGTTTAATGTAGGTTACTGAACATAAAAATATAACCAGTGGATATAATATATTGATCTTTGATTCAAAAGCTGATGTTCTACTGAATACATCCCTCCACACTTTTTTTTTTTCTTCTAATGATTCACTTTCTGTAACACTGCTGAAGAAACTAAAAGGAGTGCAATACATGGAAGATCTAAAATAGCATCCTCAGACACATTACTAAGTTCAGGTCATGGAAGCCAATCAATGCCAGAAAGAGTAAGTAGGTACGCTTATGAAAAACAGATGACACTGAAACAGGTATCCAAAATGAGAGACCCTCCCAACATCAGAAGCCACTTCAAAACATATCCTGTGTTTACAGCCAGAGATCTAATTATTCTGATAACACTTACTTTCCTTGAGATCTAAGGGAGGAGGGAAGGAAGGAGTTAAACACCCAGCATAACGAAATCATTGTTTGCTGAAGTTGCTTTTCACATTAAAAATGCAATTATATTTAAAAAAAGGATCACAAAGTTTTAGATGTTATATTCAAGACCCCTACAGCACCTACCCAAAAGTGTTCCTTATGCTTTGCCTTTGCAAAACCCCTCACACCTTAGAACCAATATCCAGGATGCCATAATAGTGACAGAACAGGATTTTGTCCTTATATTCTCTCATCATGCACTGGCTTGGCAGGAGGTTGGCACTACAGATCTCTATGAAACTCATTAAGCTTCCTATACTTCCACCTTTTCAATGGATGGTGCCTACTTGGTGTGAAACAAAAGTTATTGAACTACTTGTGACCTTGCGATGACAGTGCATTAGCCATAACACCAATACATACATTAACTGCAAGCAGATTCACACAAAGTGATAGAATAGGAGCTGGTAGGATGCTCTCTGCCTTGTGTGCTTGCCACAAAAAAAATGAACAGACACCAGTTTTCAGACCCCAGCACTCCTGAGACTGACACCACCACTTGTCTAGAAGAGGAATAGGTAAGAGTCAGACCTGATACCCAGGACTAAGAGGCACAGAAGCAAACAGGAACTTCTCCCAGCTTTGCCTGCCTGTCCTAGGGATTTACAGTGGGAGAGCTGCATTGCTAGTTGCCTGGCAATAGCTAAAAGCTCAGAAAGACAAGTCACTTGAGCTGCAATTTGATTTTGAAATTGACTGGAGACAATATTTTCCCCACATATTTTAACCTTTATCTTTAAATCAGTTTACACACGAAGACTATCAGTTATAAATGGGGATGGAAATCCAAACTGATTTTAAGATTTGAGTCTGGTTTTGCTTCATTTTCTTGACATCACCCAAATTTCTATCATCTTCATTTAAGTAGCAGTATATGATACAGTGTTTTAACTGCCAGCACACTGGGGCCACCACTTAACATATTGAACTGCTAGTGAAACAAAAAATTTAACATTATAATTGAGCTGCTCTCAACAGAGCGCATCACAGACCATGTTTACAGTGCACCTGACAGAAAATGAGTATTTTGTAGGACTACTGATTAATTCATAGATATCTATGTGATTTACTGTCACCGTTTCCACTCATGCAACCAAAGCAGCACTACTGACAGAGACATTACCATACTACAGTGGAAAGGTAAAGTAGCAGTTAAAAGGATAGTCCATATAGAGTACTAATCCTTTTAAACACCTAGCTTTTTACAACTGCTCGCATTACTTTTCTTCAGAGCAGAAGTAACAAATTGATAAAATCCTATAGACTGACCTCTGAGGAACATATTACCTGCACTTACTGTTTTCAAATAGTAGAAAAATTTGGGATATGAAATTTGGGAAAATATTTTTATATGTACATACATATTTATTTTTCCAAGAATACATTGGCAGGCAATTTTATATCAATGCTAAATTGCACTAAAAAAACCTGAAAATAGCTTCTAATTTTAGTTGTCAAACTATGAAATTGTCTTATAAGTAGTTTTCTTTAACAGGAATAATGAAAAGTGACAGAATAATGGAAGCCCAACATGTCACAAAGGCCATAATTACCCTAGAGAAACTAAAGGATCTTCAGTACTATAGCATCTAGGAGCCATAACCAATACGGGGAAAATACTGTGCAAAAAGTATACAAAATACCCAGTCACCAAGACAATAGCATGGATGTGTTAAAAAAATATAAGAAAGAAATAAAGTACCCTTTCTGCACGTCATCACCAGGCTTTTAAAAGAGTATATTTACTGATATTTATGATTCTTATAAGAAAAACTAATAAAACACATGAACTTAGGTATTTTTAAGCCTGTGGTGCCAAGTTTGAATTGTTAATCACACTGGCTTTTCTCAGGCCTCCCATACAACTAGAGAACAATAACTGGCAGCTACATCACAGCCTTCAGCTCTGCTTCCAAGTGGAGTGCCACATCCTGCTTGTTTCTTCACTTGAAGAAATTAACTCTACTTCTCAAAATAAGCTCTTCTACTAAGACGATTATGCTGTGTTGTGTTAAGTACTGCATTTCATAAGAAATTAAGGGTTAAAAGTTGGCATATATAAGAAGAAAAATCAATGTCCTTCATTCAGCTAATTTAGACCATTTTTAGTTGACAGGACCAATGTCATCATGGAAAAGAAAACCAAAGTGCTGGTGTCGCACTCTGGGTAAACACAGCCTTCAAAAAGTGTTGAAATTTTTTTAAAGGCCTCTGAAAACTTACTCTTCAACTCCCCTATCAAAGGGAAGATGAATATCCCATGTACTCAAGTTTTAAAAAGATATGTTGAGTTTTGTTTGAGCAAACAGGTACAACCAGGAATGTTCAGAAGATGCATTTGAGACTCTGAGAATCTGACTTGTTCAATCACTATTTAACATGCCAAACCTATTAACCTATTAGCTTATGATTAAACCATAACGCCTCTTCCTTTTTCTTGATGGAATTACCATGATGCACTTCTAATTAGGATCCCTGGTTCCTCAAAGTACATTAGGTATCCCTAAAGTTGAGTGCTCCAGGAAAGCCTTTTTGACAGACGTGCTAGATTAGATCAAGCAGAGCACCTTCTGACTGGTAGTAGAAATGTAAACATTTAAAGCAGCACACATTCCAGGGTCACATAAAAATAAATATTTCCGCTTGATAACTGTTAAACTTTGAGTTCATGTACAAAAGGTCTTTGGTTAAATAACTTGGGTATGAATATGTAAGCTTTATATTTAATGGCCTATTGTTATAAATGATAAATGGAATTTAAACATGTATATCACAATAAGACATTATTAACTATACTGTAACTGTTTTGTCGGGCAGTAATTTGCATTTAATAATTTCAGTCATTTTGTTATGCAGAATGTGGATTTTTCCTTTTGGGCTCTTTTACTCCTCTGTTCCTCTGAGCTTAGGTTACTTTTTCAGTGCAGCAAACTGTTGGGATATAATGGTTAAATAATGTGAAATTGCACTGATGCCAGTGAAATAAAAGTGAGTTTTACAAAACCAAGTTCCTTCCCTGAACATAATAACAGTAAATTTCTAGTGTCCTGTAGTGCAATATCCATTAGATTTATTATGTTGCAATTCCCAATCCCACTAGTTCTGCCTGAGGGTGAGTATATTACATTTCATCACAGTTTCATTTTCTCCTACAGATGAGAAATGGGAATGCTATTGCAGTTATGTAGCATGCATGTGTTAAATCTGATCTCTAATAAAATCAAACACATCACAACTCACAGCACTTTAGCACAGCGTCGGCAAAATGAAACACCATCTGTCATCATGTAGAGACTGCCTTATTGTAACACAAAATCAAACTGCTCAGTGTGAACATCGTTATTTAATAAATGAGTAAATGGAAACTGATAATTATGATCTTATTTATTTTAAATGACTGGTTAAAGCTACAAAAAATGCATTACAACTTATCAATTAGATGTATGGACATCACACTAACATGGAGAGCAAACATCCATAAGCCAAGTCAAAATTTTAAATGCATTTAGTGAAAGAGTGAGATAAATATGCAACACACACACTTACAACAAAGACCTGCCAAAATGTAGGCTAAGGATAGGAACCGATGAAACAAAAATTCATTGTCTGCACTAATGAGACAATCGCAGTTTCTGATACAAAAGCAGGTGAAGACTATGTTGTTAAAGAACAGCTACTTGTAGCAAGCTGGAAGGTTTAAAGACAAAATGACTGTCAGGCTCTGGTCTGAATGGATTGCAATGCTAAAGGTTAGTCATCATCCCAATAGAAGCTGGGCTTCTAAGAGCTTCTAGTTTGGCCATTTTAATTCATATCAGAGTGAAGGATGATGCAACATATTTGCTGTTAGTATGAATTAATTGCCTTAAAGAAAAAGAGCATTTGTCAGCTAAACTGTTCCTTTCACTTGGCAACAACAGATAAAACAACATTTCAGGTTGATAATTACAAGAATCTGGATTTGACGATTTAAATGCCAGCTTCTAGTTATATCGGCTTGTTTTGCTATTATACCAAAACCCCAAGCGATTTATCTTCAGAAAGGGATCTTCACACGCAGAATATGTAGTTCTCAAAGAGCTATTACTGTATCTGCAAAGACAATAACATGTTCTGACAAAATCTTAATAGTCCCATGGCCCTCATATCATATTTAAAGGACCCATGAGCCTGGTAAGTTGACAACAGAAGTTGCACTGACATTGTCTGATGTCTAAAGGAGCAAACAGAGTGCCAGCAAAATCTCACATGTTTATGAACACAAAAATTTTCTCCATTCCACTGATACAGTCTCATGGCTTGAACAACTATCAGCAGTTCCACAGAAATACCCCAGACTATGAACGCATTTATGACTGTTCTGCTGACATTGGTCTCAGAGATTATTAAGTAAAACTTCAATATATCACAGCATTCATTATCTGTTCAGTTTCAGATTTGGTTTCTTCAAGGCTTTTTAAAAAAAAAAAAATAATTAAAATACTGCTTGCCTTAAAAAGAAAAAAATTTTAAAAATAACCAGTGTCCCCTGTTCCAAACACATCATTTTTTGGAGCTAGTATGTAAAATGGGTGTAAGCCATGCACAGAAGGCCATGATTTTAGAGTAGAAATTTTATCTATATGCAGGGTTCTATTATATGTTCCATTGATTAGGATTGCAGATACAATTAAAAAAAAAAAAAGTCAGACCAATATAGATAGTCTTCAGTAAAATTCTCAACACTTAGGACATTAAGAATCAAGGCAGTTATTTCTTCTTTGGTCTGCCCTGTCGGATTCGGGCCTTGGAACACATGCGTACATCAGACAGAAATACCTACCAAGCAAGACCCCAATAAAACTTAGGCACCAAGTGATAAAATAAAAACAGTAAGCGTCCTTTATCCTGCAAATTCTCAAGGCACTATACGATACAGTCATTTACCTACCACTGAAATGCAGCCACTTGCAGTGAGAACACAGCAGCTGTTTAACAGCCCACATTAACACTACACAGCAGTCTAGGACAGGCGGCAAGGAAGAATACCCTATTGAGATGAAAGTGGAAAGACAAATTACAAAATCTAACTATAATTACCAGGGTTGGATTTGGGCCAGGAAACAGTCACTATAGCATCTTGAATAACCACAATAAGTCTGCAACTTGGTTTTATAGCTCAGCCAGGAGATGGCATCTCAATCAGCATAGAGCTCTCTAAGACCATATTGGGACACTGTTTTTAGTGTAGAGCAAAAGGGAAATTAAGGCTGGAGTACCAGCTTTATGCATAATTGTCACCGTTCTTCTTGGCTAAAATTAGATCTTGAACATTAATTTAATGTAGAGTTTTTGTGTTGATTATATCAGATTAGGAAATTATACAATCATATGAGGCTTTTGAGAATACTGAACTATTCTGCACACAGGGAACACTGATATACTTTCCGTATGTGCTTCATTTATTAAAGCACTTATACAAGGGAGCCCTTAGAGAAGGAACATCTTTCCAGGGAGACTCTGGAGGTTTGGTTGCTAGGAAGTTACATATGCTTCTGTTTTTAATGAGATTTAAAGTATCATACATTATATATTATTTTCTACATTTAGGATGTTCACCACTATTTGGCTTATTTTGTACCTCATTCTGCATTTCTGGCATGTAATCTCTCTGCATACAAAACATCTTTTATAAAGAATTCCCTGAGAAATTTCAGAGAGATTACATTTCACATTTTTTCCTCAAAACAGAAAGCTCATATAGCTCTTTCCTTTATTGACATGTCTGCTGCAGGCATTCATTCATTGAGAATTTGTTTCTACCAACTTAAAAAAGAATTAATCTTGGCCCGCACTATAGTAACTACTAATGTGGATACTGTGTGCCTTCTTATTCATCCATTCTCTTCTGTTGCATATAATAAGAATCCTGCTAGCTTTGTTTTCAGAAGAGACGTTTAAAGTCTGCAGGCTTTATTGCCCTGAAACTACAGAGGTAGTGTTTAAAGAGAATTTTTATGAGAATAAAATACTCCTCTTACCTTTAAACACTAAATAAAGAGACAGCCATTACACCAAAGAAATTTTAAAACTATTTAATATTAACTGCCCATCTTAGGAAAGCAAATCATTATGTAAATGCAGGACAGAGTCAGGTTTTTACTTGGCCTTCTTTTCATTTACATAATAAGAGATGGTAATCAAAGGTGAAAAAATGGTAGCAAACATTTCTGTTGAAATTAGAGACCAATAAGGCAAATTATGATGTTAGTCTTCATTTAAGGAACTGTTTTGTTCTGCAAACAGTTTTCGGAACTGCATATTTAATGTTCATCAAAGATGACAGGATCTGCTTTTCACGATATCCTTGTACTAGTACTGGATTTCTATAACACTTGCATCACATGTAGAATCCTATTCCTCTTCTCTGTAGTAGTTCCTGTCCTTCCCTACACTTCCCGAAGAAATGACAATTTCTCCTTTCTCCCCGTTACTTACGGAGGCTGTAAAGCACGTATCGATGTTGCTAAACTACATGCCATTCATGTCTCATTACCAAGACTGAAAAGTCAAGTGAAGTTTCTGCAGCAGTGCCTTAAGCATGGCTAAATTCCTGTGCCATGTGTATGCCTGTACCCCTGCACCTTCGCAATGGATTGGATTCTTGAACAAAACGTTACAAAGTGTGCAAGATTTGGGGCTTACAGCTTAACGTACACAGGGCCACGTGTATGCCAGCTATTTGGTATCGAAGGATCCAGGCATGAACCATACTCTGATTTTCCCAAATCCTGAAAGGGAGTGTCCAAGTAATTTTGCCAGGTAACTAACAATGCTAAACTGTTTAACTAATGGAAGAGGATGAAGATGACTGGAAAAAGACCAACCCAAACAAATGATGTGCACTAATATTGTTTGCAGATTAACTCAGATGTTATATCTAAAGGAGCAATAAATATTGGATCATAATCCTCTAAGGACTGGGGTGAGTTTGGGTTTTTTACTATTATTTTGTTGTGGGTGGTGTTTTTTGGTGAGGGTTTTCTTTGGGAGGGGGGACGTTGAAGGGGGTTTTTGGAGAGTTTTTTCGGTTGTGGGTTGGCTTTTTATTTTTCAGAGAAGACACAAGTATTTGCACAGAGATTCTTTCTTGCTTCATTCCTTTCCATAAAGTCAGACAAACAGGAATTTCTGCTACTACAGAAGAGTTCAGGTGAATAGCAGCACTGAAAGCTCAGGAGATCATATCCAGCACTTTAAACCTACCTACCTGTTTAAGATAAAGATGAGACTAAGCGGGAAGCACCAGTCTCCGCTATGAATTTCAGAAGTGTTGATGTGAATCATGTAATCCAAACCTATTTCTACAGCTTTCTCCCAGTTCAGTAAAGACTAATTTCCACTTCGCAGATATGTGGTTGAAATTTCCACAAAATACTGTAGTGTGATTCTGAATCCAAGTGGAGAAAATAAAATTCTATAAAGTAGTTGCATGACATTTCCACTGAAGCGTAATCAGAACTCAATCACCTTGTTTCACTCTAATTATTGAAAGAAAACAAACAAAAAACCAACCACTATGATCTGGCAGCTACCCAGATGTTTGACAAAATGGATCCATTTCCTAATTATAACCTGATAATATCAGTTTATAATTATCTAGAACATCCCATTTACTTTTTTTTTTATATATAATATTGGAAGATTGTCTTCCCTACGCTCATATAAAATTTCCCCTGGGTCACTGGACTTACTGATAAACAATGATTCTATCACCACAATTTATGATTCTATGACCACTATCGACAATAAGGTATTGTATCAGATGAGTTTTACATCTGACTAAACCCAGATGTTTTTATATTCTCACCTTTTCTCACGGTTTCTAGTGAATTCCTATTACCCGGAGCACAACTCCTGAGGTACATTACCAGTGTGTTCAGTGCCTGAAAGGGCTGTCAGGCATTCAAACAGGCTTCCCAGGGAGGTGTTTGAGTCACCATCCCTGGAGGGATTTAAGAGGCGTGTAGATGTGGTGCTCAGAGACATGGTTTAGTGGTGGACTTGGCAGTGTTAGGTTAACGGCTGGACTTGATGATCTTGAAAGTATTTTCCTACCTAAAATACTCCGTAATTCAAAACTGATCATCCAGAAAGCTTCCCAGCTGATTTTAAAACTCTGAGCTGATTTTAAGATATCTAGTTTTAGATAGATTCATTATCCTTTCATTATCCTTTGTTCTTCCTTAAACCAAATCAAATGGTATTTCATTATCCCCATATGATGAATACATTATCTTTTTCTTCCCTAAGTAGAAAAATTCCGATAACAGTAGTTCTATCACTTCCATCTCGTAGTGGTTCAATGTCTTTTGTTAGAATCTTGATTATTCTTAATTCATCCTTATTGTCTACAGCCTTACTTTCTTAGAATCATCCGTCAAACTGCTTTCCCTATAGTTTCGCAGTACTTATCTTCACATTTGTCATATTATTTGGTATACTTTTATACTTGCTTTCACATCGTCAAGACAGGTTAATGTTGTAGCTCATACTGCCATCTCTCTTGAATGCAGCTTTTGGACATTCTAGAAAAATGTTTTAAGAAACTCCTGATTCCAATTCCTTGGTTTATTTGACCTACATAATTCCCAGTAATTTACCTTGCAATTGTTTTGGGAAATCAATCATTTTGAACAGCCAGACATGTGCTACCTGCTCAGATTTATGTTGTTTACATGTTATTTATAGTATCTTGTGACACCTTATGCCTAAGTGACCGTATATTTTCAGTGGTGCAACCAGCCAGGTTTTCATTTGTTCTAATCAACGTGAAGCTAAAGATAGATTTGCTTCTTTTTCTTGAATGAACACTGAGTTGCTTCAGACTTGCTATGACTTACAAGATTTCCTGTTTTCTATGCAGCATATTTTCACTTTATTTACTTACTATTATTATTCACTTAAAGAGCACATTTGTAAACCTTGTAAATCTCTCCCTACAACTCACAAACTTTCAGCATTCACAGAACCCTTCTGTGAAGGACTCCACAGCTCAAGTGTCATATGAAAACTTTGTTTTGAATCTATACTCACTGCGTTTGACACCCATCAGGTCTTGAACCAAGAGAATGGGAGGAGGGAGTGAAGGAAAAGCAGTCTTCCCACGGATGGTAGCTAGATGTTTGAGGAACACCCTGCTCCCCAAACATGGCACAGCTCTCTAGTAGCTCTACATTTAAGTTAGGGAGGTCCTTGTCTTCTTGCAAAACGGTTTCTCGGTCTGAAACTCAACCAATTATGTAACTACCAGTTAACACCCAGAATATTCTGCTGCCAGTCTAGCTAATGGGCTATAGAAAGATCACTGAGATGCACTTTTCCTTCCAGTGACTCCAGTGACTTCCAGTCACAAAGTCATACTTTGTCATGATACAATAGGATAGGATGACAATATATAGGATGTGTCATCATGTATCACTGCAAGCTTTTCTCAGGCAAGTTGAGGTGGTTATCCAAAACTGCAGTCAAATATTACACCAGTTTTATTAAGAGAGCATACTAATGTATTTTAGGAAGAGGAAAATTTATTTGTATTCATAATTCTCTTTTGGGAACAGGGGGAAAATAGTAAAATCTGGAAACTTAGAGACGTGACAAATTTCTATCTGGCGTGTATGCTCTATAACACTATCCAATATTGCCTAATCCTCTGGCTGCTGAGAATCAGAACTAGTCAAGGAATAGCCCCTTTGTCCTTCTCCTTGCTCTTCTCTGGTTAACTATGGGTTCCCTAGTCTTTGGACCAATGCTCCCCAAACCTGTTTACCTGGCTTTTCTTACCAGCTCCGCTGCACCTGCCTGCTTCTATTTTCCATTTTAAAACATTAGTATTCTAAACCAGCTCACTTCTACAGCCTTTTCTTTTTTTCCTTCAGACAGTGATACACACAACAACAAAAAACTATGAACATATTCAGTGAACATCCGAAGAATGATTTATTGACAATTATCAAGGTAAGAGGTGTAAAAAATTACATGTAGAAAAGCTTGTGATGCTCTTTACATTCAGGTGTCTGCCCCTGCTGATCATCTATCTCAAAAACACATGTAAAAACAATGCAAATCTGAACCTTAAAACTCAGTTTATACCTGGCCTGGAATCTATTCAAATGCTGGGCCTTACCTTTGATTTTATAGAAGGTAAGAGGGCACAGATTACAGTATCTATGTATTACAACAGCCAAGGTACTAAAATCTCCCATTACAAACATCTCATGGGCAATTTGGTATCTTAATTGCTTGATATGTGACAGACAGTCAGTATGTCTACTGTTATCATCACGGTGAGAAGGAAAAACTTAAAAGGGCTTTAAACCAGCACCTGCTCCTGCCTCTGCTACGACACTGAAAGAAAAGTGATACAAGTCAAGGAAAAGATATGAAGTGCCTTTGATTGTCAGATATCTGGTTTGTTCTGAGAACAGAACCCTAATAAAATTTAATACCAAAAGCTGGCATATGTTTCACTGGGTCTCAGTGATACAGTTGTACAGTGCATTTGAACATCAAATTTCTTTCTAAGTCCTTGATCAGAAAATGTTCATGGTTATTCCATTAGAGAGACTGTCCATCTATCGCCCTGTCAAGGATTACAATCCATCTATGTGAACAATCATGTGTTTGTAGGGACAAGACCCTTGTGTCCTATTCCTGAAGTTCAACACCAATGCGGTTTCCATGAAGTTACTAGATAAAGTCTTAAAGGAAAGTGGAACTACTGCTGCTTATTTCTTCTGAAGTCCTAAAAAATTACTTTTTCCCTCCACTACAATAAAGCAATATTTTTCTTCTATGCAGTGAATAGAAAAATAGTCAGTTTGGGCCAGAAGAGTGAAAAGAACAAGCCAACAGTCAGAACTGCTACAGTGTAAGCCTGGCCTTGTTAATGGTGCTTAAAGTATCTTGTTTGAGAGGTTTTTTCCTCATTACGATTGCTTTTGATGGAATTCTCAAGTGTGCATAATGCACTCTAAAAACTTTGCATAATATCCTAATTTTAAGTGTATGACTATCTACATAGTGTTTTCCTCTTCATTTCTAAAAACCTCCCTTAAAATGCTTGATTTTTACAATGGACAAGTTTATTGTGTGGCTGGAGCTGCATTAAAACGATTCCTACTTTTGGTTGAGTCATGTGAAGGAAATAACTAATTTTATTTATTTATGAAAAACACAGTGCTTTAGTGCATGCTTTTATAGGGTAAAACACAGGCAATAGCTCCACAGGTTTGAGTACAGAAATTATTGTTTCAAAATGTAATATTGTAACTCTACTTTTAAAATGACTGCTTATTTGCAAGTCCAGCTTTTGGAAACTGTTTGAAAAATCAAAATTATTGGGCAAAGCGAAGCTTGATTTAGTAACTTCATGCAGTATGAACTGTCCCTGAAAGTTTTCCTGTGTTTCATTTTAGAAGTCTAGCACTAATGGAGGCGGCATAAGACACCAGAGTCTTGAAAGTTCCACCAAAGTTGTGTCTACCATGGACATGAAGGCTACTAAGAAAGAAACCCCTGAGTTTCCCCCAATACCCTTTTCAGCTACTGGGATGAGACTAAGTCATCAACTGAAGCTTAGATCATTTTTAAGTACTGTAAATTAAAAAGAACCAAAGATGGCTTATGCATGACCAAGATTTGATGGTCTGGAAGACAGGAATGCTAACACTGTCATCCCTGTACATGAGGTTTCTCAAATAAGCAGCCTGGAGGCAAAAGGAGACAGAGAGTACTGCGACCACATTTTGTCTTTTGAATACAGATTCAGGATATATAAGCCCAATGCCACCTTACAGTAGAAACAATCAGCAAAACTTAAGGAGAAAGCAAAACCACTCTCTTCTCCAGTCAGCTACACTGGGATTAATCATAGCATTTATAAACGGATTCCTTCCCTACTCCCTGTGATCTCTCATCCATGCCTACCTTCACTACACCTTCTACCAGCTTGCATAGGCAGGAAGTCTTCCCTGGTGTGGACAAAATATATCATGTTACTTCTTGAATCTTTTTGCAAAAAGATGGACACCGCAACATCGACTAAACCGTGGAGTCAATCTGATGTCAAGAGGGCGAGCTTTTCAGAGGAATGTCCCAGTACTGATAAAGCCGGGCTGAGCGGTACAGTACCCTATTACTGGTTTTGTGATGTCAGGTTCTTCCTGATAAGCATACTTGTCAGGTGTTATCAATACAGAAAAACCTAGACAAGACATGCAGGATAACTGAAGCCTTGAGGATCCAGACTTTAAGTAGGTCAGTATTCCGGGACTGAGACTGAAAGAATAAGAGCATTTAAGAACAACTAACAAATCTGGCCATGGGTGGGGAGATTGTTAGCATTGAATACTGGTTTCCAGTCACTGGGCAAACCTGAAATACTCAGTTGCCTTCACTGGAGCCCTGAATAACTTCATCAGCTGAATGACCACCTCTGATAAAATAGCAGGAGTCATAAATCATTTAAGAGAAACCATACACAGCATTCTAACTTAGAGCAAAAAGAGTCTCAGTGGTAACTATGATGAGGTTCTATTTGTCGGTGTCCCATTTTGACCCGAAACCCTCAGCTTTCCTTTAAACTTAGAGCACAGCAATGTGCTTAGGTACAGCTGCTGTCTGAAGCATAACATCCTCCCATAGCAAACTAAACGATTGAACACGGTACGGTCTGCAAAGTACAAACTAAAATATATCCCATGGTATTAGAACCTCTCCTTTAAAGTTCAAAGGACATTTTGCCAGTCCAGCCTTAGCATTTTAATATGTTATTTTCTGATTACAATAAAAACAGGAATAAAATTTATGTATGGCTACTGCCATAGTAAACTGTTTCCTATTTAGAACATCCCAGTGACAGTAGGATACAATTCAAATTCTCTAAGGACTCAAGCATCAACCAACCACCATATGATTTATAGAAATTACGGTTTTTCTTTGTGCATTCCAGTTTCTTTTTAATTTCAAATTTCGCTGTTAAAATCAAATTTAAATGACAATAGCAACTGCTGTCATTGCTTTTTAACCTGCTAGTGTTTCCAAAACTTACTCTTGGTAACTTTGGTATTTGCTCTCTGCACCTTATTTCTCCTGAAACACTGACAAATATGAACTTCACGCTCCTGACACCCTCTAGCATACGGAAATATTACCCGAATTTAAAAAATGGGAAACTGAAGCTGAACGAGATTAACCAGAAGTCACCCTGAAAATCTACATGAACATCAGAAATTAAACTCAATGCTCAGAAAACATAGTACGGGGATCATACTGGAACACAGATAAATAAAAAGATAATGCCATAAACACAACACCATCCTAGCTGCAGGTAGAATATTTACTGTTTGACCTGCAGCTCACACACTCCACTGTCACACATAAATCACATTTTTGCGATAGAGGGAGATTTCACTTGCAATTGCAGCAAAACCTCATTAAAATGAACTGGCAGACACAGAATATTTCTATCTTACAGCAAATTGGTGAAAAGCCAAGAAAGAATTCCTTGCCTACACTTTATATTCAAAAAATTTTCAACCACTCTAGCTGTAATATTTATGCTGTACATACAGAAAGATAGATATATCCAAGCTGTAGTACACAAAGTCAATATCTTTCCCACATCCAACAAAATAAGCCATGTCTTCAGAGGCCTGCATGCACTTTTGCACACTGATTTACAGTTAAACTGCCACCACAGAAAACTGAAACAATAATTCCTGAAGCACAGTTTACAATTTCCCAACAAGTTTCTTGAAAGGTGGCTATTAATTCCTCTCAGAGGATATTTGATTAAAAGCAAACTGGTTATTTTTATAAGTTGATAACCTCATGATAGATTAATGTCTCTCAATTACCAGTAACATGTACTGTACATTTAATTTGGGGTTTTTTTTTGTTTAGAACTGAGTTAAGGAATAGCAAGCACAACTACCTTCTTGTGTAAGTTTGTTACTCAGCAAAACTAGTCATTTTCTTCTAGTACCATAATCCCCGCAGCTTTCACAAGCACTAAGTTAGTTTTAATTAAAACAAAGTTAATTATTCCAGCAAGGAATGCCTTTTTAGCTGAAGTGTTCAGCTTCAGTCTGTCCCTGGCAGAAAAGGACCCTTTTAGCAGTGGGGGGGGAGGGGGGGGCAGGGAAGGAGCCCTTCTTTCTCACAAGAAAACCTTTTGGGGATGAAACAATAAATTTGAACCACTGTAAAGTTGACATTGGTGCTCTGTTTCCATTGTGCCTGCATCCTGGCACTGTTCAGGGACTGCAAACACAGAAGGGAAACAGTGACAGCAGGTTGTTGTGAGAAGACACTATCAATTTGTGGAAATCTCTTTTTTCTGTGAAGCAGTAACTGCTTTCCCTCTCTGAATGTCCCCAGTTGGAGATGATCAGCATCTGAAAAAACACAGACTGCACACTCACATTATCAAAATATATCTTAAAATCAATACCTAGCACCCTTTGCTGCTCTGCTGTCAGAACAGCCCCCTCAGTCTGCAGCGCATGTAGAGCAGTCAGCTCCCCAGACCTCAGGTAAGATTTGACCACCAGATCAAAGCATTTTTGTGAATATATTAAAGACTTTCCTTTGTGGACAGTTTGCCTTTTACAGCATTTCAGCAAAAGTATGTCTTATGACTGCATCTACATAAATTACTCCATATTGTTAATTATTGGCTAATAATCTCAAGGGTTGTTTCATAATCCAAAATCTGAAATTTACTGGAGTTTTTTGACAAATGAAAGCAGTTTGGATCTCTGCTGCATACTTTGCCATTAAGAAACCTCTACATCAGCTATGCTGCTGCTCAGTGAAGGAAAAACAGGCATGAATATTTTATGTCCTGTAAACTCATTTGAGTTGGAGACATGGTCCTTGGGGCATGCATGGTTCAGCTTCTGAGGGCCCTTTTAACACCCAACACCCTCCTGACAGCAGCTACCATCAGGCCTAGCATGCTGTGAGACCAGAATCAGGAAGGGCAGGCATGCTCGGCCCGAGGAGGGAGTTTGGTGGTGCCCACTGTGTGAAGGCTCCACAGGACCCTCGCTGCAGTGTCACCTGTCCTAAACAATTCAACGAAAGTGCACTTCAATGAAATCAGGAAAAGATGATGGCAGCTCTCTGCACATCCAAGCAAGAGTAGACACACACGTTTCAGTCAGTACCAGCTAACGCCCGAGCGAGCAGAAAGGGTTCTGGCACAGTTGCTGAGTTTCAGTCCATGCTGAAGTCTGAAACTACATCTGCACTGTACCTCATACACAGAAGTCTAGTTCAAAGACACCTATACATATTGCAAGACCCTTTTTCTTCAGAACTAGAGGGGAGAAGGTTTGCTTTTCTGGTTGGTTAGGTTTTAAAAAACCCATTAAAAAACCCACATAATAAATATGCTACCATTTCCAAACCATCATTCTAATAAACTTAATGGTATTACATCATGAGTGTCCAGTTTAAATCTGCACACTTTAAGATCATTGTAGGCCAATAAGTGTATTGAATATCTATCACATTTGCAACAAAACCTGAATAGGGCTACAAAACTGCGGAGCAGGTAGAATTTTATCATCATCCCTATCACAAGAAGAATGATTGATTGTACGGAGGCTCAGAGTTTGAAGAAGGAGACAAAATACAAGAACTAAAATTACAAACTAGCCAATAGGTGAGACTTTATTATCTGCTACCTTGAGAAAAGAAACCAACCTTCATCCAGCTACCGAGGGAATTTTTAGTTCCAGATAAATGTTCCATTTCATTTAATACTCTTAGAAGCAAAGGCGGAAAAGTAGGCGAGTAAAGACATTCCTGAGACCTAGGCACAGGCGCTTTACAGTTCGAGGGAGCTTGAGGGGCAGAAGGAAAAGAGAATTAGAACATTTTGATATAGGTACAATAAAAATGGAAATATTCTGTTGATGAAAGAAGCTTTTCCTCACCCCTGGTGTTAAACTAGGAAAGGGAGGGGTTTGTCTTTCAAAGAGGATCTTAAACAGATCGTGCTGACACCACTATTCCCCCTTATACAATTTAAGGGTGGCTTCTAAAGGGACAAATTATTTATTGTTATGATTTCAAGATGTCTGAGATTTTCTTAGATTCTCACAGTGGAAGTAAAACAGATCTTTCTGCTCTAGGATCATTTATGCATTCCCAAATTCCTATATCGGCTTTGACACTGGCACAGAACTGAATGGTTCCCAGCAACATTACTGTGCAAAATTTAGTTTCCCTTAAACTGTTCATCGTAATACTTCAGCACCCAAGAACAATTAACTCCTTGCCTCAGGCAGCATGTAATTCATTACAACTCTGCAGAGATGACGCATGTTCTTTACTAGATGTGAAAACACGCACAGTGACAACTTGAAATACGTAGAACTCATCTGGACAGTTCAGACTTAATGCTCAGACCAGGTTAATCCCAGGTTCCTCTAAAGACTGACTCACTATGCTCATGAGAACTACAGGACATGTGCAGTAATCCATGGTATGAGATGAAACGAGGTAAAAAGGGAACAGTTTCCACCACATTATTTTTCTGCAAGATCCCAATGACCCATTTAATGTATAGTGTGTTCAGCAATCAGAGGAGGAACCTGTTTCAATATTTTCTTTTCTTCCTCATTCATTGCAGCAGCCCATACACTATTTACTTCACACCATATAAACCCTGCACTGATTACTCAAGTATTCATTTTGTAGTCTTCTTTCCTATATAATTCATAAACCAAGTACAATACCTCAAAAGCTCCAAAGAAATTTCACACACACGCCCCAAACTCCTTCTTTTTACATACAAGAAAGGCAAGACAAACAAGCTGCCTTAAAACACCCAGCAACTCAGTGGTAGACTCAAGATTACACCTTGAGACCACCTTACTCCCAAATCCAGTACTTGCTGATCTGGACTATCTCACCTCTCTGCTCAAGGACAAGGAATTAACAGCTTCTACATACTTCATATTTACTTTGAAGTACTTAACGCTCCATTAGTCAAGGTACAACTTTCTCAAGTGATAGCTGCCTGAATTCGCAGGATCTGCAATATCTGCTATGTGCAAATTCAGCTTCCACGTGGACCTCTCAACTTCCACAAAAGAAATCAACAGCTTTACGAATAATGAGGATAATGCCACCAATATTTACAGTGAATCATACATTCACAGTCCATTTTAAACCCAGTAAAGAAGCTAAATAAAGACTTAATATAAAGGTGCACTAAGGAAAACATGAAGGGTGACCAGATTCAAATGACCTCAGTTAATTTTTGTGCTGTGACAGGAGAGAGCAAAGCCACATTTGTAAAGCCCACAGAGAAAGCTAAGCACGAGGATCTCAAAAGTAATGGGAATATTTGGATTCTATTGAAGGACAGTAGAGAGCAATTACAATCAGATTTTGTCTTGAGACAACCAGAAAAAAGTGGAAGAACTTTGAAAAGAGAAAAGTCTCAGAAAATATACAAAATAAATTAACGTAGAAGAATAGAAAGAACTTCTATAATTATTTGGTATAAAATGTTTCATTGGCAAGGTTAGAGCTGGTTGTAACATGAGAAACACCTTTATTGTGCACTGTCCCCCTTTTCAACTTAATTTCAAAAATATCTTTCTTCTTTTCTTGCCTTACTACCCAGGGCTAACTTACATGCTTTCATGACAGATGAAAATGTACAAGTGAAGCAGTAACAAAAAATCATGCAATCAAAATATGTCTAAACCAATAACTAAATTGTAATGAGCCAACAAGCTGACAGTTTACCTTCAACAGTAAAATGGAAGTAGAAGAACCCCCCAGAAAAAAAAAAAAAAAAAATCTAAGGTTTTGTTGAGAAGAGTCAGCAGAAGGAATTTAAGTTGCATGGATTTTAGAAAGGTCACTAAGTCTATGCTTCCTCTTCCATTCCCCTTCTACCCTTCTTTCAGTCTTTTATTTCCCTCTGCACCACACAATTGAAAAGACCATTTGGTCCAAAGCCATTAAGTATGGTATTGGGGTGAGCCACGTATGTGGATAGGGAACTGGCTTAAATGTCACAGACAGAAGCTGTTTATGAGACAGAGCAGCTTGGGAGGGAGGGATTAGTGGAATGCCATAAGAATCAGCATTAGGCCCATTTTTGTTCATTTTATATATCACTGACCTAGGACATGAAATATGTATGAAGGTGAAGAAATTTGCTGATGAAACAAAACCAGAGAAGAGAGCTTGTAAAGAGAAAAGAAGAGAATGGCAATAAAATTCTGAATGACAAATAGCCTGGGATCACAGACTGATACTGTTAGGGGTTTCACTGGCATCTGCAATTCATTGTAAAAAAAGATAAGGTTATGAGATTTAAAAAAAAAAAAAAAGGTAGTACTCTCTCAATGGCCATATGCCACAAAACATTTTACAGGAGTTGAATGTGGTCCTGGTACTGGAAAGAACTTGAAAACCATATGCACAAGGATTAACAGTATTTAAATTAGTAAGGTGAGAGAATTTCTAGGATAGATATAGTAAACAAGACTTGGAATAAATCATTCTAATACTACGTAGGGGACTTGAAGCCACATGCGGAATGCAGCCATAGTTCTTGTCCCTTTAGTATAAGAAAAATATTAAAAGAGTGAACATACTAAAAGGGTGATCAGAACGTTACAGAAACCAAAAGAATTTAGTTCACAAAGGAGCGAGCAGCTAGTATTCTTTGGAAAAGGACCCTAGGAGATAAGGATCTTTTTGAAATATACAGAGTGTTGAGAAATTGTAAGGGAAAGAATATACCCACCTAAAGTGAAGCACGTATAGTGAGTTGAAGGGAATTTAGGAAAGCTATTTGCCTCCAGAAATCTATTTACTGATTACATAAAGTGGACAGAGAAAACGTAAATGTCATGACCACCAGCGTTATTGGAATGGCTTTATCAAGCGACGATCAGAAGTGCTGGATGTCGTGTGGCAGTACTGCTGTATAAACTATAATTTCACATCATGCTACATGGGGGACCTGGCAGGTGATGGTCAGCACCAGAGTCACCCAGAGGAAAACAGTAACCAAGATCAGAATTACTAACTTATCTACTCCTACTGCAAGCTTGTCCAAGCCCATATTAACAGAATAGATACTCCATGAACAAGGCCCCACTAATGAGTTTTTGAAATTGCAAGGAACTTGATTCAGATAACATACCTTGTCACAACATATCCTTTGAAATCATACGTTATTTTCCACAAGAACACCACAACACAGCAGGCCACCACTCATTCCCCCAGCTCACTGGCGTTCTTTCCAAGGTATCCTTGGTTCTTTTATCCAGGTCTGCTTAAACACTTCTTAGAAATCAGCAAAGATTCTTATCAACTTCACAGGAAAACAGAATGACCCTTAGTTGTCCATGCATACTCTCAATATCTGCAGTATCTTCAGAATTATTACATGGCACGAGTGTGTTAAGTGACCAGATTCATAACACATTTTATGATTCCTGTTGCAATGTTGCTAACTTCTTTTCAAATCTAGCCTGAATAGTCTTTTCATACCAGCCTTAGTAACTACCAAAACCAGCTTAATACTATTAGAATATTGTCCATTTTCATTATGCTTAATTTGAGAACATGACAATAGATAACATTAAGTATATTTTCCCAAAATTAAAATAATAAATTGTAAAATCAATCCTGGAAGTGTCAGTTGTAATGTAATTTAATTTCATTCTCCTTAAAGTGACCCTTTATTAACTGCTACAGATAGGAATTCCAACAAGAAAACTCAGTGAAATAGTTTAAATACTACACTAGTTACCAACCAGCCAAATAAAGTGAACTGGGAGATACAAACATACAGGTTGTGTTCCTGTCACCTGTATTAATTATGCAGACCTGACTGGCTCCCATTAGTTCTAATTCGGTCTCTGTTTGTTAACTTGTATCATTTGTTGCATTTCCGAGTCAGATCATGGACAGTTTAGGAAACCAACCTGTATTTCACATCCTCTTCAATCACAGCATTAGATGAGAGAAGCACATGCATTTGGATTTTTGGGGTGTATGCGGACATGCACATGTGTGCGACATCAGCACATTGGAACAGAGACTTTGTGAAAACAATCAATTGACCAATCACAGTTACTGGGAAGCTGAAAAGGTGTTCAGACTACTTGTGTATAAGACCTGCTTAGAGAGAGAGAGAGAGAGAGAGAGAGAGAGGAATTCTTACTGGAACAGGATAGTAACAATTTTAATAAGTTAAAAATATATTAAAAAAAAAAAAACAACAACAAATAAAATAGAAAACACCCAAACCCACAAGCCAATGGCCTTATACAAGGCTTAGAAATACTTGCTGTGTAAAAATTGTATAGCAGTGGTAAGCTGAACGGTATTGCCCACTTCAGAGAGTAATCATATTCACTAAATAAGCGATGTAGACGTATTCAGAAGGAGCAAGCATATTTTGCTACCATTGATTCTCATTTATATTGCAGTTTTATGTATCTTGCACAATTACAGTGTTATTTAACAAGTTACGTACCACAGTGCCTTCTTCTATACCAAGTTTGGATTTGCAAGTGAGAACTATAAATATTCTGTATCTGATAAACAGAATCAAGTGTTAATACCACTGCTGCCTTTGTAAGAAAATTATTTAAAATTATTTAAGTTATTTTCAAATAAAGTATCAGGGCTCTAGTTAGGGGAATTGATGAGGTCCTTCTAAACAATGCATTCCCTGTGCATTTATGCTCTTTAGCTTGGCCATTACCATATTACACATGCACCTAAAACAGGAATTAAAAGAAAACTTACAATCTGGAGTGATTTCCACTTGCTTTGTATTGACATAAATTACTCCCTATGGTGCAAAGGTTTGTAGACTCAGCATTTAAGTATAGTGGGGTTTGTCCACATGTAAACTTGTAAAAATGCTGCCTGCTGTGTCTGCAGGGAGAAAGCACCACTATTGACTGCAGATAATTTTATACAGATGTTTGCTGTATAAGCAAGCCTAAGAGACTAGAGCAGAGCATAGTGATACAGACCAGGCTTGTCAAAAATTAATTAATTCACTAGTTTTTGATCAGAAAGTAGTTGACAACTGGTGCCCATGCAAGCTGTTCTGAAATGCATCACGAGAGGCCAAATGAAGTGCAAAAGGAATGTTTCCAAAAAATACAGTATATGCCCTAAAAACCTTTGCAGTTTTAACACAGATATTACTTTCATATTTACAGACTTCCTTACAGTTTACTTACAGTTCCTGCAAGATCAAAAAAAATTAATTGTATTGCAGCATATGCCTTAAGTGAATAAGCTATTTTGCTGGCTCTCTGCCTGTATATGTCATCACATATTTCAAATGCCTATGCTCATTGATATCAAAGTATTCATTATATGATTAATTTCTAAGTGGTCAAAGTTACTTTCATATTTCTCTTAAGTCTTAAAAAAATACTCTACTACATGCCGTTACATTCCTCCCTTTAACTACTGCTCTTTTGTTTTTCCTCTCTGCGTAAGCAGTAATATCTTCTCAGTAATTCGCTCACCTTTTCCCTGTACTATGCCAGATGTAGGGGGGGGGGGGGAACACCGTGAAAGAATGCAAAAGGTGCTGCCCTCTTCAGGTGCAGCATCAGGCTACTGAGAGCTATGTTTTCTTTATCCCACTTCACCAGCTCTGGAACACAAAACAGTCTGGACTGAAGGAGAGAGAAGTTCGTTGCTCCACTGCCTTCTTGCTTTCTACAGAAATCACAGCAGCACCTCCCATTCTATTCTCCCTGTCCTCACACTGTTACCGGCTGATCCGATCGCTGGTTTTCCTACAATTTCTTTAAGAGACTTCTCTCCGAATGTCAAACCAGCAAACCCCTCATGGTGCAGCTTTTTCCTTGGCATCCTTAAATCACCCACAAGTTCTTCTACAGATAACTTGTGTCACATGTCCTTGTAACACCGCACACAACCAAGAAAATTTTCATCACCTCACATATGAAAATTCTTAGCTAAAGCAAGGGGTTTTTTTTATTTTTAAGGAGCAAGAATGTATTTTGTCAGCTTAAGGATGACTTTACAAGATATTGTTTAATCCTCTAGTAGAGAGAACTAGCACAAATCTGTTCCATATTACAGTTACAAGATGACCGTCACATCTGAACAGAAATTCAAGCTTTACCTAGAACTCACTAAATATTACAAGAACAATCTGCCTACTGGAAAGTGACTTGCCTTACAAACATGGTCTACAGTGCTGCAGGACTAATAAACCTCCACCCAGAAAAGACAACATGCACAAACACACCCCCCAGTGCTAAAAGTGACCCCATATAAAATCAAGCAGCATCTGAGTGATGAAAGAGAAGAAAATAACCCCACTGCAATATGTTCATTTACTGACTATTTTGCACTATTTCCAGAGATAATCCTGCTGTCAGAGTTAACTAGTCAACCAGATATTAGTAAGCTGGAAGCTATTTTAGCTACTTTCAGTATCCTTGATAAACTAGTGATTCAATATGCCAGTGTGTGAGTGATGAATTTCAGTGGTTTCAGAATGAATCCTACAGTATATTATACATGTCATAACAATCCCACACTCTCCAGAAGTTAGTAGTCATGGAATATATCACGCAGTTTGACAAGCAAATCTCTCAACAAGATCTACGTTTATCTCCTATGACCTACAAAGCAACTCTTATCACAACAAATGGAGCAAGCCCAGCACATCTCAACGTAAAGACAGATTGAGACAAATCTATCTGCTTTAAGGAACAGCCTCAGAGGACTATCAAAGTAAGCTAAAGATATCTGCGCTCTCCCACAGCAAGATTTTTAAATCTATCTTAACTCAAACTTGTATGTTCACAGCTAGGGGGAAAAAAAATAATTAAAAAAGACTGAGAAGTGCCAGGAACTAATTAGGAACCAGATAAAATCAAGGTCTTACATTACATGCATTGTACTAAAGAGCATCCTAATAGCAGGTTATGGTCAACTGTAATTTCTGCCAGAAGTAACCAAGGAAACCACTTATCTAAGTGCATATAAGGGGGAAGGTAGCAAAGGAAATCGACTCAAATGCAAACTCAGAAAACTTGGAGAGCTATCTGCAACAAGGCTCCAAAAGATGCAGCTGTTTGGAGAAACAGCTTATACATATTTATTGAAACATTTTTTTTGGTCTAAAAATCACAGTGAAGATGGAGCAGATTCTCATACAGAACTAAGAATAGGATGGCAAGCAATATGGATCATGAAGCAGTGCTGGTGTGGTAATTCATAGCAAGTCAACGTTCATGTTTTGGTAGCTTGTGGATATTTGGTAAGTCTTGTTTACGAGGTCTAAAAGACAGCAACACCTAGGTAAATAGTCTCAAATAGCCAGCAGCTATGACTACATTACTCTGAAAAATTGTCTTTTTGGAGAGATTGCAATTGGAGAAAGCATCCGCTTCTACATGCACGTGCAAAACCAGCCTGTTCAATCCTGTCTGGTATCACGGCAACCCATTGCGTCTGCTCCATCTCCAGTTCTGGACAGCCGACTCCAGTTGCCATCATAGAAGACTGCTGCCTCAGACAGGGTGTGATACTGAGAGCAGTCTCATAAGAGAGGTTTTAACTATGGGGCTGAAACTGGTCAGAAAACCTTTGAGCAGCAGCAATTGCAGGATGACATTTTATTTGCAGCACTGTACAGCAAGCTTTCTTCGCAGATCTCTGCACAGCAACACATTTTTTAATAACCTCAAAATTTATACTGCAGATGCCTTTTTAGAGATAACCTTGAAAACTGCCCAGAAACTTTTTTCATCTAGAGCACATTATGTTACTAAAGCATGATCCAAGTTCTTTGAAGTCAAGGCATGCATAACCCACAACAGTATTTTGTCTACATGTTTTACAGAGCATTAACTGCTACCAGTTCATTTGCAAGATATAAATTACTAGCTTCAATTTACAGAATTGCATAAAGTATCTATCTCCATCCATTCTCCAGTACCACTGCTGGCAACTGAAAATATAATTTTCCATAGGAATTTGAAGGTGTCTAGATGAAGGACCATGCACTCATTTATTGCTAAAAATGAATGAGAATTTGGCATCTACCTGCCTTTAGAAAGACCAGGAATGTCTTGATTAGCAGGAATTTGTCACTGAAATATGAAGGTTCAGGACAGAACCAGAAGAAAGAGTTGCAGGATTTTGTCTAAGTCTTACTACAGTACCTTTTTGGTCAGTAGTTCCTTAGAGAACCACTGTCATTTTATTGCTTATTTACTCCACAGAATTATTTAAAACTTCCAGAGTACTCTGAATTAATTTGTAGGTGTATAAATAATAAATATACTAGTGACAAAATATACACTGCAATACTGTTCAAATATTCTGACTCCTGTTTGGTAATGAGTAATTAAAATTAGCCACAATATGATTGGTTGCACGATAATTGGGGTTTGGTTTGTTGAGGTTTTTTGGTTGTGGTTTGGTTTTGAGGCTTTTTTGGGTTTTGTTTTTTTTTAATTAACTTTTAAAAAATTAGAAATATATTCCAGCACTGCAGCTGTATTGGAATAGAGAGGAGAAAGAGTGATATCTCCATGTAATTTCACAAGCAGAGGGAACACTTTTCAACAACTTAAAACCCAGCTGCACAGCTAATTTGCCAAAAAAAAAAAAAAAATGTTCTGTGGTTGGTTTTTTTCATTCTTTTAAAAAGGTAAAAATAAATAAAAAATACTCCATTTTACAGCCATTTCCCAAATTCTATCTGCCTGATGGCTTGGAATGGGACGCTACTGTCTCTGTGCATTTATCTATTTAGACGAGCTAGAAAAAATTAACTCACAATAAAGACGGAGTGCAAATGTGTGTGGATCTATGTGTAATTCAAGAGGCAATGCCACAGACAGGAAGAGAAAAAGAGATATTGATGTAGCAGAAGAAAAACGAAGGAAGATGGTTGTAAATATATTTCTGGAGGGTAAGGGGAAAGACACCAAGATTGCTCATTTTTTGGCCTAATGAATAAATCATTTTAGTTTCCTCCCCCCTTATGCACCTGCTGCTTTGAAAAGCCCCTTCCACAACCAACAACTGAACAGCAAATGCTGCACAATGACTCAAATGTTGCTGGAGCCATGCCAGCAGAAATTACCACTCTTCAACCAAGATAAACATCATATTACTTCATTACCCTTTTAAAACATATGCAAATTAAATCCATTATTCTTTTTTCTTACAGAAATGAAGTTCCTTTGGCTGGAATTCAACAGCTCCCTTTGTCATGGTTGACCATGAATGGGTGAACTTCATGTAGATGATGCCCATTTCCCATCTTTGAATCAAACATTAATACCATTTGACAGTAATAAATAACATTTATCACAATAGGGATCTACTAATGATTTTCCCACTAAGCTGGCTCATCAGAACCTATCAGCTGACAACTGCATAAATGAGATTAGCATAACAGCTGCCTATGACAAATGTATCTAAATCATTTTAATGCCAGCTAGCTCTTTGATCTCCCTATCACGTTGTTGCCAAAACTAAATCCATTTCTTGAAGATACATGTTGTTTATTACAGATACATGTGTATATTCCACACCATTATGTACTCTAGAGATTTCAGTAATTAAAAGAATTAAAAATACCGATTGGATACTGCCACTATAATGTAAACTTGCAACAGTACACTTCAGAGTAGCATTCCACTGCCTACTTAATTCCCCCCTCCCACCCTGAATTCTAGGATTCAGTGTTTAATAGCCGTGTGTTTCTCTGGCACAAACCCCATGTTTTAATGTAAATATGTGTATTAGCTTCTCTTTGTGAGTATTGCTTACAGAAGCATCACTTACATACAATTTAAACTAATTCCCAGTAATATAGGACTTGGTTCCATGCACACATCAAAGCAACAAATCATCGTGATTGTGTAAATACAAAAGTGACAGGGAAAGGAAAACTTGTTGGTAGAGCAACGTATTTGTCTTTTAATTATTATTACAAGGGAGGCCTATGAGACTGCCATACAAACTCACGAAAACAGATTTCAGCCTAAACTCAAAGCCAACAGCTCTCATTGCACCTTTGCAACAACAATTTCGAAAGCACTGTAACTTCCAAACACTTCAGCTGAAAGTCAGTGCACTCCTCTACCTAATTCAGATTGTCAGAGTTCTTTAGGTCCTTAATGATGAAGGTGGCTTCCTCGATGCCTAACACACAGCGGAAAAGATGCCCCCAGGTGCTTCAGAAAACACCAGTAACAACTCTTAGACTGACCCATGGTGCTTCAGAAACCAACAAACCAGATACACCATAGCACATGGGAGGGGGAAAAAAAAAAGGAGTAATAATAAAGATGCACTTTTCCCCTGTTTCCCTAAGATACTTCATAGCACCTTAAATTATAATTCCAAAAAACATTTATTTTCTTAACTAATCTAAAGATGTTAAGAAAATATGTCTATTTGGGTCTGTTGACTCAAAAACATTTCCACTGATTCACCTTAACTTGGATTAAACTTTTGATGTCTTCACTTATGAAGCAATATCAGGCATGCCTACACTTGAGTGCCCTTGATTTAAACCCCATCCAACCTTTGCTGGACTGCATAGCGTCATGCGCATCTATTTTGTAGTTTTGTAGAGATTAGCGTTGGTTTTCCCATCAGTGTTTTCAGGCGAGGTCTAAACAGAAACATTCATGACCATTTATACTTAAACCATCTTAATGGCCATTCTGTGAATCCATGGAAGGCAAGCTAGGTATCTATACTGCATTTAAAACTAAAATACATAACCATCTACCCAATCGGCAAAGTAAATTCTGGAACATGAATCTTTTGACTTTCACTGAGAACCGGTATCAAGTGGCACCAGAGCTCAGTTCTCCTAGAAGTAATACCAATTCATGGTGGAAAAGGTTTCTAAATTAATGTTTCTAAATTAAAAGTTCAAAGTGTTTTGCATAAGCATAGAAAATGTGCAAGTATGAGAACTAATGAGATTGTAGGCTGAGAACTGTTAAAGTATTCCAGTTATAGTGTTCTGCAGCAAATAACTTGTTTTCAATGCTGTTACATTCACAAGCACTTTGTTCTTTCTTGCATTTCAATTAAAATTCATGGGATGTTTTCTCCACATATTTTTCAAGTCTGCCTGCATTTTCCATATCTTAGAAAAATTTCTGGCCATTATTTTTCATGTAAAATGAACAGGATGTATGGTCTTTTGTCCAAGCCTTTTGTTTTGTGAAGCAGGCCATTTTTCATGGATGAAACTGAGGCAGACACTTTCAGTTTTGACAGCATTTCTTATCATTCCCCCCAGTAGCATTGTCACCTTTCATTATTTAATTTTGAAGTACAAGGAAGGCTGATTTATACCCATGATGTATAATTACAGGCAGATGGAGGGCTTGGAAAGTAGAAACACTGAATTAGGGCTTTAGTAAGAGCCTGTAAGCTTCCTGTGAAAAGTCCTCTCTGTGCCACCAGCTAAAAACAAAAAGCCAAACAATTTAAACTAAATGAATCCATGCTGTTGTAAGCCCTGAGTTAATGAAAGTGAATACAAAACTAATAAACTACATTGGTTGTGGTTGCAAGGTAATTTAAAATGATTTCAAGTGCAAATGATGAAATGTGTTTATATTAATCAAAATCATCTTTGAATGTGCCTATGGTCAAAAAGGCTTCTTTTTTTTTTTTAACCTCCACTTCACTTGAAATCACTTTGACACAAGTCCACTCTGCATTCTGAAGAGAGAAGCGCTTTCTGCAGTTCTTTCATATGATAATGTACAGTATATTTTCAGCTGCCTTTTTAAAGTTTAAACAAATGGAAGGCTTATTAGGAAGATATCATAATTACATGCAGCTATTTTACTAGCTCTTATCTGAAGCAAAAGCAAGCAATTAGTTGAGAACATAAATTCATTCAAGACACTTACTGAACATGAGGGAATAGACCAGCGGGAGAAAATAGGCCCATTTTACTGTTTCATCTTCCCTGTAGAAAGACAGTAAACTTATTCTAGTAGGTTTAACACTACCTACAAAATCATTCTTATATTTGAAAAATGAACTAATATTTCAGAAGACTTTGAGTCTGCTCAGCAAATGGCTATCCATACCAAAAAACTCACTTGAGTAGTCTTCGATGGAGGACAGCCGCTTTGGCAAACAGCAAGGAGTTGCTGCTCTAATAGATACGAACAACGTTACTGGTGCAAGTGGTCACCGGTTCAGTCCTCACCAGCAGAAGCATAAGCCCATTTTACTTTCAAATTATGGATCACTGAAAAGTAATCACTAATAAATCAACATAATGAGATTTTTGCTTCATGCTGAATGCAGAGACCAAATGGAAAATATTAGTGCTTATTCTATTTGATTTTTCTCTGCCTTATAAGCATTCAGTTCTCTAGTGCACCGATCACCGCATCCACCGTCCCCAAGCATCCACAACATTTCACATATGTTTAACATTAAGCACATGAATAGTTGAATAGAGCATTCACAAGCTTTAAAGTTAAGCACCCGCTTAAAGGTGATGGCATGGAAGGGACAACTTCAGGCCTAGAGCTGCCACTTAAGCTGTCACAGTGATGGTGCTGACATGCACCAGAACATGATTCTCAACCACAGCAATCACTCCCAGCACGTCAGAAACATCTACCCAGATGAAACTACTCTGAGAGGATGCAGCTGTCCAGACTTAAGGTGCACAGGGGCCTGGACAAATTGCTGACTCCAAAGGGAAGGAGCTGAACAGCACAGATGGGAGAAGACTGCACAGCAGCAGGGAGGATGAACAGGTTCTTCATGGAGATACTACTTCTCTATTTCCAACTTGAAGTCTAGGACATCAACATTTCTGTCATAAGGAAAAGTTGAAGGGGAGGAGGGAATAAAGTCTGAGATTTTCCATGGTTACTCCATTATAGTTGGATTTCAGAATGACTATAGTCCTTAACAGCCATTTCTCCTAGATATTCTACGATAATTCTTCAGAAAATGATAATTTTGGTAATAGGGAGCTCGCAGTGTTCATTTTTAAGTCCAAAATATATAAGTTACTTTCTATCCTAGCTTTACCTTTTATATTCCCATTTCATGAATAAAAGTCAATTAAAATAATTTAAAACATACAGAGTTGTCATTGTTTAATCCCAGTCAGCAATTAAGTACCATTCACTCCTCCCTTTTTGTTATGGGGGTAATCAGGAAAAAAAAAAAGTAGAAGAGTATTGAAAACAACATTTTTCCACTTGTACTGAGAGCATATGCATAGAAATGTCTCCCGTGTTTAAGACAACAGCTATATGCAAACCTTCTTTCTCTAGAAAGAATGGTAGAATATTTGTGCTGGAATTTGTTAATGTTTTCTAAACTGGTAGACATACAACTGTTTTTCTAGCAGAACCATTTGGCAGACACATCTTTCTGCAGTTGTCTTTGCTTGCAAATCTCAGTAATATTAATTCCATTTTGGAGAAACAGTCTAGTGATATTTTTTTTCCTCATCATCAATTGGGCTCTGAATGTTTCTTTTAATGAATGCAACATAATTCATGCGCAGTCACTACTGAACCCAGCAAATTCATAATTAGTGACAATTTTGCACCTGCTGCTATGGGTAGATGCTGTTCACTTTAATTTAACTTGATACCTTGATTATTCATTGGAAACCACGGGAGCTGTCGATTATCTTACGTTTCCTGAAAAGAACATAGCAGTCACAACTGGATAAACACAGGGGGAAAAAAGCATTTTCAAGAATTTTCTAGTAATCAAGACCCCAACCCAGCAATACACACATATTGTGTACCTATGTATGCACATCATGTTCAAGAACATCACCCTCAAGATGATGGCACTATTTCATGTACTTAAAACTAAACATGATAATAAGTTTAACCATATTTTTAAGTTAAGCATAAGTTAGTAGCTAAAGTTTTAGGTGTTATGCATGTTTTTTATGCAAGACATGATCCTACTGGAACGTGTGCCTGACTGTCTCCAATATCAATCCTACTACAAAGATATATTTGAGTTTTGAATCACAAATCTCCTGGGGTGGCTGGGAAAAGTTCTTTGTCATTGAAAGAAGGGACATATTACATACAGAAGAACTGAGCACAGGCATGCTAGATGCATGGGTATTCATGGCTACACTGATTTCCTTTTTCCTGCTCCTCCATATCCTACAGTGCTCAGAGGTATTACAGATGTCTGACCATTTAAACATGTTTTGGTTCTCTAAACTGATCTCCCAATAGGCTTACGCATTTTTGGGTTTTTTGTTTGTTTTGTTGGGTTTTATTTTTCCCTGGAAGCCTAAGCAGCGACAATTTCAAAGAGAGGAGAAAGAAGATGGATCTTGTGTGTATGGACACACAAAGTTTAACATAGCAGAACAAATCCTCTGCTCCCCTTCAGTATTTCACAAATCCAGAACATCAAAGGGCTTGCAAAGTTCCTGCACAGGCACTACAAGACAGAAGAGAGTATATTTGGAGCAGTGCCATTGGGCTTGTTTTATCGTCTAGAAAAAGCTGAAAAGGCACCAGAGACCATTCCCAAGAATGGGCTGGTATGTGGGAGGTTTCTAGAATCAATCCTGGATCAGCCATGAAACTGTGGTGCAGTAAAACACATGACTCTCTCTCAAAGTATTTTCAATTCTGCCTTACACTCTGGTATTCAAAAACCTACACTCGCACACAGAGGACAGTACTAGCTGATGACTCCACCCATCAGAAGTTATCAGGGTCATGATTTCCCTGTGGTTTTTTTTTTTTTTAATCAGTGATAATAGTGTTTCCTGCCCTATCAAAGCATCTTTGTTTTCCCTATTGCGTAGTATTATCAAAGAATCCTTCTTCCCCCCCCGACACCTCCCTTTTTTGTTCTGTTTGGAAGTGCTGCTGCACCTGCTGAACCTTTTAGAAAACTTAGTTTCAATGTTATTGTATGACTTGGCCTAGCCAATAATGTTCAGAAATTACTTTGCTATTAGGCAAAAAGATTAAAAAATGAGACACTTGGTCACTTCGTCACTTCAGCTCCCCACATTCCCAGACATTACACAATAGATAATATTCCACACCACGTACTTGAACAGCATCTTGCTACAAAGAAGATTAACTTCTCTTATTGCCTTACTGATGTTAAAGTCTAGTTTCTGCATACTGAAACAGTCCAGTACAATCGCTACAGACTAGAAGGAGATGGTTCTGATCATCCCACTTTGATACAGGCAAATCACAACCTCGTGCATTTTTTCTGAACTCTCCAGCCACACTCTCAATGTCTTTCATCAGTGATTTAAGTGGCATAGTGCCTGCCATTTAAGGTACTACTACGGAACCGAAAACGTCATTTAAATATTTTAAATCATATCCCTTTCCCCAAGTATAACCAACAAGCTGGAAGAAAAAAAAAAAAAAAGAGCATTTCTAAGCTACTTTATCTGGCTGATGGACAGATGTGGAACCAAAATAATGCAAGAAATAAGGTGCTCACTTGGAAACGGTGCATAATCTTCCATAGTACAAATTACATTTAAGACTTTTCTGGGTTTTATGGTATGCTTTATATTAAAATTAATATGCTAGGTCCTCTTCATTCTGCTCCAAAATCAAGGCAATGACCAACACAGCACTGCTAAGATTCTTCTTTCATTTGACCAAGAAAGCCATACAGTGTATACAGACACTGTTTCAGCTGCATGACTTCGTGTATTCTGCTCTTTGGGGGATAAAACTCTTTGCAAGAAAAGTTAATATAATAAACTGTAGAGCCAAAAATACAGGACCACGTTGGTATTTAAAAATAAATTTCATTTTCCTGACTCAGCTTATATCCTTAATAAGCAGTCTAATGACTCTCTAGATGACTGACATTAGAATTATCATAAACTGAGTTCACTATTAGAATATTCATGGAAAATGCTATCACTTTATAATTATACAAATATAATGGGAATTAGTCAATAAAGAAATGCATATTCAAGAATCCTTCAAATACTAAATAAATCTATTTAAGTAGTACAGAACTATCAGCATACATGAGCACTCTATGATCTTTTTTATAAATTATCAATTCTGGGATCTCTACATTAGGAAGAGTGTCTAATTCTTGAACAGATAACGGTGTCAACATCAATAAGGGACATTGCTCAGGACCACTACCTCCTACTAAACTAGTATAAGGAACTTAATCTAGGCCATTAAATTCACCCAGCATGTTATTTTAGCCACAAGGCAATCCTTTCTGTGACAATACGATCGTGTGAAGATAAACTGAATTTGCCCTCAACAGCTGTCTATACCTCACAGGCAGCTAATGAAGCCCTTGTACACCACCAAGATACATACTGGGTATGCTGGACACCTACGGAGGATTTTATGTTGAGTGTATCAGTGTAAAACAACATTTGCCCTGTGGCTTCTTCCAGCTAGAATGAAGCTAGGTTGGGCATGCAAGCCATGCTCCAGTCAGCTGCTCATGACAGCTTGCTTCCTTCATGAGCCCTTGTAGCAACCTAATCCTCCTCCTGAAGCAAAGCCACAGCATGAGATTTACACTACAACATAGCCAATGTAAGTCTAGGGCAAGATTCCTAGATTAGCAATCCCCACACATATACTCAAGTCTATGAAGATGGTTTCTTCTACAAGACAGACGTTTCTTTAGCTAGAAAACTCACAGCTACTACAACAATGCTTTTCAGACAGTCATGAGATCCATTACACTAACTGTGCTTGAGAAGTTCTACTGGTTTTCTCAGAGCAGTATTTGGGACCTTAATATAGCATAGCTAAAACTTGAGGAAACAAGGAACTATGCTTGCAGAATATCAATTTAATAAGTATCCTTGACAGCAGGTTGTGCGTGCATGTTGGCTCAGCATTAGGAATTCAAGTGTCACATAGAAAATAAATTTGCATCTTTTAGTATTCCGTTTCAAAGGATGACTATAATGAAAACAGACTCACTGAATACAAAAGAAAACACCAGAGAACAGGACACTTGCTCTTTAAGCTTCTAATAAATCTATTTTAAAGTGTTTTCTGCTGACTCAAGGACTGACAATATGGATTAGAATTCAGTTTTAGCATGCACCAAAAGCAGCCGTGAATATCGCATCTTCAATTCTGTCAAGATGCTAGAATTTAAGCTCACTTTATTTCTGATCTGGACTATAAACTATTTCAAAGGATTACGAAACTCCTCAGGACATAGAGAAATCACCATCTTTGTTGCTGTAATATAGCCATGAATCTGTCCTCATGAGAAATATTTCCAACCATTTTCAATCATGTAAACATGTGTCAATGGTTCAAACCTATGGGAGAAAAACAAGCTGCTTCTCCCACCTCATCTGTTGTTCAGAAAGTTGCTGCTTTGTCTTCAGAGCTCTGCTGATGCTGCTTTCAGCAAGCCAGTACTCCATTGTTATAGCCTGTCTTTTCATATGCCTCTAGGGACTGAAAGGATGGTGCAGATGGTAAACAAACATGCTTTATGGTCTTTCAGCTTAGACTGAGAAATTCTGATCTGCTTTTCATTTCTGGAATGCAACTAAGCAAAGAAATTACTCAAATATATTATCAAGCTGGTTCTCAGTACTGTACAACTATGACTGTAATATCTGGCACAGATATTTCTCCCCTCAGTCTCAGAAAGCTGACAAGTTTAAAAAAGATTCATTATGTACCTAAATTTCACCAAGGTATTTCATTCTGCTTACATGGTATAGATACAAGCCGGAGCTCTAACAAATTCAATTTTAAAAACTTGAAGCTTCGTATCATATACGCCCTATTCACAGAAGGGGCATAGTATACAGGTCCTGAATTTGCGTAAACCAGTCCAGTCCACAGCTTCAACAAAGACAAAATAGACATACTTCCTTATGCATCCTGTAGCTAGCTCATCTGAGGCAGTTATTGCTGAGAAGAAGCTGTTCTCAGTCCTGTCTAGATCACCTTCAAAGGCAATGAAAAACAAATAAACACTGAATCCTACCAACAACTACATACCTATCTGACCAACATAGATCTTAGGAGTAATCATAAGTAGTAATTAGAAAGAAACAGAGGTTTTGGTCAAGTATAACATTTTACAGAAAAACATAGCAATGAAACAAGAAAAGACTCAGTTCATTTAAACTACTATTGGCAGGATAACAGATCTTAGATAATTGCTGCAACATAGTACATGGTTGATACCTGCTACATGGTGTAACAAGCAGCACTGAAAATGGGCAGCTTCCTGGACAGGCTGGTGCTCCTTATCAACAGAGTGCTGGCATAGAATCTAACTTTATCTCCAGTCCTTTGGAGATCCTTTCATTTGAAACAGATTCAGAAGTGTAACATGGAGCAAGGTCATGTCCCTAAATCCTTGCACTTTAGGATGTGAGGAGGACAGCCACAGCATTTATACAGCCTACAAAAATAAGGAGTATTTGCTGAAAAAGATACAATGTATATATTTCTGTAGAGTAAACTAGCTTAGTCCAAAGGGTAAATGATCCTTTGTACCCTCCTTAGAAGCAGTCCAGATGCCCAGAAGGCTACATACCATAGCTGAAAGCTAGAGAAGCTGGAGAAATTACTGCCAACACATTTGTTGCCTATTTTTCCTTATACAAAATTTCTCCATGAGCCTCCAGGGACTGCAATTTTGTACACAGTTGCTCACTATCCAAAGTTGATAGCACCACTCTCAATACACACAGTGTTTTGCTTATAAGGATTTTCTCATCCTACATCCAGGTAGTCTAGAAATGTTTTCAGATTAATAAATGCCCAGAACAAACTCCTGCTATTCAGCCTGGGCACTGGAGTACTCTTACATGAAAAAGGTAAGGTTTTCGTTATACTACTGTTAGCTTTCATCTTATATTTATCGCCATGTCTTCAATTTCATCTCTAAATTACAGAGCTAAGACTTTCTGATAGGCACAATTGCTGCTCCTCAGTTACTGCCTCCTGTCAGTCCCTGATCACTGCATGACTTTTATTCATCACAGCTTCAATTTATTCCTTGGACAGAGTGACCAGGGCCTGGAAAAAGGCAGGGGAGACAAGAAAAGAAGATTGCTATGGTTAACTCTTTAGGGAAGTAAAGAAAAGAAACTGTTACATTTAAAACATGTTCATCTAGCACAAATCATAATATTTGAATAATAACTAGTACACAAAACCTGACCGTTACTTTGTTGCCTGACACATTATTCTGCAAACATTCATCTCCTGCTTGGTCCTTTTACAAGACGGCTTTACTGTAAAACCATACAGAGAGTCACTGCATTTCTCCGTACCTCCTACCAGCGTACACAAGTGTTCTAACTGCACCCACGTGTTTTTATAATACATAGTCACATAGGCTAAAGCCATTCTTACACCTCCATGAAACCCATCTCAGCATTTACACCATTTGAGCAGAAGCTACAGGAGAACCCAAGAACAGGACAGCAGTAAATACCCATTCACATCCTCCATTCCCGCCTCGTGACCAGTGGGAGAAGCACTCAGTGCAGAATTTTTCTGCAGTGGGCACAAGAAGCTGATGAAGCTCATGCTTTCACAATCTTTGCTGCAAGCATGACTGAATGCCCTGAAGTGCCTGTACAGCAGTTACCCCTCTGCAGCTACCCTGTCACCTCTGTCCCTTGTAACCAAGTGAAAACCTTTTTAAGACTGGTTCTGCGCAAAAAGGATCATAAACACACACTGACTCTCTGGAAGGAAGCGTGATTAAAGCTGTCTATACATCTTCATAACAGACATGACCGAGCAACATAATGTCAACATTTCATAAGATGTAAGAATCCTTTGGCAAGTGAGTCATAGCCTTTAGTGCCCAAAATACATATATATTTTTTTCTGGTCTGAATTTAACTCTTATCATCAGAACTTTTTAAGTATTACTTAAAAAACTGAAGAAAAAATCTGACAGGCGCAATTAAAATATTCAAGTTATGCATTAATGTAGCAGTACTTTGTAATAAGTATGACATATACAAGAGTTCATCCACCTCAAGAGCAAAGCACACGTACTGCCATGGATACTGTCTGCAACAGAATGCAGAAGCAAGCTTGCAACTTGTTGCTAAGTTGATTAAAATTTTTATCATACTCAGTGCTCGTTCTCCACTAATAAAAGCTCCAAATCAAACCTCTTTCATTAATTTGTGCTAACAGCAACAATTAACAGGAGCTGGCCTTTGTTAAGAAGCTTCCTGTGAAAGACAAATCCTTTAATGAACATGTAAATAACTCACAAACCACAAAAATGACAACACCAAGCAGACATCACCTGTGCAAACATCACAGCAAAGAAAAGGAACAAAATGAAAACCAAAATATAAACCTCACAACTCTACAGAACTAAGTGGCAAGACACTCGGCCACTTCACTTATTCACAATCAACAGACATTGTTTGCCTTTAAACTGATGATTAAAAACTACATTTTTTAATTATTACATGATCACCAATTGTTCCATTTCCTAGAAATACAAAGAAATCTGACAGTATCCACAAGCTTAAACGCAACTTGCAATAGGAACAGTGAAAAAATGCAGTTCATCATGCAGAAAACTTAGGCCCCCAAATACCCGAGATGTTCAATGGATCAGGAAATCAGTGCCTACACAGAGTGGTTACAGTACGTACACTAGAGACTCTTCCTGACTTTGCACAAACAGTAAAACTGCTGCAAGCATTAAGCCTGGTAGGTATCATAAGTAAAGGTGAGGAACCAGTGTAAAACCCAGAACTGAGAAACATGTTCTCACTGCAAGTGCAAAGAGACAGGAACTCCAATAAGCAGACAAGTGGCTTACACATTTTTTAGAAGTCCTGACTGGGAGCCAGCCCTTGCATGAACTTCTCTGCAACATCCATTCCCCAGAGCCCAAGACCTGAATGTAAGAAAAAAAAAATCTTACTTGCATCCAAGGCTGAAAAGGAAAAATCCCAACAGGTCTACACTTGGTTTTTTTGTTTTTGTTTGTTTGGTTTTTTTAAATTGAGACAGGTGGGGGAAAGGGAATGTTCCTAAGAGTTTGAACCTTCTGCTACTCAGAAGTTGGAACAAGTCTGTTACTGTAAACTTCACGTTACTAGACTTAGTAGCAAACACTAGCCTTGGTGAGGATGGAGGGATACTGAAAATCAGCTGCTGCAAATGGGAAGGCAAGTACTGGATGTTACCCTACTTAAGTCCATCTTGGGTTTCTGGGGCATAAATTCCTTTCCTCCAGTCCCATGAGGTGGGAACTGCATTTATTTAGTCTGAAATTAGTGTTTTATTGATTACATGATAACAACTCAGAATGAGCTATTATTGTGCCATGGTTTAGCCCTAGCCAGTAACCCAGCACCACACAGCCACTTGCTCACCACAGCCCCTTCCCCAGAAGGATGGGGAGAGAACTGGAAAAGATAAGTGAACATGTAGGTTGAGAAAAGAACAGTTTAATAATTGAAAATAAAATAAATAAAATAATGATAGTGATAATACTAATAATAATTACAATATGGAATGAAAATATTATTACTGATAATTATATGCAGTAAAAAAAGGAAAAGGGGAAGAAAAACTAAATAATAGAACTGCTCATCACTAGCTGAGTGATGCTCAGCCCATCCCTGAGTAGCGATTTCCCTTCCAGCCAACTGCCCCAACTTATTTACTGAACATGACATTTGATGGCATGAAATGTCCCTTTGGTCAGTTTGGGTCAGCTGTCTGGGCTGTGTCACCTCCCAGCTTCTTGTAGTGAAGAAGGTGGGAACACAGGAGCAGTATCAGAAACTGAAAAATGTTTATACCAACTTGAGTTGATATAAACACTCCTTAGCGCCAACTAAAACCAATAGTGTGTTATCAATATTCTTCTCAGCACAAATCCAAAACACAGCCTCATACCAGCTACTGTGAGGAAAATTAACTCTATCTCAACTAAAACCAGCACAACATTTTCTTTTGCCTTTAGAGGCTTAGTAGGCCCTCATTTACCTAAGGTAGTTACTAAGATTTTCTATTGCTTTTGTTTACATCGTCTACTGATTCCGTTTAACTGCTTATTATGGATTTCCCCAGGAAACGTATGTATCTCTAGTTTTCTTGAAAAAATACACCAAGCATTTATGTAAGCACTCCTGGCATGTATTTTGTCTCCTGCTGATTTGTTTTTGTTAGGTGACTGTTTCTATTACTACTGAACTTGGAGACAGTCTAGGGTTGTTATTCTTCTCTGTCTTGCTGATGTTTAGCAGTATCAATACATTGTCCTTACTGCTTCCCTCAAGGAAAATATCAACAACTAAGCCTTCTCCATCTCCACAACCCTGAGACAGATAGGGGTCAGAGGAGAAATTGCCAGGAATGTCACTACCAACTGTAGGTTTTGGAGCTAAAGATTTAAGATAGTGACTATAGGTTGTCTGCACTTCACAACAGGACTATAAGAAAAGCCCACAAACAGTGTTTGCTTCAGAATCGCTGATTTCTAAGCATTCACAAGTTTTGAACTAGCTGTTTTCAGGCAATTCCTAAATTCTAATTTCAAATGAAGGATTATAGAGTTTTCAGATCAAAGGCCCTCATTGCCACTCGATTTTTAACAAGAGGGTCTCACCCAGACTTCAGTGTATCTAATGTTTCAGGGCTTATCAATTCACAGAACTCCACAGGTCCTCCCCTCCTCGATAAACGGTATGGTCACTGTAAGGCTGACTTCATTCATCCCAGCTCGGTACCCAGAGCACCGAATGCACACAGGGCATTCAGCTGCTCCGAGTATACAATTTCACATACACGTGGTGAGCTCAAAGCTGTCCTAGGAACAAATACAAAGGTGTACACAAATGAGATAGGTATGAATCCAGCTGCATTCCGAAACAGCAGAGTATAAAGTTTCCCTAGTTTGCAGGCATACAAAGGCCTTCTAACCCTTCCCAACAGGGACCTTACAGACTGTGCATACACGCAAACACTCGAGAACGTGTTTTCCTAATTAAGGACCCAGCAAGTTCAAAAATAAGGCATGAAAATGTGAGACTGTGGAGACCACGAAGAAAGAAACTGAAACACCTACAACCCCTCTTTTCTACAAGTAGTTTTTACTCAGCCAACATGCAACCCACCACATGTGTAGACACACAGCTCTGAATGGATTCCCAGCATAACTGAAAGACAGCAGTAGGTGTGACAACAGCAAGTGCCAGACACCATCGAAACAGCAGTACTTCAGCCAGGTATCACACCCTCACAGCTCACCCACCCCACAAACAACGTACCAGGATCTGGCAGCTTCTGCCTACCCAGACGTGCACACATCCACCACCAGGCCTGCCTCAGGCTGCTTTCCTAGTTTTCTTAGATATATCTATCTGGTGTGCCTATATATCCAATTTTTTATACATGTAAACAAAACCACACACATCGACACACTACGCTTCTATCACAGTCACCTTCCTTTCCATCCCCTACAAGCTAATCATCTTATGAGGTCAGCTTTTTCCTCTGTGTTTCCTCTTAAATTGAAACTACCTCTCCAAAGTTTCAGTCTTCAAAACCCCCACTCCCTCTTTGGGAACTGGGGAAGGAGCAACTCGCCCTCAGAAGCCCCCAGTCAAAACCAATATTTAAAAGTGCACCTTTTCTATTCCCATAGAAAAATTGGCAGCAGTTATTTTAGGTCCAGTTTACCTTTAATACCAATTTTGTGTAAAAGAAGGACAAAGGTAACTTGCAAAAGGTTATTTTAATAAAAAAAAAAAATCACTTCATGATTGATCATTATACATATCATATTGCAGCATAGGATCATACCTAATACCAGCATGAGAGAACCTGTAATAGCAATACGAGGGCACTGCTCAGGGGTTGAGTGTGTAGAAGGAATAACTATAATGAAAAAGGTGGAAAAGAAAAAAATCATAGAAGAAAGGCCACAATTAGGGATACCTTTTGAAATGAAAGAATAAAGACTCAGAAAGTGGTATATTTAAGTACTTTTAAACATGTTTGAAACTTTTATATCCCGCTCAAGTCCCAGTTTTTAATGACACCCCACAGATGAAAAGGGAACAGATATAATTTTAAATGAAGAATCAGGGGAGTACTTGAAAATCAGGAACATTTGAGGGGGTTTAGGCAAAAGCATTTAACAGAAGTCTTTGGCTACAAAGGTTGAAAATGGCTTTCACATATAATATCAGTGTTGAAATAGCTGTAATTTTACCTGTATCTTTCATACAAAACCTGTGCAAGCAAAGTCCTATTGATCTAACAGCTAAAATGTATACATCTCACTAAAACAAATATTGTGCGTGTATTTCTAAATTCATTTAGTGTCATAAGAACGTGCCACAATTACTCATAGCAATTATACAAGACATACTGCAATTTCAAATTACACTGAAATAATACACACCTATTTATCAGTTCAGCTTCTAATATTGTCCCACTTATTTGCTTCATGAAAACTGTACTTTAGATAGTGTATGTTCCCATGCTTTTCGACAGGTATTTCATTGGAAACGTGCTTCGCATTCATTAGAATACAGCAGAGGCATGTAGTGCATAATCTACAATTCTTATAAGGCAAAGGGCATCTCAGAAAGAGGTATTTCAATAGCAAATTGAGCTGGAAGAAAATGTGTCAGTTCAATTCACAAAAGTGAAGAGATTTCATTTTAACCTACTTATCTCAATTCTCCACGAGCAAGATTTAAGAATGGTTGGGACATAATTTTACAGATTTAACAATAAACCTACCAGTAAAAAACTAGATTCTCAAATGCTAAGCACTGAAAACCAGCTCTCATGGAATTATTTATCAGTACATTTTAGAAGATCTGGGTTCTTGGAAGTTGTGCCCCTACTGTAAATTATGACATCTGAAAGTAAACTTCTCCACCAACCTCAGGGTTTTGGAGATAGAAACTTAATATCAGAGTTGAAAACTTTACCAGTAAAAGAAGCAGCAATTTCCAGTGGTAATATCCAGCATTGTTCATAGTACTGCTCTCCTGTTAAAAAAAAAAAAAAAAAAAAAAAAAGGCAAGTATGAGTGAGAGCAAGCAAGAAAAATAATATTTATCACAGGTTAAAAGAAACACTGTCCAACTTAAGTCCATAAATGATTCCTTCTTTTGCATAATCAGCTCATCATGCAAATTCCCTAAAACACCAAAACCAGTCAACTGAAGTGAAATTCAGTAATAACCCTGTGATGAATTGATTGATTTATCTATCGTCTCTAAATGTTGCAGGCTGGCTGATACGGGTAACATCCCCAGTTGTCTGCAGTTACCTCACAGCCAGAACCCCCGATGCAGGTGTGACATTGACAACTGCTACAAAATACGGTTCTTCTGCCTCTGACGCTGCAAATCCACTTTAACTTGTCACAGAGATCTAATACAGTTTGTTTGCCAAATCAATACCTTTGAAACATTTGCTCCTCTCTGAGGTTTAGAAATGAATGCCTAGACCTATGTAATTTCTTAGAGAGAAAGTTCTGTCTGCTTTTTAGCAGAAGCCAATCCAGTATGATTTCAAAGCACAAAAGAAAATAGATCCATAGCAAATGTCTTTTGGCTTTATCCTATTGAAAACTGATTTACTATATGGGCTAGTTAAACATCCTGTATTTGTGTCGTATTTAAATTAGACGTTATTCCCATTCCCAGTATAGCAGAATGAAACATAACCCAACACAACTTTGCAAAATGCATTCAAAGCCTGTAAGAAATACGGTTTGTGGCTGTCATGCTCATCCTGCGTTTACTGCTCCGTGGTTTTATTGTACATGCTTCTGTAGTCTGGCAGTTGCCACTCTTCACTGACTGACTGAAGTGTTTAGTTAAATGAATCTCTCGTTTGATCAGGCATAAGGCCTTGAAAGACACAAGCAGAACTACACTGGTATTAAATATAGGAAGGCAGGAAAAAAGTACTTGACTACACTCAGCTCTTCAATATATTCACCTACAGTCTCACACAGATGAACATGCACCATGCACTCTGAGCTATTCTGCCTATCCACTCTGAAAACCAATTTTTCTTGGAATGATTTTTACAGTGTCTGATAATTAACTTTTCGGGTGCTTAACCATCATGCTGTCCTATCTTCCAGGTGTTATGTTTTCAAAATGTCAGTAAACTCAGGGGATGGAGTGTCAGTGACTACACAAACACCACACTGCTCCTCTCAGGCTGCAAGCACACGCAGGCCTACATTTGCAAACAATGGATTTTCTTGCTCCATGGTGTCACATTCTGTGATACGAAATACCGCTAACACAGCCTGAAGAAAAGTTGGAAGGGTACTGAAACCTAAACCAGGAAAGACTTAGAAACACCAAAGTTTCTCAACTGAAGACCTTAAGATTTTGCCTTTGTTTTGGTAAACAAATAAAAATTGCAGGATCTATGGAAGCAAACTTTACAATGCATGACCTAAGGTGGAAAGACATTCTCAGAAGCTGATTGGAAAAAAGCAAATTAAACAGGGATTAAAAGACACAAGATTCAACAGAGGAGGCAGAGCTTGGAACACCACAACGGTCATCCCAGCTCCGTCATTATTATCATGTGGCCTCCGTAAAGTCACTTAGCCCCCACTGGAGAAGCAGCTTTACTCTCTGTGGACTATCTTCCCGGGTACCAGTTTTTAACTTAGCCAGAACTGGTGCAAAGTACACGCGGTGTAATCGGTATGTTGCTATACTTGTCCCAGAGTTTCAAGCAATGCTATTTTGTGCACGTTCTGCTGTTGGAAGAATGTGGGGAAAAAAGCAGTCCCAAAAGACTGAGATTTTAAACGCATATTTAGCACTACTAGATACACATATTTTAAAAGATATCCCACAAGGATCAGCTCTCTTGAAATTCTAGTCACAGTTCACATTAAGCCAGCCATTGTTTTCTATTTAATAAAAGAATTAGTTGAACTCAAGAACTGTTTGTAAATTTAATAAAAACCCCTTCTGTAAAGGAATAGTATTTATCACTATAAGTGTAGGTCTTGACAAGTCTAAATTGCAGTCTTTGATAGGTTTCCCCCCCTCCCCCTTTCCATTGGGAAAAACAGAATGCTAAAGGAAAGGTAGAGACAAAGTTATTAGAAAAGCCTGGCATTGTGTCATTCCAGAATGTGGTTTTGCTTCGATTCTCCAAGCTGTGCCTTTTTATTGTAGCATTGATTATAAGCCTCTATGATTATGTGATCTGTGTTTTCTTTCACCACACAGACCACCTAGCCCACTGAAGACACTTGTATAGCCTGTGGATTGCTTATAAAAACCAGACTTTGTTTCCCATGCTGCCAAGTTACAAAAAACAGGTACAAATTTAACAAACACTCTTCCTCTTCCCAGAAGAAGCAGAGAATTTACAAAGTATCATAAACACTGGACCACAGTTAGCTCCTTCTACAGCTTAAATAGTGATACAACTGTAAAGATGTATGAAGGTCTTTCAAGACCAGTGGAAACCCACAATACAATCATCCATTTATACACAGTCTAAAAGATAAACTTTCCCCTCCCTGTAACTATTAAAAACTAAACAGGTCATTACTTTCCATCTCCTATTATGTGCATCTTTTTTAGTCTTTCAAGAATGAAAAGATGAACAACAGACTCAATTCCTGTGGTACTTCACAAGTCTGGACACATGAGTATGCATTGTCCAACCCCTCATGAAGAACAGATTTCAACACAGTCCTATAACATATTAACAAGAAATATGATTAACTGAACGCCTTTTATAAGCTGTATCTTTATGTATATATACATTCATATTTTATTACCTGAAAGTAAACCATAGCTCAAAAAGGTGACAGAAAAGAGAGTAAGTCAAGGAACAGAGGAAGCAACTGTCAAAGGTGCTACTGGTTCATCAACACAGAATAAACTAGTAATTTATGTCAGGTGAAAACAACCTCAGCAACTTCAGCTCACCACAAACTAAATACAGCATCCCAAAGGAGTCAGTGGAAATATCCTGCTGAATTCAATGAGAATCTTGTGTTTCTCACCACATTCTCTGAAGAGGAAATGGTTTTGAGTAACACTTTATCATGTACCTCAGCATTTACCAACAAAGCCAAATGGAAAAAAGTATAAAAATATTTAAGCACACAAAAGTTAAAACATGGTCTTCCTATTAAAAGCTTTTAGAGATTTTTACACCCATCCTGCTCAGAGGTATAGCACATGAACCAGATGAACATTAAAAAAGGAGTATAAAGTAAAAAGTGGAACATAAGGACATGCTACTAATTTGTTGGGGGGCAGGGCCTATGTTTGCTTTTTAGGATCCAATAATGGAATAACAAACATGCAAAATTTAAATACAGGATCTTTGTTCAAAAACACTCGCAACTGCTATTGTGATAACACAAAATGCAAATATGCTGGCTGGATGGCAGCAGGAGATGTAGTTTTCCCATACCTCATTCAAATGTATATTCCCAGATCCGCAGACAGAGTTCACATAGGTAGCTCACCTCCAAAAATTAGAACAATAAAATAATTTAATTATACTGTAAGTTTTATCAGTAGGACTAGGTGCAACCGTATCCAGGGAGAAAAATCTTTTGAAAATTGTGTTTAAAGTTCCTTGTGAAATACAGCCTTATTATGAAATCCCTCTTGTTCTCAAGATATAGAACATTGTGCCCACTCAAATGTTCAGAATTACAGCCCACAATACCATTCTGTTTGCAATATAGACTTTCTGGCACATTCAATTTTTATTTTAATTATTTTATTCTGGGGAACAGAATGGTCAGATTTATTACCAAGGTGGACTCCAAAGGCAATATTATTATAGTTCTAACAGGTGAATAAACCAATACATTTCTTCAAACCATAAAGCAACTAACTGCACTTGGAGAAAATAGATCTGAAAAGCTGAAGCAGAAGAGTTCAGAGGGGAGTAACAGCCTCATTCCAAGAGCAAAAAGGCTGTATAACACAGAAAGAAAATGGATGATTGTTTCTAAATGTCTCCTCAGGTTCCAGAACATACCAGTAATCTGAATTAGGCGAGATTACATTCTAGTCTTGATCCATAAAATAATTTTAGTACTCTTATACTCAATTTTATTTTTTAATCTTCATTTTCACCCAGTGACATAGGGGTACAGACGTAAATGACAGGTCAAAATGTTGGTCAAAATTATAAATGACAATAAATATTCCTTGCTCAAGTTACTCAATATCTTGAGTAAAAAGACAAAGGAAAGGATGACAAACCAGTAAATAATATTTACGTGCTTTTATCCCATTCATGTATGACTTAAAAAAAAACAGCATGAAATCATTTCATATGTTACGCCATCACAACATTTGATACATCACAAATTGAAAATACACCTTCACCACCTCAAAAGAGATGGATACCTCATAATTGTACACATCAGTAAAATGGAGCCACTTCTGGATTGGAATACAGCAGCAATTCAGTTTTTACGACAGGACATTAAAAATTACTGCTATTCATTCCAAATTGCTGTAGGTAATTACAGAACTTAATTGCAGAGCTGGAAATACTCCAGATATGAAAGGTGCTAATACCTTTCATCTACCGAAAGTGACATGCTCTCTAATGATTCTAAGTATTATCCACAAGGCTTTTCATACAGTACCCTCTAGCTCTATGATAAGGCACAAATTCATGGCCAATTTGAAGAGAAGAGCAATGCACTTAACAATATCATTAACAACTGTGAGGAGAATTTGCTTTAAGGTGTTTCACCTCAGTAGATGGAACATCTAAACACTTGAGCCGATAAGGGTATTGCAGCCTGGAGTACATACCTGGGTAACAATGCCCTTCTAGTGAAGATATGTAAGTAAATATAGCCTGAAATGAAGCAAGCAAATCAGCAAAGCTACCCAGCCTACGCTGGAAATACGCAACTTAAAATAGTCTTTACACTCCCAGTCATGAAGGAAACCCATTTATGCCTCTTCAGTCGTTCAAAAAAAAAAAAAACCAACCACATTGTAAGTACCAAAAGTCATGATTCTCCTGTAATTCCTTCAAATTTGTACCATAACTCTGGACAATGTCATCCACAAATGGTAACATGCTGTTATGTTACACTGACACAGACTTTCATTGGTCATGTTCTGATGACCTGTAATAGCAGTAAATCACTACAGAGATATTCTAATGGTAAAAACAAACAAAAAAAACCCACCAAAAAAGAAACAACACACCAAAACCAAACAATGACAATACTTTTAGATTTCATGAGGTTTTGGAATTTAAACCAGTTGTTTCATGAATAAGAAAAACTAAGCTTTGTACTTATGGATGATTAGCCTCACATGAGTATTTCCAAACAGCTGTCAGATTATATCAAATTTAAGCAAAATTTGTCTCCTTCAGTGTTATTTTCACCATTTTTTCTACTACCAACCAATCTCAGAACTCTTATGTATCTCCCAGTTTCAATACAATCTCAAACTCATCCAATCCTTACTAGTTCTCACTCTATTGCTTATCCATATTTACATCCCAATTTTGATTGACATTGGATTTGTCATATGAGTCCTCAGTCTTCTTCCTAAGTCTGTTTCACTTGCCCTTTTCATGGTTTTCATCTTCTTTCTTCCTCAGCCTCGTTACTTCCACCGTTCTTGCACTATGTCTGGCCTTGTGGTTCTGATTACAGGTCTCTCTCTGGCCTTCTTTTAAGGCCAGTATCCAGTCTTAACAGGCAGGACTGATAGCACCAGATGTCATTTTTTTAATGTAGTAGAAAAGCAGCAAGTTATGGTGGCTATAGTTTCCATAGCCTCTCCCACCCCTCTAGTGCCTGAAAAATTTGTGTTTCTCAAGCTGGAGTAACGTTCTCATATACTAGTTAATTCACTTTGGAAATCCCTGTGGAAACAACTGCATCAGAAATGGTGTGGCCAGCAGGACTAAAGTGGTTGTCCCCCGGTACTTGGCATTGGTGAGGCCACACCTATGAATACTGTGTTCAGTTTTGGGTCCCTCACTACAAGACAGACATTGAGGTGCTGGAGTGTGTCCAAGGAAGGGCAACGAAGCTGGGGAAGGGTCTGGAAGACAAGTTCTGTGAGGAGCGGCTGAGGGAGCTGGGGGTGTTCAGCCTGCAGAAGGCTCAAGAGAGACCTTGTCACTCTCTACAGCTACCTGAAAGGAGGTTGTAGCAAGGTGGGCGGGTCTCTTCTCACAAGCAATAGGACAAATGGGGCTTACTGTCATCAGTGAATTGACAAGCTTTGCTGTGGTGTGAAAGATCAGGAGCTTGGAGTGGAACTTATTCCAGGAACTGTGTGGTTAAAGTTCTGTGACACATAGATGATAAAGACAAAGTATGTTTCACATGCACATTATTAACCCTTCTGTCTGATCTGTCTGACCAAATCACTTTGAGGCAGCATGCACTAGAGAAAATTAAATAAGAATTGTGAGATGCAACAGCAATTTCTCTATGCTCCTTAAGCAAGTCCTCCCAGGATGACTCAAGGCCATCTATTGCATCAGGCACACCATTCAGATTTGTACATCCAGTCACATCCTCCCTGTAAACCTTCAGAAAAGAGAGACTCTTCCAAAAGAAGATGTGTGACCTGCCTGGCCAACAGAATGGAATTGTGTTGAACTGGCAGAATCATAATTTTAAAAAATACAGGAAATAATGTGTACAATGAAGCCTCACACACATTTCTATCTACAAATTAAAACTCATTGAGTAGTAATGGTGAATGCTAAACAGGCCAAAGTAGAGAAAAACAGCTCTGGAATTGGATCTGCTACACCTTTATGTTGAAATAAATGGTCAATATCTTAGCTTCTCTGACATCAGTAGAAAAGCTCCGATTGACCTATGCAGAGCATGGATTTTACCCAGAGTCCAATAGTGCATTAGGTCCCATTTGTCTTGAACATCACTGAAAGGATTATCAAACACTATTAAAAGTACCCTTGCTACAGACATGTTAAAGATGAAGTGTGGATGTATCTGACATGTCTGCAAAGCCAGATAAAGCCTGGTATTGCAGGAACCAAAACCAGAATTGGGCAATAATATCACAGAGACAAGAGCATCATTTGAGTATTAACACTTTAAGAGAAGGAACAACAACAAAAAAATACCAAAGTGCCTAAGAAACAGCTTTGTGAATCCTTATGTCACAGTTTAAAAAAAAAAAAAAAAGTAGCTCTTACTGCACACAGACAAGATCAGTTTAAGTACGAAACCAGGTATTAAAAAAAGTACTGACATGATCTTTGGTGAAATATTATTCAGATGTCAAACTAAGCCATGCTATGCTGTGTAACACAGAAAACAGGGAGTTCCAGGAAACTGAAACTTATCCCACTCCTTTTCACTGTCATTATTGTTTGTTTGAATGACAATGTGTCACTTCTTTATAGCAAAGCATATACTTGTCTCAGTGTTTCTCATTAAAGTATGCCTAGCTGAGAGCTGGCACAAAAAGGGGGTCAAAATTAAGTCAATTGAATTAGTTTGCAATTTATTCAAAACAATGCACTGTAAAGCTTTCTCAGACCTCTCCCCTGTAAGAAAGTTTTAAATTGCTTTTTTATTCTGATAACGTGGTTTTGTTTTGGCTGGTTTGTTTTGTTGGGTATTTTGGCGGGGTGTGTGTGTTCCCTTTTTCTTTTCCTCTCCAAATAGATTAGTCACTTTTATCATCCTGAAAACAGTATTATGTCTTCTAGCATTCAAGTCTTCACTACTCGAAAAAAAAACCAACCACGTATAATACATTATTGTGGGGTTTTGTGTAAGAACCTGAAGATTATTGATTGCCTCAAAGGATTGTGCAGTTATTTGTGTGATCTCAGTGTGAACAGGCAGAACACAAAACAACTAAACACAAAAAGAAATTTAACTTTTAACTGAGCTAACAAGCATACCTTAACACATCGTAACTGTAAATAACGTATCTTGGACAAACCATCACCAACGTACTATCAGATCAGCAAGTTGCAGTTAAGGTAATTTCTATTGATGACTGCACACATACACTAAGAAAAGGAAATACGGTGCGAGGGTACTGAAAGCTGGCAACAATTTAGTACAACATAAAAATAAATTTATATATGACGTGTTATGAAACAGAAAAGGATTTCATTATGCCACATTACCAAACTTTTATAAATATTTCTATCACTTAATGAGGACTATTTCTTTTGATGAGAGATCATGCTCCAGGCCAGTGTTGCTACAGTAGCCAAATTTACCACGGAAAAGATTTCTATCTTGGTACCTGAAAGTGCTTTTATATATTCAGAGTGCTAAGCAGTTAAAAATGTAAGACCAGTCTTACAAACTATAGTTGCTTACTTAAGTACTTCTGTTTCTACTTGTTGTCTATGAGTGCGCTCAAATGAAGATATTATACTGTAGTTGGATAACTAAAGGCTGCAACTATATCATTTACCTACAGCAATTTATTCGAGGTTTCATCATCATGCTGCTTTGAAGCTGAAAATGAAAGAGTTTACATTTAATGAAGACCATCTGAAGTGTCCCTATTGCAGCTGCAGGCTCTGTAGAAACTGTCATGCAGGAGGCAATATGCTGTATTGTAATGCAGATTTGCTTAAGAGTGCATCTGCAGCAACAAGATCATTTCCCATGGTCTTCACTGTATTTCTTCTATTATTCATAGAACACAATGTAAATGAAGCTATAAATTTTACTACACTCTAAATGTAGAAAGAAGATAATGGAAATTGTGAATTATGAATGAATCACTGTTATTGTGATTCCTCAAGGATTATGATGTAGATGATTAGATGCACGCAAAGACAATGTAGCTAAACTTCTTTATATTGATCTTGAAAAATGATCCTAAGAATATCATAATTATTATACAGAATTTATAGATTTGTTTTTCATGACAATGCCAAATACAACTAACCGTCAAAGGCAATTACATAGCAATGCTACCTAGGGGCAGGCAAGCATACTTGTATTTGGAATTACTGAGAAAGATAATAGCTTGCAAAAATGTGTTTCCCAGCTACCCACATGTGTTCTTTCACATTTAAATAAGCCACAGGCAAACTTTGTTGAATATTCTGTAGCGAGCACATTCAAATGCCAAGTAATACACAGTAAGATAGGGGCTTTTCTTTTTTGGAGGGTGGCTGAAACAAAATAGTTTCTTTAAATGAAAGAAGTATTCTTCTACAAATCGCACAATCAAAATACCTTAGTAGTATGAACTTGTCTTTGAGAGTTTTATCATGATAGCAAGAGACACTCATTATTATTCTTTCCCATTAAGAATAATTCTGTTAGCAATAGGATCAGGAACTGGCCTAGTTTGATGATGTTGAGAAAATAGTTAAATTTTTCACTAAAATTGCTCATGCTATAATCACGATCAGCAGAACACTTACTACACCTTGGGGCAAGTCTATAAAGCAAGATAGAGAGCATAGCAAGTGTACTTGTACATGAAAAGAAATTGGATCCCAAAATTCTCACCCACTGTAAAACCTCTGGAACATTGTTCATTTCTCATTGAAACCTTCGGTCTGTTTCTAGCTACACAGTAATGAACTGGCTCTGCCACTCCTTTAAGTAGACTTGTTGACTTAAATACTCATACAGGAAAAGGATGAGCAAAGCATTTCTTAACTTATTACTGAAGACACTGATGTTCCACGCCAATCATAGCTGCATGGTTTTATGCATTTTTGGGCCACTGATTTTAATTACCATGCAATATAAGCATCTCACATACTGCTGAGTTCATTAGTTGTGCATCAAGGGGAGGGTCCCCAAGTCCTTGCCCATTTTTTCCACATTAGAATCCACACCAAAAAATGGTCAGCTCTGAGGTAGTGAAAGTGAGGGATAACAATGGAATTCACACTTTTTATATTTAATTCAGCCTCTTTAAGTTTGTGTTAAGGCATATGGCGTCAGCTTGAAAAAAAGACTTGGACATACTATCATACTCCTACAGAAACAAAACAGGATATGAAATAATGAGGTTTTTTAACCTGAGTTCATCCCAAAGGGCAGCAAAACCCACCCTAAAAACAGAATAAACAACTAACTGTACTCAATTACTCTTTCTAACCAACTTGAAAAATACTATAATGGACAAGAGAGAACAGCTTGAAAATGACCTAGTAAATAGTCTCAGAATGTGTTTTTGCCAAAATCACTGTATTTCTACACAGGACAGCATCTACGTATCATAATTAGTACTCTAAGGATACAAGCAGATTTTGGCCACTTCTGTGATTTCTAACCTGCATTGTTTTTCACTAGAACATCATGTTACTCTCGTGTTTATGCTCCTGTAGAAATTTTGGTCCACTTTAAACCAATACAGATGGATTTCCTTGCATTCACTCCTATTCTGCTGATAGTCATTATCTTCATACATTTAATACACTTACAATACCATGAGTTAGTACAAAAGTCTAAAAGGATTCTAACCAGCAGAATTTCAAGATGATTTATTATAGAATTCCTGTTGTGGCACAAAAGACTTCAGAGAAAAAGTAGTGTAATGTTTGTTAGTATAGCACCATTAAATTGAAAAATAAAAGTGATTAAGTAGATTTAAAAGCCTTATATATAACAATATAGAACCACAAGTTACCACTCTGCTGCAGGATCTCACTCAAACATATTGCAGCTGGCTGGGTGAATTTTATGATACTCAGAGTCCACAGGCTTTCACTGTAATAGTTTTTCTGTAAAAAACACAAAACCCACCGAGTTGCCAATTGATCAGCTCTAAACTCTCCTTCATACGTAGGATTTGTAAAGCATGTCAGCTACAAATCTAAATTAACCCAAAATAGTCCGTGTAGACAGTGTTCGTGACATACTTTAAAGTGCTATGCAAGAAGTGCATAATTAACCTCCACCACAATGGCAGTTTACATATTATTTTCATTTCACGGGTGGCAAAACTGAGAGGTGAGTGAGATACTGATTCAATGTAACAAGAAAACAATATCCTAAGTGACTAAGAAGCCGCAAGTTCCTGGGTTCACAATGTTATCATCACTCTGAAGTTACCTTTTCTTTTTAAAAAGGTGAGAATTCATTTTGCATACTTTTGTATAAAAAAGAATATCCGAAATACATTAGACTCCAAACTATCAAAAACATTACACAATAATGCATTATTTAAGGGTCAAAGCAAAATCTAACTTACTAACAGTTCATCTGTTAAAATGTATGCATCTTACACAATTAGAAAATACGCAATTTAAACTTATGGAATTAAATATAAACCTTGGGTTTGATTGACCAGGTAACTTTAATATTGATGATGTCTAATATTTGGAGTGGTAGATTTTTTTATTTAGAGAATTTGCTTGATTTTATTATAATAATATTTGTATCATTCAGATTACTTACTATTTGAAACATATGTTTCTATTTATAAAGTCAGTTCACTATTCTTTTGCATTACAGTTTTGGAAATCCCCACTAAGTCTAATTATCTATTTCAAGTTCTCCTAAAAATATCTACTTTTGACCAGCTGCTGTATGATTGTTACAACCTGCAAGATGTAGCTCCTGGTCCCAAGCTTTCACAACCTCACTGACTGAGGGCAAACATTAAGGGCAAATTCTCAAGGTACTAGAACAGAAGAATATGCACACAGCGTGAAGAGCTGATATCAACAAATGTAATAGTGGAGCTATATACCCAAATCCTCCCCAGAGAATTCAGAAGTCTGCTCAATCCTGTGGACACCCATCCAATTCTGTGTACCGTTTGGAGGCCTTCACTGCTGCTGTTATCCAAATGCATCTTCTACAGACCCCATTGGCACTCAGCACCATTCCTTCTCTAACAGGTCCTCAGAGGGCCTGGCTGAGGATACCACACCATCTGCAAAAGCTGAGACACATAAGCAAACCAGTAAGGAGGGCTGCACTGCCAGCCTCTACAAGTGCAGCACCGCAGGGCTGTCTTCATGTGAGCTTCACAGTGTACTGGAAACCACGTCCTCTCCTAATAAATGTGGCCATTTTTTTTAGCCCTTCTGTACAAGATGCCAATAATCTGCACAGTTTGGAAACCTGGTATGCTTGAGAAAATTAAATGATTACTTTCAAGAATCCTTAATAGCATTTAATCGATTGGAGGGGAACTTCTTAGGTAGCAAAATAAGTATCAAGTCTTCCTTATTTCCTCCCCCTGGCATTCATTACAGTTATAGAGGAAATGACTACATAGAGCATGGATTATGTATCACTGTATAGACCTGCCCTTTGATCTGGTATAGATGTACATACATCAGCTTTCATGAGAAACATTTAAAGAAGTTGTTTGTTTACTTGCAAGGCCTCTTCTGAAGTTACACTGGGATGAATAGACAATTAAAGTTCAGTAACATCAGATGTAATTAAAAACATTTCCAAGTAGTTCTGTATGTAGTTAAGTGATTCTCACCATATGAGCTTCAAAACTGGTGTGCAGAATGAAAAGAGGCCAATTCTCTCTTTAGAGGACACACTGGGTTTCTTGTGTCTCTATCAAACAGGGATTTTGTTCATTCATATTCCTAGAAGTGACTGTCCTGATGGCACAGTTGCTTTTTGTTTCCCTTCCCATCCCTAGATGCAACAGGATTTAGAGAAATGTTCAACCTTATTTGAAAAAAGGATCCGACATCTTCATGAAGTCAACACTAATGTTATTCAAAAATCAGAATCCTAGGACCAAATAGTGAACTCAGTTTTGATTCTGAAGTGACACTCAACAGCCAGATAGACGAAATCCTCAAACCCAGACACCGTTCAGCTCTGGCAAAGCACTCCTCTTTCTCCCAGTTTTGTTACTCATGCTGTTCCGTGGAACTGACCAATAGCTTCAACACATAAGCCAGGTTTCAATTAAAGACTCATGGGAGAAGAGAAATGTCTGTAGATTTAAAACAGACAAACAAAAAAACAGCCCACAAGCAAATACCCAGCCTGGTTCTTGACAAAGAATGCAGAAACTTTTGACATTTGATCTCTTAAGAAAACAGCAGGTTAAATCAAAATCAATTAAGTGTGTCAATTAACCTCCACTCAGATTAAAAAAAAAAAAAGTTAAGAAATCACTACAGCAACAAATGAAAATATGAAGATTCCTGCTACCACTCTTTCAGAAATTTTCCTTCCAAGCTTCAGTTCATGAAGACTAAAAAAAATTTCAAATAATTAAACCAGGAATATTTATTTGAATCAGAAGTGCTATTGCCAAAAACATTCTCTGGTAACATCAGATTGATGATGTTTACATCCCAATTATGTTTAAGTCAAATAAATTAAATGCCAAAAAATTAAATCCAAAAAGAGAGTTACACATCTCACCAGTTAAGTAGTGGCAAGGGCATTGCACACTGGGTAAAGTTCTGGACATTCAGTAATGATAATTATTAGGTTTCTATCTACAAGAGTGGACCTTCCAAAGGAGTCTGAAGTTACTCTTTGATTATTCCATACTTCAGAATGTTTAAATACCTCTCCTGAGGAAATTCATTACAGAGATAATGATCTCCAGAAGACTAAATATTAGGTATTACCTTTTACAGTGCCTCATGAGGAAACCAAAAGACAAAACCTCAATATGTCAAAGATCATATGACACACCAATGACTATGGCTAGCAGCAGGGCATGAGTCCTAACGACCTCCTGTTTAAATACTACTTTCCATCTGTTGAGTTTGTAAGAGTGAAATTAAAAGAGAGCACATGCATCCAATCGTGCTTCAAAACTAGACCTCTGCTCCAGCAAGTCTGTATCTCATGTATGCAACTAAGTATTTACAAAGAAGGAGTCACAAATGATGAAGAGCTTTGTTTTGCTGAGGCAGATGCCCATTTGCACCAAAACATGTCCCTAAAGTTGATTTTGTTAGATCCAAACAAACAAAAACCAACAAAAACCCCACAACACAAACCTATGAGCCCAAACATGCAGTACTTCAGAGCTGCTGTTACTGAAACTTCATATTATAGTTCTCTCAATCTTAAATTACACCACATACTGTTTTAAGGATGCTATTCTATTACTGCCATTTTTACAGTATGTTCCTTTATTTTACATTTTTCTCCATTTGTCCACAGAAATCCATTTTGTAAAACATATTGGCAGTCTTCTAAAGCATGATTTATGGTACCATTTAAGCACTTATCACTTGCTATTCATTCTTCCAGCTACATTATTCTTTTGGGCTACAGAACACTAAGTACCTCCACAAAGCAAACATTTTTTAATTTATGGGGTTTTTATTATTTTTCAGAAAATACAATATTTTTCCTGGTCTGTTTATTAATCATAAACCAAAATAAATCTACTAACGATTTAGATGTCAAAATCTCTTGTTATTCATCAGCATGATAAAGTCTTATGCTTTAATGTTGAAAAAATGCAGCCACCTTCTTAACTTTAAATGTGAAAGTAGCCTCAAATTTCTCTAAAGACTTATAGAACTGTAAACTAATTAGGCTCTCTTTTTCCCATCATTCATAATAAGAAGTGATAGTTCTTACTACATAAACTAGTACAGGTAGAAAAAGCAGACAACTTTTTGGAAACAACCTTTCCCTTGGCCCCAGCAAGAGCTCTGTATTCCAGAGAGCAGTTTTGCTTTTTCTACCTATACCAGATAGCCTAATTAATAATATTCTTTCTCTTTTCAAGTCTTTCCTCATTTTTATGCATAGTCCGTTGTAGCTAGAACAAGATAAACTTTACTCTTCTACAACATAACCAACCAGATAAATTCTCCAATGATTCTAATTAGCAAAGTGACAAGCAGACCACCCACCCCCAGCACAACCACCTCTAAAACACAAGCAGGTAATAGTCATTTGAAAATAGGTGCTGGATTGTGTCTAAAGAAGGGCTACAAAGCTCATGAAGAGTCTGGAGCACAAGTCCTAGGAGGAGTAGCTGAGGGAGCTTGGGTTGTCTAGCCTGGAGAAAAGGAGGCTCAGGTGAGACCTTTTCACTCTCTATAACACCCTGAGACTGTAGTGAGGTGGGTGTCGGTCTCTTCTCCCAAGTGACAGGGCCAGAGGAAACAGCCTCAGGTTGCACCAGGGGAGGTTTAGATTGGCTATCACTGAAAGGGCTGTCAAGCATTGGAATGGGCTGCCCAGAGAGCTGTTTGAGTCACCATCCCTGAGGTATTTAAAAGACGTAGATGAGGTGCTTCAGGACATGGTTTAGTGGGTGGCGCGGCAGCATTGGGTTACAGCTGGACTTGATCTTAAAAGATCTTCTCCAACCTAATTGGTTCTATGATTCTAAGATCATTATTTACCCATAAAAAGCTCTGAAATCAATATTAACATGCTTGTAAAGTGCAGAATATAGCTTTTTAAGTACTTCCAAGTCTACTAACATCTAGAAAAATAAGACACCAACTCGCCACAGCAAGATTCACTTTACATATTAAAAACTTTTCTACTGTTCAACCATACATTATAGAGAACCCTCTGAAAATACAGTCGATGATGCGCTCTGTGAAACACAAGACATGAAAAGAAATGGGTAAAAAGAAAGTGAAAGCTTCCTGATTAGGACCTGCACACTGGAATTAGAGATGGCATGAGGCTTCTGTTGGAATTAGAGAAGTTAATTCACATAATTTAGCATGATCGTCTGCCATCATTTCAGACAAACATCGATGACACATCGCAAGATAATTCCAAATGTACTGGCAAGGAAATCAGCTTGGCTTACAGGAAAAGAAACTACTCACTTAAGAAAAATGTGAGATTACAAATCTCTCTCCTCTGGTTTTTTTTTTTTTTGGTTTTTTTTTTTTTTAATGTGCCAAGCAGGCATAAAGTTCTATAAGCAAACACATTTCAAAAATTGAGGTTATTGAGTTACAACACACTAAGCTAGCACATCCTTTAACAATTGCTTACTTGAAAGCAAGGAAATGAATAGGCTAGGGACATCATCAATCATTAACTGTCAACATAAACGTTACACTAATCAAGTGTAAGTAAACATATGTATCACAAAAAAACTTCAGTTATAAATCAGAATTTTAAAAGTCTTTTTTCCTTGCAAATAAAATACTACTTTTTACATAAACAGCAAATCAAAATGTGCAGATCAACAAGCAATAAGCACAAATACTGCTCACCAGCCCACACTGACTTTGTTTTAAAAATTTTAAGTTGGCAGGTGGTGTAGAGCGCGAGAATCGGTTACTGAAACCTACTGTCAATTGAGCAAATCATCTGTTTATACCAGCAATGAACAGCTGCTCAGTAACACAGTTGTCCCTAGCACCTTCCTTCAGGGCATAAAAATATAAGATGACCATAATTTTTCAGTATCTTAAATTGCAATACCTTTCATCAAATGCAAATTGAGTTCTAAAGGCTAGAAAGCTAAAAAAAAAAAAAAAAAGTTACAGGTAGAAGGAAACTTCTTTGACACAGCAACCAATTTTAACATAGATGAGAGTTCTGAGATGCTTCTTTTCTCCTGTATGATACTCTTCAAAAGGTCTCTATTTTCAAGCCACACAAAACTCCAGTCCAGCGCTAAACCACACTTAAAAGTGTAAGTGTGCAAAATACTTTTTTCTTTTTAATTTATTTTAAATTAGTTTCCTCCTGGTAATATCATCAAGAAACATCCCAAAAAACAAATGCTCATTTTACAGCTCTGAATCAAAGCAGAAAGATAGCATAAGTTGTCTGATAAATTTTCATGTTGATAGGCAGAAGATGCACAGCTGGGATTACTGGAAAAGAATTTACTATCTTAAGAGTTGGTTTCTGACACAACCCAGTATTTGCAGCTCCCAGTCTAGAAGGAAGAAAAAACTGTAGAAGACAGAAAGGTTTTATTCAATTTTGAATTAAATACTTCTAAATACCTTGGTTTACCAGGATATGGAGAAAATCTAGGTGCTCAATGATTTTTTTGCCTCAGTCTTCACTATCAAAGGCACATGCCTGTCCCAGTGATCTGTCACCCTCACAGGGAAGAAGGGTTTCCTTACATTCAGTTTGAACCTTCTGTTTTTCATTTCATAGCCATTGCCCCTAGTCCTGTCACTGGACACCACTGAGAAGAGCCTGGCCCCATCTTCCTGAACTGGATGATCTTGAAGGTCCCTTCCAACCTAAACCATTCCATGATTCTATGATTAAAAAGCACATGGCTGGGAGAGAACTCAGCACATATAGGCAGTTTAACATGGGAGAAAAAGTGCAATTGTGCATGTATTATAAAATTTGGTACAACAAAAGCATGTGAAATAAAAAGCCCCATATTGCCACACATTTTCAACTCCACATCAAAGCTCAAATATTTGAAACTATCATACACAATTTGTGTACCCAGGTTTGGTTATGTTTTAGTTTACTAGAATTAAAGCTTGAAATAGAAAACTGATCAGAGATTATCAATCACTATTCAGAAAACTAGATCTGAGGAGGAGATACTAAGTATTCCTTCTAAAAGGAACCAAATACACCCATCACGTGGAACTTCTAGAGAACACATGCACAGTAAATACTTATGTGTCTTTTCTATTTTGAATATATGTCAAATAGCAGTGTCTCTGAAGACACTCTAGCTTGGCAATAATTGCTGAATAACTGCTAAAGAACTCCAAGAACATCCTGATATCTTATAGCAACCTTCCCATTGCTTCTTTCGAAAGAAACAGCTTCCCTAACAAGGTGTATCACTTCATCCTACCACATGCGACAGCCAGTAGCTACAAGCCCATGCTATCACACCATCCGTTGTATTATTTGTGGAAACAAAAATTATCTTCTAACTTCTGCTGGTTTTAAACCAAGCCTCAACAAATGTATTCTAATATCTGGCTCAAGATACTTTTCTGCATTGCTGACAAATTACTTAACTGGGAAGATGATAAAAACACTTCATCTCCATTTTCCAGTTTTCCTAGCATTAAGAAGGGTTGTCAGGCTATGAAATAACTATGGGGAGCCCCCCTATTAAAATGCTAACAGTGATAATACACATTAATTTTCACCACTGTCTCACGAGTATCTTCATGCTACGAAGGGAATCACAGTTTACATATTGATGAGAACAGCATAAAGATACTTCCCTGTCGTTTCATATAGACAGTACACAAGAACAGGACTGCAGGGTTCCCAAACTCTCACCTGAAGTTTCTGTACAGAGGGACACATTTATAACCCCCACTGCTATACAAAGAAGAAGAAAATAATCTGTTCTCCATGCCCATTGTGAACAGGACTAGTAATGGCTTTAAATTACAATAAGCAAGCTTCAGCTTAAAGAAAAACAAAACTCCTTCTATTACTAGAGACTGGAAGAGATTGCCTGAGGAGCCTGCAGAGTCTCTATCATTTTAAGTCTTTAACAGCAGTTTAGACAAACATGTGTCCTAAATCTTGAGCTTGATGAACTTTGACTGTCCAGTACACTAAGTATGGCAAGGTTCCAAATAACCTCTCCAAACTGATGACCTCTCCAACAATTTAGAGGTGCAATACTTTTCAAGGTACACTAAGAGCTACTTAGCAGCAGGTACAATATCAAAATCCACATTTCATTTCACCCTCATTCCTGAGAAGTGAGAAATACATTAAAATAATGCTGTGGATTTGATTACAACCAGGCAAAAGAAAGAAATCCATCACTACATTGTTTAATTTCCAAAATTGTACCTATGAATTCAGTACCTATCACTGTGCTTATGAATGCCTGAGGAGTATTTTGGTCTCCGTCTACAAAATCAGAGTTCAGCCTGCAACAGTATCATAATTGTTATGATCTGACCATTACATTGAATGTTCAACAAATATATGCGTTGTGTAAGAGAAAAACAAGATAAACTAATCTTTATTTTGATGTTGAGAAACTGTAAAAATATATAGATTTCATATTTTCATATGCTTTCTACTTTATGTTCTGCAGGTGACCACAGCAATTGTTTAGAAACACTCAGAGCACAAAAGGAATTTGAGAGAGCAGAAACTAAATTCTTGGGTGGAATTTTGGCTTCTATTCTCACTCTTCCAAGTAATGCAGGATTTTCTTTTGGTTAAGAAACATGTAAGAGACAGCAGTTCATTTAAAAATCATGTTTTCCAGCTATTCTTAGCACTATCTAAACTTTGCCCAATTCATTAACATCCTTTCTAAAGTTTTAATAACAGAACTGGACACCTGCATCCCTACTTTGGTTTCAGCAATGCCATCTAGAACGGTAACATTAGCTAGGTACTTGTTGTCAGTACCTCAGTTTACACATTCAAGAATCACATTTGTTTCTCTCATGTGCTGTTTTACTCATGGTTTAAGACCTTCTAAGACTGAAATGCTGCCCCCCTCACATTCTCTCCCTTTCTACTGGTATTTTTTATACCAGTAACATAATTCAACTGAAAACATTTAGCTGGGAAGCTGGGAAAGGCACAGCCAGAGAATGACAGAACACTTCAGGCACCCGTGCAGCCTTTGGATGGTTTATGTTAGACCTGACAGTGCACCTTTCACAACACGATACTGGCTTATCCCACTGCCAATAATATCAGTCTGCTACTGCATTTAAATGTGAAAAAAAGCAAAGTATTACTTGAACTTGGTTATTTTAACACATGTACATCCACTAAATATTTTTAAATGCTTGTATCTTATTACTTGGTCTGTGGGAGGAAAAAAAGAAAGTAATTTTACTTGGTTTTGCATTAGCATTACAGTCAATTTCTACCACCATGCTGCTTTACCTAAACCTTCTGAGCAAAGGGTCACAGCAAGCTGATAAATTATAAATCTCTCCCAGCTAGTAAACAATATAGGAAGTCAGTCCCGGGAAGCAAGGAATATGGATATCCAAGACTGTTCAAATACACTTCATGAAGACTTACTAACACAGGGATGCCCTGTGGTTCCATTTAGCCACTCAGTTCGCCAAGGTTGGTTTGATTTGAAGAGACACCCAGGGACATCTTTCAGCATTATATGCTTGCTCCTCCACAAGCAGTAAGAACCAGAGTGGGCTTCATTAAAACAGCTGACAATCTTTCAGGAACCTTTTCATTCACCTTTCTACTGACCACAATAGCAACACTCAAAGGTAGAGAGCAAACCTAGTGGTTTATTTTTAAACTTGTATGCCTCTTTTCATGACCTCCACTGAGCTTCTTGTTGCATTACTCCAAGACCGTATTTCAAATCCCTACAGATCTTTAGACTTGATACATCCCTTTAAACATCTTTCCACCTCAGCTCATTATTTCATTACTGACACATACATGCACAACCAGCTGAACATGACTATTACCGAAGAGCCTAGAATTTAAGCTTCTAAAATAATCTCACTGTTACATTCTAATATTAGGAACACAGCAAAGAGCAGTACAGTCAGTAACATGCATCAGCAAACGCTTCTTAAGGTAATCCTTTGTAAATGTAAAACTATACAGAATTGCAGTTCTGCAGCATAGTTAGCATGGAGATTTGGAAAAAGTATTAACTTGGTCACCATAATAACTGTATGCACTTTCAAAAATTATAAGTACAGTGCTACTTCTTCGTCCTTTACATTTTGGAATTTAGGAAGTTGAAATGATTAGTCAAAAAAAAAAAAATCCACAAACACACCTTCATTATTAGAACCAATCCTTCATGTCTGAGTTTCCAGACACAGGATAGCACACTGTTCCCTTCTACTGAAATTATATTTTGTCATCAGTTTAAAATGGAGAGAGAATCCTATTGTATCACCATTGCAGACACCAACAGGTCAAATAAGTTATCACAGTTCACCACTGCATTGTATCCAATTAGGAAAACTGCCACCATTCTTAGTATATAAAGCACAAGTGTTCCAAGATTATTTCCATCTTAGCTGTTACACAATATTTGAAATGGCCTTCTTCCTAAAATGGGCATTTTCCCCAGCTATGCTCTACATGCAGCTCTCATTCTGCATTTAAGCAGGGTTTCAGGTGAATTAAAAAGGACAGATATGGCAGCCCTAAAGTAATATATGAAAGTCTTATTGTATTAGTAATTTTTCCTGTCATTTTGTATTAGTGTCATATTAGTCTAATGCAATACTAACATGATACTGAAACGTTAGCATATCACAGATTACTCAGTGTGCCAAGTTTGAGTCTGATCATATTACTTTGCTGTGTGTATTCCAGTGATGAAACCCTTCCCTTCCACTCCCTGAAACTCTGCAGGGCTAACACATAACAAGAGGCAGAGACTGTACAAGACTAAGACTTGCGTAAGATGCATTAACAACTCTCGTGCCAAATGAAAGAACGTAACTATAACAGTGCAGACAATACTGCTTCACTCCAGGAATTTGTTGATACAAGGTACTCCTCATTACTTGAAGATGACTGTGAGTCTCTCTATACAAACTGAAGAACTACCATCAGAAAAGCAGCATTGGGAAGTGACAGGAAATCCAACTAGAAAACAAAAGCATTGGATATCCCCTTTGAGTCTTCTTTGCATTTAACCAGGAACTATTAAATTAGGTAACAAAAAAATTTGCATGGTTTTCTCCAGGTATTCTAGTGGCCTAGCATCAAGGACGAAGCAGTCACGTAACGGAGGATGAAGAGGTGTGGGATGGGTTTTCCTCATCAGTTCCTAGAAAAGCCAGCAGAAATGCAAAGAGTAATTTCCGGCCTGGACAGTAATCGTGCTTAGGTAATGGCATGTAAATAAAACCAGGGAATAGCAACCCCATCCAATCAATCCGTATTACTGTTCTCTTTGGTCATAACTATAAAAATACTTGTTTGTCAAACCCCTATTTGAACATTTCCAATCTAGGCACAGGTAGGACCAGGGTGAAGTCCACGGCCGTTAAAAAGTGTGATATTTCCTCTTCAGATGATGAGCAGGTGCTACCTGTGTTTCTCTGAAAGAGATCTCCATGCCTCTTTCATTTAAGTAATAAAGTATTTTAAATCAGTATTTAAATAACCAAGTAAAATATTTAAATAGAGTGTTTATTGGAAGCAAACATGTAGAGAACCCAAGGAAACAGACCAAATAAAGCCACATCCTAAAGGTCTTAGTAAATGAAGCCTGATATACATTTACAGAGAAACAAGAAATTCACAATGTGAAATGTTCCCACATGGAAACAGATGTTGCTAAGAATGAGAAACGATTTGACCAAAATAAAAAACAATTACTCAGTTGAGCACATGAACTACTGTTTTATACTAAAACTGTTGTCAAGTAAGAAAGCATGCAGAAAAATAGCTTCTTTTCATGCTTTTGCAGTAATTACTATGCATTAGATTTCGATGAAGTTACACAGCTTCCCTGGCTTGTTACGTTTTCATGTATTTTTCCCCTACACGTCCTCGGTAACTACTATCAGGATCACAAACAGCACTGTAGAACCCTGCTTACAAGGTCACCACAGAGTAAGAACCATTATGTGAGGTTCACATGTATGTGTCTGAGTGCTGACATGTACTCTGAGAAAAAGCACAAGAGCAAGCAATACTTCAGTTTTTTGGGGTTTTTATAAGTGGAAAACAGAGGTCAGAAAAAAACCAGAATTTGAGAACAAAACTGAACAGAGCCGTGACAACCCATATGTGCTTAGTGCCAGTACAATGTTTAACTACCCACTGCTGTTGAATTTTTTGTGTTTTCAAGTGTGCAAACCACACTCCCCTCTGTTCAACTATAGTACAGCAATACCCAGAGTTCTCTTCAGTTTACACTAGAGAGGTAAAGGCATGGGCCAATTAACTGCTTCAATACTATCATTTGTACTTCCTCACACATGCAAACATGCAGCTACCTGTATATATATGCAAGAATGAACCTCTCACACATACAGTTCCTTTGCTATCCAAGATAAGAGATGGCTTTCGTACAAAAAGACATTGTTCACAAATACTGAATGCAAGACAACATGACAGAATGGTGCTATTTAGTCTTCAGGGTTTTTTAAGTGATTTTAGACTCCCCAAGTTTACTGCAAGGACTCGTAAAGTTTCAGCCTAGTTTTACAGGTTTAAGGCAAGGCTCAAAACATCAGCTTTTATATAATCAAGCACTACAGGAAGATAGACTACCAGTTAAATGCCATTTCAATGTACTGAATGAACTGTAAGCATTTGATTTGATGAGCAGAGTTTTATTGAATTTGGATAAATATTTAAAGCTTTAGAGTACCATGTAAATCCAATAAACACATATTTGATCAAACTGCCATCTGCTGGGTATTCCTGGGATTTAAGAGGTTTGGTTAAACACACTTCTGTGTCTGAAAGCATTTTAATAAGAGCTATGAAAAACCTTTCCATTTCATCACGTTTTTTGAAATTTGGCTGGCAAAAAGCAATTGCCCTTGTTCAGGGCAGCAGTAGCAGCCTTGGGACTAGGTCATGCCACGAATGTCCTGTGACCCTGCACAACCTAATTTATGCTGCTCACATGAACACTCACATCAGGAAGCAAGGCTACTCTGATAGCATACTAGACACCGTTTAACAACTGTGGTACAATCAAGTGCAAACAGCACTCCCAGAACATGAACTTGGTAAGAGCTAATGATGGCACACTAAACCTGTAGAAGTGAGATTTCAAATTAGTTAGGCCCTGAAGGCAGAAGCAAAACTAAAATCTTGAGAATTCCAAGAAACAGAGTAAGCACACTGTACAGAAGAACCATCTACTGTATTCATCTTCCAACACCCCCCAAAGTCAAATTATCAAGTGCAAGCACAGAGCCATCAATTGGAACTGGGCTGATCTGAAAGGCTGTCACAGAAGGGGTTCAGGGAGAGGTGTCTTACAACTTCTCCAAAGCATCTTTGTTCCAGGCACTCAGGCTTACCTGTTTTGCAGACCCAGCATGCCACCATCTGTTTCTTTCCTTGAGTCCCCAGTTAAATTTTAAATATCATAAATCACCTTTCTAAACACTTACTTCTAGGACATTCAGAGGCAGAACTCCAGGTATCACAGGTTTTTGCCTCTAGGGCATGGGAAGACGATGGTACATTGCTATAAAGAGAAGAGCTGTTTGGGGATCCAGTTTAGACGCTCTGGTTGGAAGACACTGCTGCAGCTGGCACAGTCCAAGCTCTCACTCAGAGCAAGACTACTCCATCAGGTCAGCTGTGGCTTCACCTGGCTGAGAAATCAGAGGTTAATAAGATGCACCTGAGTGGGCAGAAAAGCTCCATGGAAAAGAAATACAGCTGGTCATTATGTTTGATGGGATCTTCAAAAGCAGGGGCTCTAATCTTTAAAAGGCAGGGCATCTGCCAAGATTAAGTACTTGTGATGGGACAATACTGAAAAACAATTGTCTGCAAATATATTTAAAGCACATTCTTAGGAAAGCTTTGTTTTGATCTACTGTAGGGGTCCTTTTGGAACCTCACAAGAACACTTATAGAGAGAAAGAAAGCAAGTATCACCTGCATATGCACAGACTGGGATGGCAGAGGTGGGACCTCAAGCTTTAAAGGTTTTTCCATAAGACTCATCTTCCATGTGAAACAGGTGGTTGGAAGGGAGAAGAGAAATAAACACAAATTCAGCTGAGTGTCATCATTTCCTCTCGGAGCACAGGCAGGATTCAGTACTGCTAGAGGAAGGCTGAAGAAAACCTGGGCTCAAGCAAACAGCTCATGCTCTCAAGACAGAAGGATGCTGTCCTTCCTTACCCAGGACTTAAATTTATGTTACTTCAACTGCATTAGGATTATATTAGGTAGAAGCCTAAATGAAACTAGAGTTCACTGTTATTTTTGTTTAAATAAACAACAAGTTCACAGATTCACAGAGTGGTCAGGGTTGGAAGGGACCTTTAGAGATGATCTAGTCCAATCCCCCTGCAGAGCAGGATCCCCTAGAGCAGATCACACAGGAACAAGTCCAGTTGGCTCTTGAAAGTCTCCAGGGAAGGAGACTCCCCCCCTCACACACACACACCACCACCACCCCCCATCTCTGGGCAGCCTGTCCCAGTGCTCTGTCACCCTCACAGGGAAGAAGGGTTTCCTCATGTTCAGGTTGAACCTTCTGTTTGCCAGTTTGTGGCCATTGCCCCTAGTCCTGTCACTGGACACCACTGAGGAGAGCCTGGCCCTATCCTCCTGACACCCACCCTTTAGATATTGATAAGCACTGATAAGATCCCCCCTCAGTCTCCTCTTCTCCAAGCTAAACAGTCCCAGCTCTCTCAGCCTTTCCTCAGATGGAAGGTGCTCCAGGCCCTTCATCTTCTCAGTGGCCCTGAGCTGGGCCCTCTCCAGTAGCTCCTTGTCCTTCTGGAACTGAGGAGCCCAGACCTGGACACAGCACTCCAGGTGAGGCCTCACCAGCACAGTTGTGTGTTTAGGTCTCCCATACGGGAACAAAAAAAAGACACAAAGAAATAGATAGTAGCATATCACACTTTCATACTGATGAAACATTCCTGCACAAGAATTGGGACCGCGAGAAGTATGCTACATTAAAACAGTAATCTCCATAGTCTGAGCTAAGAATGATCCCATTACTACAATATAGAACTCAAGTGTAAATTGAACCAAAGCAATTTAACAGAATTCAGAACATAAGATCAGACTATACTCTAATCCTATCCAGAACCAAGTCAACTATGCATAATTGCGAATGGGGATGAAACAGTCTGTAGAGGTTGTGTAAATCACCATGAAATGCTTGGGGATCCTCATGGGTGGGGGGTACTGCAGAGGTTCATTATGGGCACTTTACATTTAATTCTAGAGTATTTGTATTTAAAATTCTGATATTGTACAAAATTCAAATAAGTGAGCAGGCCACATTCAGAGAGATTCCCCCTAATTTTCTATCTCCCCCTCAGCCCTGCTGTCGGTGGGTTTACAAGGTGCAGTGTTGGATTACTAGTCCTATATGACATTTTGTACGCTGTCTGAAACTGCAGACTCCAGCATTTCTAAGAATTACAGGATTTCCACCTTACGACAGATGCTTGGAAAACCTGCAGCCATTTTAGTCAGCAAGGGCCCATTAAGCCCTTTGGAAGCGGCAGCAGGAGAAGCACAAACTGCAACTAAAAATGCTAACTCAATAAAGTCAGTGCACAAAAAGTCAGCCATGCATACATGCACCATATTTCAAAGGCCAGGATATAAAGTGGTGGTCTGGCTTTGTAGAAATGAGGTTTACAAAGTACCTGGGTCGAAATGCATTTTTCCTTAGGGAAGATTGTTTGGTGCTGTCAGAGAAAGTGATGCTGGAACCAGTAAAATTACACCCAACACCAGCCTGCTGGAAATATAGGATGATGTCATACCTGCATTATGCTAGCAAGTGGAGGATTAGGGTTTATTTATTGACCAAAATTTCTCAGTCTCAACACTTAAATTCACCCGGATGAAATGCATGACAGATATCCCATTTGATTTTGAGTGCCCAGGCAGAGCACTGACCAGGACTCCTAAAGGTTCCCTGCAGGTATATAGGCAGCACAACTGACTCCTCTCAAAGCCTCAACAGGAAGCACACTACACAACCTGAAATCGAGCTTTTCCAAAGACACAGTGTTTTCATCTGGAGTTTTAGATCAGCCCCAATACAGAAATAGCCACAGAACACATCATCTGCTTCAGCTGATTTCTTAGATTCTTTTAACACATTTAGACTCTTTGGCAGGAATACATGATAGAAAAACTCTACATTGATAGTACTTGGCTATATAAGCTTTGGTCATTTCCTTCTCATTTGAAACCTTGACTGTTACACAAAGTATAACCTTCAGGTTTGGAGCAGAGGGACTTAGTTTATTAGGATGTTAGGGGCTTTTTTGGATTTTTTAATGCCCCTGCACATTAACGATCCTTGAAATTTTTGGATGAGATTACTTCATGCATATCCTGTATGAAATAAATGACAAGTAAACACAAACTCTTAAGAACACTCATATTAGAGAGTCACTCAAATCTTCATATACACACAGTAAACAGTATTACTTCATACAGTGAAAGTCTTCAAGCCTATGCAAAACTCAAAGATGATTTTCATGGTTTGGCTAAGAATACTTTATTCAGGATATTTTAATGCACAAAACATCTTCAAAGTGTTCAAATGATCACATTTTGTGTGTTCCACACACTTTTAAATGTGAACTGTTTATAGTAGGTAGGTGAGAAATGAGCTTTTTTTCTAAGTAAATGGTGAAAATACATGAATCTATTTTCTAATTATAATGCCGTGGGAAAATTGGTAAACATTTTCCTTGTATTTCAGTTCCCAAACAATCAGCCAATACTACACTAAGAATAAGGCAAATAATGAAGACAGTGTGGTCCTAATAATCTTTCTACATTGTGTATTTGCATTATGGGACAGTTGCATAACTTGTCTTGAAAGTGATAATTCTATCTTTCTGGGTCTCACTTGGATCCAAGAATGCTGAAATATTTAAAGTAATACGGAAAGTGCCATCACTCTTCACAGCAGAGTGAGTGCTAAATAACCAGCAAAAATTTAAGGTATCATGTTTATTACTATCATAATTGGTGTTTGCAGTTTTTTTCTAAAAACCTATGCATATAGGAAGAGCATTTGGCCACCACTGATAAAAGGTGCTAGGAAAACGATACCATACTCTGTGTCCAGATGCTGCAACATACATATTCATCTCATCACACTGCTCTACTAACAGATGAGCAACATGCATTTGTTGTACCTCCGTTAACTTTTACTTAACATGTCACAAGAAGGTAGCATATGAAGGTTTCTTCCCTTCAGTGACCAAAGATAGATTTGCCCTATAAAAATATACAGCTTTTAATCAGCAGTGTCTACTAGACAGGTATTGAGTTATTTAACTAGACTATATCCTTTCTCTTACAAATGCATTATCCCTAACTGAAACGGTTCTTGTGCAAATCCCAAAGTTTCAGGTATGAGGGAGCAGGAAGCAGACATCCTGTTACCTTCCACTTAGGATAAGGTGGTCAAGCAAAATGTTCTCAGGGCTCTATCCTACAAGGCTAAGAGGATGCCTCTTACAGAACAGATGACCTTCACACTGCTAAAAGACATCCAAAATCGAGGGCACGCAAAAAAAAAAAAAAAAAAAAATCTACTTCACTTAAGGCATAAGTAACTTGAGCATAGGACTGCTGACAGAAGGCATTTTGAATCATCTCTTCCTAGCCAAACCACACTACATGGATTTCAGAGGCAAGGGCATAGGCAGGGAAAATAGAAAGAGGAAATAAACGGTAGGGGGTTATTTTGTTTTTCTGTTTCAGTTTTCCACATGGAATTTAATTTTCCATTTTAGGAATGATGGGGCAAAATGGAAGAGTTGCCATGGAGACCACAAGTTTTTTATGAAGGAACACACACAGAAATTAGTTGGAAGAGCTAGAGAGGACAGACGCTAAATACACCTTCTTCCTGAACTCATACTACTCTTGCAGTCTTGGCTCATATTCTCTGCCGACTTACACATGCACAGATCCTTCCAAAACATGAGGGAATTACTGTTCAAATACAAAGCATGAGGATTATTTCAAACTTTTTTAAAATAAAGTCTATATAAAAGTCCCATGCCTAAGAAATCTCTGCTAATTCAGTAGTCTACAAGCTGACTGCAACTTACAAACACTTAAAGCTACGCTGGTTATGTAAAACTTAGGTAGAGGGCTGCATTATTAGAAGTCACATAGATGAAATCCAACACATCGAACACATACATGTAGGAGTAATACAGAGAACAAATCAGAGTTCAACCCTGAAATAATGCTCTGGCTGTTTGACTGGTGAGAATCAATGAAATACCACACGTCCATCGGTCAAAGCATGCAGCGTAGAAACAGTATGGGCTCTAGACTGAAAGGCAGTAGAAATCCAAAGACACCAATTTCTTGCATCCAAGCAGCATCTGAACTCATGATGAGATATGAGGCAATGAGCCTACAGCAGAAATGTGTCTGTTTCTCAGTAAATACCCCTAACTTGATTTTGCAGAATTGTTTCCTTTCAAGTAAACAGAAAGCTTAGCTTAATGATTGACATAGGTTGTTAAACAAAGCGACCACGCTATAACCTGCAATTTCTATATTATCTTATTGCAATAATATGAAAACGTTTTTTGCCAAGAAACAAGGAAAGCATGCTGCAGTGGAAGGTTCTTTAAAATCCTTCATAATAGAGCATATATTGAAAACTCAAACAGCTCCACAGAACACTTGAAAACCAGGAAGCAAGTATTCCTGAGAACCATGGTCTATTTCTGAAGGGAAAAAAGCTACGATACATAAGGCCTCTTAAGTGTTTAATAACTTTGTATCAAAACCAGCTACATTTGCATGGTGTAACTTGTGAAAGAAGTCACATACAGTGCTGTAAACTGGTGCAACTTCCATTAAACTGCTCTTCTTACAAATCCCTATTTCATTATCCTCACATTGTGACCAGCTACAGAAACTGACAGTAGACTGACAATGACTGAAATAAAAATAAAAAAGTTGGAATCTGTCCCCTAAATTCCATTAGTTCCACCAGATGTTTGTTTACAACACAAATTACACTGCGGTACAAGAGTCCTGATCATTTAAGCATGTAAACAGCTGAAGCCAGAAATGAGCTAAGCCCTTTTCCCTTCTTGAAGGGAAACCTTCAAAAGATGAAGAAACCTAGACTGCACAGATCTCCACTGTTAGAAGAGCCACTATTACTAAATAAACGTGTGTAGCAGCGGAGGCAAAGAGGTAACTGCCCTTGGGGGCCCTTCTACTGATCAAAGAGGGTAGTACTGTACCTGTCTTTTCAAGTTCAGAAGCAGTGATAATGAACAGTTTTCTCCAGACTGTCCAAATATTAAGGAACACCTTGAATATAGCTAACATACAGAGCAAGATGAAAACAGGAAACTCAAGAAAATTCTAATTATGTAGTCTAAAAGCTAACAGTATCTGAGGTGGGGAAAAAACCCAAAAGACCACTTTACAGAGGAGTACTTTCTTTTAGCAGCAGCAGCAACAGTGGAAGAGAAGCCTGGGACCTTGATCCCTGAAGGACTCTCTCTGCCCACAACCTACTCCTGATTTAAGACCACTCGTTACCACCTTCTGTAAGTAAGGAAGCAGGATTGCCCTCTTGTTCAAGGAAAAAAGACTTTTACTTCCTCCTTCCCGTTTACCAGGATACAGATCTGGCCACTTCATTTTTTTTTAAATTAAATTATCTGTACTGTTGTAGAAAACATTGGAAACAAAGTTAATACAGTCTATATTGTTTTATCAATGTAAAATAATTAATATACTGCAGTTTCTTTAATGCCTGCCAGCAAAAGGGAATGCCTTCTCCATTCTTTTTTTCTTCTTGGATAAGTAATCAGTCTATGATAAATGTGTGCTTCAAAATACCTTCATCTATAATCTAAATAAAGGTATCATTACCTCATTCATCTTTGTTCCCTGCAATTTAGTAGTATTTCTTTTCCACTTACTGTATTATAATTAGAAAAAGACCAAAAAACCCAAACCAAGATTAGCACCAACACAGTTTTTCCTGCTTAATAGAATGGATAAGTTTTTTGGACAGGTACTTTTTAATATAATCCAAGTATAACTGAGATGAAATACAGTGATCTGACCATATGCAAGGCTATTAGGAAATTGTAACAAACTACATGCTTAAAATTAGTATAACAGACCAAATTCTCAGGTCTTGTGCATAGAATATCCAAGTATTAGTTGGTCTTTAAAATACATGACAGGCAAGCTTCCCTTACATTATGAATAGCTTATAGGTGTTTAAGGGAAATTATATATCTGGAACAAACATTTGTACAAACAGAATTTAACCTTCTGTCTCAGTTAGTGAGCTAAGGACAGATTATACTGGAAGGAGGCAATCGTAACTTGAAGTTATAATTAGACCCCTACTAAAAACCCCCAAATTCCCAAAAATAATTTTATTAAGAACCTAAATTTTAGAAAACACTTATAGCTTTGAGAAACAATTCTGAATATCTACATAGTGTGGCCAGCAGGTTGAGGGAGGGGATTCTCCCCTTCTATTCTGTTCTTGTGAGACCCCACCTGCAGTACTGCATCCAGCTCTGGGGCCCTCAACATCAGAAGGATACAGACCAGTTGGAGCGAGTCCAGAGAAGGCCACAAAGATGCTCAGAGGGCTGGAGCCCCTCTTCTCTGGGCTTGTACAGCCTGGAGAAGAAAAGGCTCCAGGAAGACCTTACAGAACTATCCTGTACTTGAAGGGGGCCTACAAGAAAGCTGGGGGGAGACTTCTTACAAGGGCTTGTAGTGACAAAACAAGGGTTAATGGGTTAAATTGAAAGTTGGGACATTTAGATTGGACAACAGGAAAAAAAAATCTTCCCAGAGAGGGTGGTGAGGCACTGGGACAGGTTGCCCAGAGAAGCTGTGGATGCCCCATCTCTGGAAGTGTTCAAGGCCAGGCTGGATGAGGCTTGGAGCAACCTGGTCTAGTGGAGGGTGTCCCTGCACATGGCAGGGGGGATGGAACTGCATGGTCTTTAAGGTCCCTTCCAACCCAAACTATTCTATGATATTAAATCATAAAGCTCTTACACGTTACAAAGAGCAGCAACGGTTTCATTTCATTAATACAGTTAATCTAGGTTAAAGACACTGTACAAAGTACTAGGAACATTTTAAAGCAAAAATTCTATTGATGCTCACATTAGAAGCAGAAAATAATTTTAAATTGTGGTGATAGCCAATTTTTAAAAGTTGGTACTTACATATTTATAGAGGAAGGGTATGCATAACTGGCCTTCAAAGCATGAATTATACAATTGTAGTAATCAACAAAAAAGTTTAAAACATTGTGAGAAACCCAATCTTAACTGACTACAAGAAGGAATCCAAAAATGGAAATGTATTGTAAATAGCAACATCATGTTTGATCATGCATGCGTGACCTTAAAATGTCATCTTATCCACTTTAATACAAGGAATATTTCTCCAGATATCAAATAATGGATATTAAAGAGGAGTACATAATTTTTATTCCACATATATTTTTCATACATCACACACATACAAACTACAATAAAGATGCAGAAAAGTGGGGTTGGCAGCCAACTTTGGGACCCTTATGTAAAGTCTAGCCCACTGTCCTGCTCCATCAAGGACCGTTCAGATTCTTCACAGAGCAGATTTTTCCACCAGTTTCTTATTAAGCAATGCACAGGGATTATACACAAAAATCATCCCTATGAAAATGTGACACTGCACAGAAAATAAGATTACCCCTAGGCCCAAACCTGTCAAAGTAGTGCTGGCACAAATACTTCTACTGCTGAATAAGACCACTTTTGCTTCTTTGTATTGCAGCTTCATGTAATTAAGAGTATTTTCCATACAAAATTTGTTTTCTCAACACTGTAACATTATTATATCTACATAAAATAAATATCACACACTTGCTTCATTCTTGGCTGCTGGGCGATTGAAATATTTTAAATATTTTGAAGTTGTTGATAATTCAGTTTCTTAGTATTTAATGTTACACATGTTCAATATTTATGCTCACATGACATGGATAGAATTGAATAACATGAATCTCGTTTTCCCTGCACTTCTGCCACAGAATCCTGACACCGTGAGCAGGCAGTTTACGCATCTGTCATTTGTACACTGTACTCACTTGTCTAAAACAAAGTAGCTAATTCCCTTTTGTAAAGAGCTACTCACTTATCTGGAAGAGAAGCGTAGGAAGTGTAAAGCACAAACCACATAGGAAGCAATATAGATTATTTCATGAAGTACAGAAAGGTCTGTAAGAGTGAACAAATATGCCCTAACACTGAAACTAGTCACTCTGCTGTAAAATCTTGTAAAACCCATTTTAAGCAACTGCTCAAATATTTACAAGGAATACTGGGGGCAACACTTAAACAGAAGCGGGTTTTGTACTCTGCAAGACATATTTGTGATATATTTATGAGCATGTTTGTAGATACCATTTTGACGCTGAAGCATCAAAAACATATATGGGCAGAGCACAAAGTACTAATGCATCACAAAGAAAACAATTTAAAATACAAACACCTTTACATCACTAAAACTCCCAAAGTTAAAATTACGGGCTTTTTTGCTCAATTATTAAATACATTCCATCCTGAAAAGATAAACAGTATTCTTTGGCCAACACTTCACACCCTGAGATTTTCTTCCATCACAGGAATTTTCCAACTGCTGTCCAACGCATCTCTTTGGCTGATTTGCAGTATAACCTGACAGACAATACTGAATAGTTCTACTAACCTTTGCCAAGAAAAATACCTATCTTTTCATTTATAAAGACTGAAACATTGTCTCAAAACAGTCTAACAGGAAGGAGTGGAAGTTATTTAGAGCCTATAATACCTTTTTGAATTAATCTTTTAATGTTGAGAAAAAATGCACATAGGAAGAAAAAAACACCACCTCTAAAGCTCTGAAGATTTATAAGTTACATATGAATATACAGCAAATTCGATGGACCTTCAGGTTACCTGCAAATCTACACCTGACTATCATCAGAAAGGGGCATGGTTATTATAAAAGAGCCGAGAAAGAGAAATCTGCAGAAGAGCAAGCATAGATGCATTATTTATTGCGTTATTCTGATTATTATGCAATATTACTCTTTGAAATAACAATCCGTGCATAAAGCACTAATATTACACAAGATTCTCCAAGAGATATGGATATTAGTACTTCAGATTAAGAATAATGTCAAAAAAATCTAAAGCAAAAGAAGTATTTCATTTTAGGAAGTGATGACTACTACTTCAATATTAAATACTTAAAATTCAGAGGCTACTATTTTTATGAACACTAGCTCATGTGTAGTAATGATTAATTTGTTGTCAATATAAAAACATAAATATAGGATAAAGGAAAGAATTTTTTTCATTAGCATAAGCACACCACTTAAATCCAAGACAGTGACAGTTAGAGCAGTTTTCTAAAGCCAAAAATGTCGTTCATGTTATTTTGCTTTCAACAAGAGGAAACACCAGGAGATAACAAAGCTAGTGAAGTCCATAACACATAAGGTGGCTCCTTTTCAGGCTACTGAGACCTAGATATATTGACCAACAGAGAAAATTGTTTAACATTACCTAAGCATTCTGATTTTGTTACATATTTCCAGAAGTCTCTTAATTACATGTAATTTTTTTCAGTTTTTCATTTAAAAACCTGAGTTTATTCCATCTGTCAGTCAAGACAGATAGAGGGAATGCAGGATCATCCTCAGCCTTCTCTACTTTGCTTCTAGTACCTCTAAAGTGAGGACTGTGTCAAATTAAAGATAGATAACAGAGGCAAAACACATTCTAGGTCCGATCCTTTGTTTAAGAATGTTTGTGTAACAATATAGAAGTAGAGAGATCAATTTACAATTTCCATCTGTGTAAACAGTGAATGCTCAGTGCTTGGCCTTCAATTCTTCATACACACTGAATCAGCATGCTGTCATTTACATGCTATAATCCAGTTTCAGAATGTTATATATATTGTTAAAACACGCTCAATTTCAGAATAATATACCTGCATTATATTTACAGAGTGTCAACTTAAGATGCATAAAATGTAAGTACACCTAAACACTGATTTTAATATGCCACTGCATTTCTCAGTCTGAATGGGAGATGGAACAGCTCATTACCGTATAGTTATGTTTACGTAATATTCAAAAACCTGAAAGCCGTGGGTCTTGAACTTGAAAATTACTAAAGCTCTAAAAAGTGAAAATCTAATGGCTGATGTTTATTAGGAGGTTGTCTTGGATCCATTTTAGATGTTTAATATATACCAATCTGAACTCAGTATTATGTCAGTTAAATAAACAGTTTCCTTCAAGTCTATCAAACAGCATCACCAATAAAGTCGGCCAGAAACAACTTCCAATCACTACAAAATAGCATTCTCCTCCTACTCTATCATTTTTACTGTCATTCAATTTTCCTCAAATGATCATCTTTGTGCACATTTTTCTTCAATTATTACAGCAAAAGCTCCTTTCAAGTCTCATAAAGTGATGCTATTTTCTTCCTGCAGCAAGCAGCACTAACAGAAAGTAGCAGCGATACTAAACATTGTCTACAATTGTTATGGAAATATATTTAACTGTATCCTGTTGCCATGGAAGCTAAAGATCAAGGAACACAAGCTACATACAATAATTCATACTGATTTTAGAGAACATTTGAAGGAAACATTCAAATGTATAATTTGATAAAAAATCAGACTAGTTTCAAAGGCACTGGCTATACAAGGCATGATTGCGAGACAGTTGCGTTTCAATCAATATTTAATTCATTACTTACGTGCTCCAGGTTCTATTCATATCCAGAGCACCTCCAATTTAATAGCACTGGCACTCTCAAACTCCTAGCCATTTTTTATCCTGGCATTGGGCAATTTCAGCAGTGTTTCGAACTACGCAAAAGGACAGTTGCTAACATTCCGCGTTTGTTTCTTTTTTATAAGTCAAGACTGTTTACTTAAGTCTGTTGTTTTGCAGCTGACAAATTTTCTGAAACGGCAAACTTGTGTGCAAGTTATACTTCCCTCAGTACAGAGCTACAATTCTTTTATTAGTTATATTCCATTTGTTCCATTTTTAATTCTATGGAAGTGAACACTATCACAATGTTTTAGGTAGTGAACAAGTCTCAGAACACTTCTTTAGAAAGAAATTGTCCCTTTTTATACAGGTGTGAAAACACTGGTTTACCTATTCATATGCTTAAGATTAAAACCTTAGAATAAAAAAAATTCACCAAGTTATCCTTATTTGGCACTCTGATTTCCTACTTTAACTCCTTTGGGCCACTAAAAACTTAGAAATTATTTTGTCTTTTCTAAGTGTTATTTCATCATCCAAATCAAAAACTGTGCTATTAGCACACCATGCTGTCCACACACTTGCATTAGAATGCCATTAACACGTGAATTAGGTCTACTTGTCACTGTGACTACATCTAATAATTGGAAAGAAATTATAATTAGTTCATCATAAGATTATATTGAAGTCATTTTAGAGATGTTAATACAAACTGCAATTAATCAAATGGCAGTGCAACAAGTTCCGCAATTTCAGGTGGGTTGAAATTGCTTTGGCATTGCAATATGAACTACTAACGGTGTGGTAATGCAATCACACAGGACACTGTTCCACCATTCAATCCTTCTGCCATCATAATTTTGAATCATAACAGCATTACAACACAGCTGCAGCACCATCCCCTTTACAAAGGGATGGAATCACTTTTCCATACTGCTATAACACAAGTGAAGAATATGTGCACTGTACTAACAGAGTATTGAGCAAGTACAGTATGTTAGCACGTTAAAGAAAAGATTTTTAAAAAAGCATTTCACAAGGACACTAGTTTGGATCCCCAAGGAGGTTAAACATGTTGGCACGAAATCTCTCTGCTAAGAAATTCTCTTCCTCCATACGGCTGCCTAACCAATGACAGGAACAGACCGACAGCAAGTCTAAAACTTTCAAGATACTCTACATTTGTTTTGTCTAAATCTGTGGTCAACAGTGCCCTGGTAAAAAGTACAAAAGCAGACATATGAAGAGATGGCAAAAGAATATGCGATTTGAATCCACTTTACGAGATGTTAGTGCTTTAGTGCTCTTTGGGCAGCATCAGAAACCTCTGCTGGTTAATACCTGCCACGGGAACTAGCCCAGGATCTACTAACATCTCCCGTGACTGAACCTGCTAATTGAGTGAGGCATATTTTCTCCACTCCTCTCTAGGTCTACAGAACTCTTTCATCTGGTAAGGTGAGGTTTGATGGAATATTTAAAAGCTCTGTGCAACAGGAAAATTACATAGTTTCCACTGCCTGCCTGTATTCTGGGAGTTACCCCTCAGCCTAGCTGCTTTTGTGGCCAACAAAGAAATCTCCAAAAGGTTTGGGTTGGGGTTGGATTTCCCCTCTCCCCTTGATATTACTTACACAACACAATTTTTTAACCGCCATCATCTTGTACTGCAGCCTCCCTGCTGCAGACCTGACAAACCATGAGTCAGCAAGCAGCAGAACAGGCTGCTCCAGAAGAGAGGAGAAGCCAGGAGGCAAGCACGAGAGCAGGGCTCTCACCAGCAAATGATGCAGTCCCCAGTAGTCAAAAATGAGCAGAGTAGGGCTGGTGACAGGAACGTGGTCCAGCTGGCAGCCCAATGGGTGTCAGGAAAGTCACAGGGGTGAGGCAGCCAGTCCGGGCCAGGCCTGCCAGTCAGGTACAGGTACAGCTGCAACACAGCCGGTCAAGGAGAAAGGGCAAAGGCCTGAATTGAAGTTCTGCTTCTGAGCTCGAGGAAGCAGACCCCCGTAAGGCTTCACAAAGCACTTGCCAGCTCTGCAGTCTGATGTAAGGCCAGAGAGCTGCACCACATCAGAGCTGATGCACACCATGAGAACGTGCAGCAAAACCTGTGCGATGGAGGGTATCCAGGGCCCATGGCTGCTGAACAAAGAACACGGGCTGCAGCCCTTTTAAGGTTTCTTTTCTTGCGTCATTATTACACTGGACACCAATCTTCTTGCATCTAATTCTAGAGCGCTACAAACACTGTACAATTAAAGAAATTTGAAAGACATCCTTCCTGTCTCCATTTAATAGAAGAGTAGAAAAATGGTACTAATGAAAAAACAGAGAATGGAAAGAGAGAATGATAATCCCAGTATGAATCCTAGGATTGTACCTGATATTACATACACAGAAAAGATCTGTACACCTACAAAGAGCCGGAGGTCAGCCAAAAGTCTGGCCTCCATTATTCCAATATAAGCACTTTAAGGCCTTTTATCCCTACACTTTGGCTCATTCAATTTTCAGTTTTGGCTAGGTCACTCTTGTTACAGCCATTAAACTGCAGTATCTCCTCACTGAACAGACTTTCCCTTAAAAGGTTAATAATGGTCATATCAGTTTACTCCAAAATATAACATTTTTATAACAATAAAAGGCAAAATGTCAAGCACATGAAAATGATCCCTGACTCCAACAAAAAATAAATGTGTTAAAGTGTACAAAGATAGCAAAAATTAATTTTGGAGTGATCAATTCCTGAATTTAAATGAACATAATTATGTAATCATTAAGTTATTTAATGAATTTCATTAGGCTTATTTCTGGATTTGATGTCATTTTTTTTTCCAATTAACTCAGCTGTTCAGATTATTATTATAATACTAGCAAAAGTAAAGATCAGAGCCAAGATTCACATTACTTTGGTTCACACAGCATTGAAATTGATGATTTCTTCCTCAGCTAGAATAGAGATTCACTACATCCATACAACAACAACAACTTCAAGTCCTATAAAACAGCCTTGTTTTCACATTGCTTAATAGAGTCTAATTTTATGGCATTTAGCTAGAGTTGACTTACAGTTTAAGTGTACTTCAGTCACATCAATTTCATATCTTGCTTTCTGGCATGAAAATAATAAATGGATGCCTTACATAGTTGATAAATCTGTAAACATTCACACTGTATTTTTCACTGGTATTAATCTGTCATACAACTCTTAAAAATGCCACATTCTCCCAAGTCTCACCCCTACCCTATTGTTTTGCTTGATACCAAAATAAGATTTACCAATGAGATCCAAACTAAGGCAGCATTTTAGGAAAAAAAAGTGAGATGTCTTGCTCCTGGGGAAAAAAGTAAGCATTACAATTATGAGCTTCTGGGAGCATTATGTAAACCTATACCTAGCACAGAAAAATTCTATTTCTACCACTCCATTTTCTGTTGCATGAGAGAGAGAGGGCATAAAGATTTTGTGAAACCATCAAAATTAAACAAGACAGAAGTCGAATCGTTTTGCCACCTAAAATCTACTTATAAGTTTGGAGATGTAATCTGAAGTCTGCTGTGAAATAAATGTTAGATCTATTAACAGGTGATGTTATTCCAAGTACATAACCCACTTCAGCAGAACACAAAATTTAAGACATTCCCATATGTGTATTTCAGATAAATGTTACTGCTGCAGACAGCCTGCCTGTTACACACTTGCTTCATCTCTTGTCTGCTAAAACAAATTATCCCTGACTTCTGAGTCCCCTGCGAACAGTAGTGTACTACCACCAGAACAGTGAGATTTTTCTCTTCCAAAACCTCAACATAGACTAACACCAACTTTGTACAGAATCACAAAACTCAAGCTGAAAAACGTCAATAACGATTTTGCTCTGCAACAGCCCGATGCTGTAAGGTTCTGAGCACCTTCAACTTTCATTGAAATCAAGAGAGATTGATAGTTATCTCATCACAAACTGGGGCAAAGGGGGACACACAGACACAACACCCAGCCAAAAAAAAACTCACCAAAAAAATCCAACCCTACATACACAGCCCCACTTAAATGGTTAGCTGGCTCTTAGCACTGATGCAACGGCCAACCTTCTCTTCCTACATATAAGTCCAGAAAACCCATATTCTGCATGCTCCTCTAATCCTACGGTGATATCTGTACCCTGGAATATTTTGCTTCCTTCTTAGATGTTTGACAAACCATCCTTTCTCATGTCCAAGTGATCACATTCACACCAGCTGTATTCATCTTTGTTTTGCCCTAAATTTCTGCTTAAAAAGCAGAGAGACCCATGTTTCACTACTTTTAAAAATTTTTTTAGAAAGATCATAAGAAAAAAAAAATAGGTGGGCAGAAACGGCAGTGGCACAGCTGCACCAGGAACTGCTTTCACATAACTGGAGCTCCTGTATTAGCACCTGACCTTCTATATTGTTTGATAACATACTTATTCCTTGAGAAATGAGTCCTTTTAGATTTTGACGGTTAAAAAGGAGTAGCATCACCTTCCTTATGTTCAAATATGTTGCCAATCTAACACAGAACAACAAAAATCAATAGAAGTAACTTTGTTCAGGATCCCTGTCATACCCCAGTGTCAGATGTAAGGACAGCTGATGGTTGCTTTGTTGCTGTAGATGCAGATATTGCCATATAATCAGAGGATGAAAGTTACTACCTGTTTTGTCAGTTTATCCTTTGGCAGTTGCCAAGATTTACCAGCTGTTCTTTTCAAGCAGGAAACAGATATCCTATGTGGTTTATATTTCAGTGAAATACACACACACAAACAGATGCACACTGCCTTAGCTGTGTTTGTTTACATTGTGTAGTAACAGAAAACCCAGCCATTTTGTTGAACCAAAACATTCAGTTCACCTATAAATAAAGGATAAACTAGATAACCTTCACATTTTTCCCCACTACAGCTCACGTGAATTGGGAAAGTAACAATGATGACGCACAGTATTATACTTCATCCTCATTCCTTACATTCATTGAGCTAGAGCACTACTTATTTAGTCCCCACACAGACACACTCTTGAAAAGCAACAAATAAAAAGGATTTTAAGGGGAAAAAACCTCCAATGAGTTGTCATCAATGGAGAGTATCGCCTTCATTTTTCTAGCTAGACTCGTTTCCGATATGTTCGCATTGCACACCTGGTCTGTGGCCTGATGTTGTCAGACACGCAGAGGGAGCTACTGGGAGGGTACACGAAGTTTTCAGCAGTTTAGAAGCAGACCCTTAGTGAACAACCACCCCAACAAGCGTACATTTGTCACAAGACTGGATTACTAAGGAAACAGATACTATGTATAGGATAGGCATACATCATCCGCAATACCAAAATCTTTGAAAAGAAGGAAAAAGCAAGGAAACAGAGTATCCTAGGTGTCATTAAGATTTTTTTTTTTTGCATTCCATTACAGCACAGAGGAACAAAGTCTGTTTATTTCACCAGGAGAGAGAGGAAAAAAAGGTACCAACTTAAAAACTAAAACCAGAATTTAGTGATCCTATAAAAGCAGGGGGAGAGCAGAAGGGGAAGACCAGGATAGATTTACAGATAATAGATACTGAGAAACTGAGGGTTAGAAGATCAGAATTGTGATTCTTCCATCCTCCAGTGTAACTGCCTAATACTTTAGCTCTTCCATAATGCAAGCAGCAACTACTTTAGTGCATCTACAGTAGGTTCAACAGCCCCATCTCATGAGTGGATGATCAGAACACATTTTGTGTAAGCCGAGAACAGAAACAAATAGCAGGGAGATAGCACAAAAGTACGGAGAGAATCCAGAAGCACATTAACCGTACAAAGGAAACATCTAGAACAAATAGGTAAATACAACTTAGATCCTGAGATTATGACATAGGAAAATTGATTATCACAGCTGGAAGTGATCATCTTTTCAGGGTTCTTCTTTCAATTGTCTTTCAACATTCGTATGTGGACTAGTAGCTTCGACTCCTGAAATCTTTTTAATTCAACAATCGCGTTGAAGTTCCAGGTGGGCTGTAACAACACTCAGAAACTAAATTCTTTCCCCACCCCAGCATCTATCTTGTTTCCCTTTATGAAGAGCATCCACAGGTCCCAGGGGTCTGTTAACACATACTAGCACAATTAAATACAAATCAAGACTTGTCTAACTCATGCACATTTATCACCACTATTCCATACCTTGTATATACCCTATAGCAATCATTTATTTTAACGGAGGTGAATTGAAAAAAGAAACTCCTGCCCATGGCACTTTGATGAAAGAGAGGGTAAATACATACATATATATTTATGTATGTATTTATATGTCCATATGGTATATATTCCACACATTATACATAAAACATTTTACACAGAAAAGCAGGTTTTAAAAACTGAACTTTTTTTGATAAGCTAAAAATAGTTTCATGTGCTGGTTCACACAATTCAGACTTCAAATTCATCCTTGCCACCAGTTTTATGCTTATGAAAAAGACTACAAATGACAACAGACATTGTACATGCTGATTTAACTGTCAACTGCAAGAGATTTTTTTGGTATCAGCTAAAAATCCATGAACATGTTAGATAATTGGTCAAAACTAGGCAGATCTTGCAGTGGGTCAGTGGCTAGCTGCACTATCCACTACAGCTCAGTTCTGCAGTAGTTTTGATACACGACCTGATTCTGAGACACTGTACATGTGCACTTTAATACAAAGCCAAACAGAGTAATATGCATGTTGGCTTTCTCTAGGGTTTTCTTAGAAAACTGTTTAGAAACAGGAAAGTAGATATTCCGTACCACAGAAATCTCTCCTTTGATCAACTTTCACAATGTTGCCCCTTGTAAATCTTTTTTTCTTTAACACACCATGTTTCTTTTGACAACCTAGCATTACACAACATAGCATGATGTGGGTGATCAGGCCTAGGCAGCACCAGATTATGAAAGGCACATCCTGCTTGACTAACCTTATCTCCTTTGATGACAAAATTACATGCCCTCTGCAGTTAAGTGAAAATATAAACAAATTCAAGAACCCTAGAATCAGACAAATACAGAAATCTCATTCACTACTGCCTCATTAAAGAGAGCTTTTAATTAGTGCACAAACAATAATTTTGTATTCCCTCCTCCTCTTGTTTCTGCCGTGTCAGATTCCACAGAATTACACTGATCAACTCATATTAATGTACTTAAAGAACTTCAGAACTGATTTTTTTACAGAAGGAAATGATGGCATAGAAACATCTGTAGACTCAAAAGTTCAAACTAAATATGATCAGATACTAACATTTAATACTAATATTTCCACAAACATTTCACATTCTTCTGGAAAATTAAAATACTCTTGTACAGAACACCCACTCGGCTTGCTTTCACAACTGTGGAGTAATTTGGAATATTTAACTGCAATTCCAGTATTCAGTTATTCAGATTGAAACAGTCACTTGATCTATAGCCATGTAACACTGTGTCTCATGGTGGGAAAAGGAAATCAGAAGAAGCATCAATACCCTATACATGGGTCAGAATGAACTGTGTGTCATCTGTAGTGTCTCATGCAAAATATTCAGGTGTCAAAAGTCAGCTCAAACGTGGTACAAAGATAATGAAACCTTAGCTTCGAACGAAGAAGTGAGGATGACAAATCTTTTGCAGAAGATTTAGTTCCCTCTGATGAACATTCAATAGAGCTACAGAGTGTGGGGAACTTAAGATCAATAACTGGAATTGCTATAGCAGTTTAAAAATAAAGAAGCTGGGGAAAGTATCAGCAGTAATAGTCTCCTTAAGCAGATGCCCGCAGAGGTTGTCTCTAGAAAGGACTGTAATGAGTTTACACTCTTACTCCACCTATCCTATCCATAGGGGTAGGCTACTAATGATTGTTTGGTGCTTTTGCAGCAGTTACTGTCTTATGCCTCACTAGATCAGATAAATGAGATAATTAAGGATCATGGGCAAAAGCTTGCTAATGATCAAAGCAGACATTGACTCAGCTTTCTATTTATTCCCCTTCCACATATTTCAGTTCTACCTGCTTTATATCTGCAGTTGCACATGTGTGAATCATCATATATCAATGAGCAATTTGCCTTCTCTTCACTTTTAACATTTTTCATATATGAGAAATATAATTAACGCCAGCATACGCTGCTTGGCAGGTATCAGCAATCTGCTCAAATAATGGACAGTAAAAGTTATGTTTCAGTAGAGGCATATATATTTCTCAAATATAAGAGCACACTAGAGAAAAAAAACAGGTAGTCATACTGACACACATGCTTTTAAATCGTAATGGCTCAAGAGCATCATACACTAAAACATACCCCCCCTTAAGACACTAAGTTGCACAAAAAGTCACAGAAGTCTTTTCTTGTAAATTCTTTCTGTTAACTGAAACGGTGGATGAGTTTCTTCTATAAGTAAAACGTAAGACCACGGGGTTTGAGCATATGGATCAGGATGTTTTGTTCTCTGAGCAGAATGTATGAAGTTGAGTGACAACTTCATAATAATGGTATCTGTGCAGGCTCTCTAGCTCATTAGCCACTTGAAAGTAATGAACTAGAAAAGGTTTAGGAAGTTAATATTCACATATCGTCAAATTAGGTTCCTGCTGATTATACATTACAACAGTGACCACAGAAATGCTTACAGCCGAAATGATCCCGATGGCAGCTTGGGTTGTGGGGGTTCTTTGGGGTTTTTTTAGTGGGACAAAGGGAGAAGTATATGTTGGATCACAAAAGCTTTAAAACAGAGGGCAAGTGAGGAAGAAAACAACTCTGTAAGCATGAGGTAATGACAATTCCCCAACACAACCTTTGTGTTCAGAAAAAAAAAAATTTATAAGAGATTACTTTTGAAATAAAGAAGTTTTAAAATGGTTCTACATTTTCCAAATGAAGAGAACATATTTGGTGCCTCAGAACAGCTTTTTGTTTAAAAAACATTGCAAGTTAACTTACAATTATCATGTGAGCCATCTGCTCACTGCAGTGCTTTTCCTTTGATTATCAAATCTCAGAAATTTCACTGTTCATCCTGACTTCATTTTGGAAGCCATTTTATTTGTTCATCGATATTTAAAAAAAGCTAAACACAGCTCAAAAGCAGGTACCCACTCACCCCTTGAAGTTATCTATGAGGCCAATCCTTAAAAAAATTTGATACCAATTCTAGTAATTTGTGCCTGAGGATTTCTTTCTGGCATCAAATGTGGCACCATGCTTGCCAGTGCATGACAGAGCTTACTACTTATGCCTTAATGAGTTCCTTTTTGGTTACACCAGCTTTTACGGAGTGAAGTTAGCCAAACAATAATGTCATCATCTATGCAGTATTGAACTATGAGTGCAAGTGTATTTTCTGATCTTCCAGAGCAGCTGTTTTGAATCAAATGCCTACCGCAAATTTCTTTCCTTTCTGAGAAGTTTAAATGAGCAGAGAACACCACAACTTAAGAAAGCCAAGTGTTACTGCAATTTTCCTTTCTAAGCAGAAGTTTTTTCACTCTTGGCTACATATTTTTAATAGTTAACTGTAAGTACAGCAAAAGTTACTGAAATTCAGTACTGTACTCCAATAGGGTAGTACTACTTCTCATACATATATACTGTATTTAGTATCCCAGAAGCACTATATTCAGTTTATAAAAGAAAATCCAATCCAAGAGTTGGATCCACCATACACCTCAACCTCAACCAATTTCTAATAGCTTTTTTGTGTGTAATTCTATTTAAAAGCCATATGATATCTGCTCTTTACTGCCTTTTTTGTGCAAAAAAGGGATCTTATCACACTTCAACCTAATTCAAAGCATTAACTTCGGGCCTGATTGGTGCCCAAGAAGATTACTGCACTACAGGGAAATAGACAAATGTTAGCTGTGGCCAGCTGACTTCTTGGTCTCTTGATACCCTAACAAGGTTCAAGGAGTAACTGAAGCAAGCTATGGTCTTCTCTGTTTATAATTTCACAGAAAGTTTACTCCTGCTTTAAGAGAAAACATTCCCATTCTTCCTTCCCTTTCAGAAGTCCCTCCCAGCTATTTCAGAAAAACACTGAGGCGGCATGTGTTGAAGGAGAAAGCAGAACTCTCCAATGACTTTCAGTACTGCAGTCTGATAAACATTTACACAGCGCTCTCACTTTCTGTATGCACAACTATTCTTCCCACTTTAAGAAAAATCTTTCTACACTTGGAAGTATTAGAAAGCCTACATGTGGAGGCTTACCAATACAAGCAGCAGCACCCCTTGTAAGGAAATTTCCATATGATCAAAATGGAAGTTTGCTTCAAAAGAAGTGTCCATATAAAGCTCTGGAAACACTGAAAAGACTTTTAAATCCCTAACAGAATTACTTCTTTTTTTTTTCCTCACCTGACCTCATTTAGCACAGCAGAAGCCTGCTTTTCCTCATCTATTAAGACTTTAATAAAATCATTCATTTACAGTTAACTGCAACAGTATTCACACTTAGACCTGAATATTAATTGACTGATAATGAGATGATAAAGCTGTTTTTCTCTGCAGGTGTACCAATCAATTTCAATGAAACTGAAAAAATATTTTTTCCTTACTGTATCTAAAATTAAGAAGTTATTTATATTTTCTAATAAAGTGCTTTTCATTGATCTCCTTCAGAAGAAGTATGGTTTCATTTGCACCTTTTTAAGTTATAACAGTTTCCGTTTGTATAGGAATGATTTTCCAATATTATTTTGGCTCCAGTTGATGATTAGCTTTAAAATGGCTTTGCAGAATTAAAAAACCTCCAAAGAATTTCTAACTTCCAATAAACTTTAAAATTCCCAGTCAACAAAATAAACCTTTCTGAAGACACAATTTTTAAGCCAGTATTTCTCTTGGACTTCTCCATTTGTGCAAACTGTTTACTATTACTGCTAGTCAATGCAGCTCCAAGGCTAATATATTAAAGACTTCTGCCAGCCATCAGTAACAAAATCTAGCTTGCCGCAATTCAAAGTACTATTATCTATTGAAATCTTCTAGCAGATGTTTGAACTAACAGAGCAATTAGATTTCACTTCAAAATTATTGTCTTTCAAGTGATAATAATTAAGGAACAATGAAAAGAATGCTCTGTTCTGAACATGTGTTCAAATACCAGACTCAGTGGAGGGACCAGGAAAATTGAGTACAGATTGTTGCTTCAGTACCAAGACACCACAAGATGATGAATGGAACTATGGGATATGGGGTAAAAAACATATAAATATAGGTATTAATATTGCTACACATATGGAGAAACTGAGGACAGAAGCTTGGCTTCAGCTCCTCTGAGCTCCAGTGGTCTGGCACATTACTGCGCACAGGTGCTTCACAAGCTGGCACCCATGGTATATGCAAAAGAACCTCCTTTAGTACTTGATTAATAAAATCTAAATCCAATTTTTAATATTTATTATCCGTAGAATATAGTGTTGTGGATTAGAAATGATCCAAAATAGGTAGAAGAGCACCTATGTTTTCTTAGCTGAATGAGAAGCCAAACCAAAAGACAATCTTCAACGTTCTGAGTGACTTATCACCACGTAACCAACTACTGCTGAAACCCAAAGTGACCATCAAGTCCACTGCAATCTCACAAAATCAGCCCGAGCAGTCAAGACTGCACTGAAAGAATCACCCAGTAATGTTATATTTCAGACACCAGAAGTCCAAGATATAAACTATAGAACTGCAAGTGACTGTCATCCCAAAAGCACTAAGTCTTATCAAAACACACTTCATGACACATGACCAGCTTGAGTAAAAGCATTAAAAATAAACAAGCAAATAGCACTCAGTTATACCATTTATTTTACCAGAGGATTGCAGACTACCCAGATGGGGTCTGATGCCAACACTGCAGACAGCAACCATCCCAGAACAAGCCAGAGTGAAAAACATAGATGTGAAGAGATGGCTTCATTCTGAGACACATACATACAGTCAGATGGAGTGTGGCAGATAAGGAGGGGGAGTCAACACAAGCTCCACAAAGTTTAAATAAAGGGTCCAGGGCTAGGAAGCTGACTCCAGGACAAATCAGGATCCAGGAGTAGAAAGCTGAAGAGACAGAAATGATGCCAGGACACAGAAGACTCTAAAGCACAGTCTTAGGGAGACCAAATGCTCAGCTGAGACTTGGTACTCAAAGTCTTATATAGGCGTCTCTTCAGGGATCTGTTTAGAATAGTAACTTCACATCACAGGAGGGCCTAGGGATTTAACCATATAAACACCAAGTATTGGTAGTATTTATCTAAGACATTTTTGGTAGATAATCTAGAATAAATTCATCAGAAAGCAATAATTTAGCTTCATGGAAGTTACATGGATCAAAGAAACAAGGATGTAAGAATGTAGCATTTACAGCCTTTAAGTAGACCCTTTCATACACTTTGTAAATGACAAACAAATATTGGTTTTAATTTAAGATCACTACTTCATGCAGAACTGCAAATACAAAAAATATCTTTCAAAGTCTGCTTTCAAGGAGTCATTACTTTTGGAGTTTTCTAGACCTACATGCATAAACTCATGAATAAAACATAATTAATTTTTCTCTCATACGAGTATTTCATTTGAAGAATTTAGCTTCTTAATGGTATCATCTAGCCATACTATACCTCCATTCATTGGTAAGTAATTAATTCCCTTACTGCGCTGTAAGAGAATGAAATACATTTAAACTAGATTTTAAATCTACCGTTTTCAAGGGCAGACCTTAAGTTGTTTGTTTCAAATTTGCTAAAAATCCTCTTCTAAAGAAAAGCCTATGGCCATGATGATTTTTAACCATACTTCAGGAATATTTTCTTCTCGCGTTTGAGGAGTACACAGAAGTTCAATTCATTCACTGCAATAAAAATCTTACATCTCCAGCATTACCCTGAACTCTCCCCAGAGCGCTACCATCACGCTTCTGTAAAGCAAAGCAAAAATAATGTTTTTCAGTCACTGAAGGACAAAAAAATTCCAAGTTTCAAAGTAATTGTAGCTCAGCAGCATGTATGTCCTCAAAGCTCTCCCACAGGGCCTTCCCTCGAGCCACTGACAGTATCATTACTGCTTAATTTTAATTTTGCAAGTAATTTGTACCCTTTGGGGGTCTTCATTGACACAACAGCCAAACCAGTGTAAGTTTTACCCAAGAGCTCGGCAGAGTGGAGGCACACACAAGCCAGCCCGGCTCTACCACCAGCCTAGCTCGGTGCTACAGGTGCCCGCACGTGGGCAAGCGGCGCCGGCTACAACACGGAGATGACGGCAGCAGCACACACTTCAGAACGTGAACTTGGGGTACAAAGAGATTTTAAGCATTCACTTCATCACAACAGAAACGCAGGTGCTGACAGTTACAAACACCCAGCCCCTCCGGCTGGTGGGTGCGCAGGGCCGGCGTGCCGCAGCCCCCCCCGCCAGCAGCAAAGATGGCGCAGCCACCCCGCCCCGCCGGCCTCGCGATCCCTTGTGCAGCACTGCCCCCTGGTGGCTGCCGCCCGCAGGCACCGCCCTCAGCAGCGGCCCGGCCCTTGGTGCCGCCGGCTCCACCGCTCCCCGCGGGCGCGCTGGGGCGCACCCGGTGCTCTGCAGCCGGGAGGGGCGGCGAAGGATACGCAGAGGTGGTCTCACCTCATCGAACCCGACCTTCTTGGAATTGCAGTCAATCATATAAAGTATTTCTAACTGCGGGTGGGAAGGACCGTTCATTCTGGAAGAGCCTAGCGCACAGATCGCGTCGCAAATTCCAGTCCAGCCCCCCGATCCACCCCTGCTGCTTTAGCGTTTCACGAGGGGAGAACGGGATACACAGAACGCCCGTGGGATTTTGCTGGAGGCTTACCGGAAAAGCTGCATTTACGGTGGTGTGAAACAGGGCACTGTGGCGTTAAAAAAGCGGGGTTTTGTCTCGGGGTATAACTGCATACACGCACAGGAGCACACGCTCAAGCATTCAGCGAGGTAATTTACTGAGGAACGCTAGTGGCTATCAGCTGCAGTCTGGGGAGGCAAACACCACAAACACGAGTGTCCCTTCACTCGACAAACTCACAAAGCAGTACCCTCGGCGCTGGTTTTGTCTGAGAGAGCGCTAATTTTCTTCACAGTAGGTACTGTGAGGGTGCATTTGGGATTTGGGCTGAGAACACAGATAACACTGATGTTTCAGTTGTTGCTACGCAAGGTTTACATGAAGCCAAGAAGTGAATCAGTTTCTCATATTGTCCCTGTGTTCCCGGCTTCTTCTCCACAAGAAGCTGGGAGGGGACACAGCCGGGACAGGTGACCAAAGTGACCCAAGGGACATTTCATGCCGTAAGGTGTCATGCTCAGTATGTAAGCTGGGGGAGTTGGCCAGGGGGGTTGCTGCTCAGGGACTGGCTGGGCATTAATCCAGGTGGTGAATGGTTGTTGTTTCCCATGGTTTCATTTTCCATTATATGTTATCACTAGCAGTAGTATTATTTTCATGACATACCATTGTTTTATTTCATCTATTATAAACCGTTCTTATCTCAACCCATGAGTTCTCTTGCCTTTTTCCTCTGGTTCTCTCGCCTTTTTCCTCTGGTTCTCTCCCCCATCTCACTGGGGGAGGGGGGAAGTGCACAAGCGGCTGTGTGGGGCTCAGCTGCTGACTGGAGTTAAACTACAACACCTCCAGTAGTTCAGACATGAGCATAATCCTTTCCAGACCCCTAGGGCATTCCATTAAGGATAAGGGTATGGTAGATGAGGAAAACACCCAAATACATATTTCAAGAGGTGTTGGTGGTAGGTTGTTTTTGTTGTGGTGGGGTTTTTTTTTTTTTTTGTTTGTTTGGTTGGTTTTTTCTTGTTTGGTTTTTTTTAATAGAGTAAGCACTACCAGGACACAGCAATATTTAAGTTACTTACTCAACAGTTATGTAGCAACTCTTGCACAGGCAACAGTTTTCTTCCTTCTTTGAATAAAGTATAACATACCAACAGTTTTTCCGCCCAGAGACACACAGAGGTAACAGGAGAAGAAGCCAGCTGAAAGCAAGTGCATGTACCAGCTCCCAGAATAAAAGGTAAGACTACAGAACAGGGGGATGGGGAAAGGAAGAGTGCAAATAAAAAGCAAAACCAATAAAATCCCTGAAGTTTGGAGGTGGAATACTTTTATACCAGACAAAGACCCAAGACAATGTGTGCCTACCACATCATTGTCCATTCCTACAGCATTTGTGATGCATCATGGTACAACACACAGCCTTCTGAGCTAGCTCTGCACATTGCTAGCCAGCAAGACACAGCTCACTAGCCCCGTCTAGGGCTCCATAACACCACTGCAGCATATGGATCCAGCAGAGCTGCACTTTAAAAAGTGTTTTAGACATGAACACACTGATCTCCATCTCCCTCTGCAGCAGTATCTTCTTATAGTTAGTGTGTTACAACAGCCTAGACCCAAAATCCCTGGCTCCAAAGAACAACACCTGCAGTATGTGCACAGATTAGCTGTGCCACAGAGGAAGATATCAAAGAAGGTGGTGGGACAGAACACTAGACAGCTCTTTTTTCCTGGGGAAAGGAAGAGACTGTTAAAGATGGCAGAAGGGTTTGAATTAAAGGAAGCCAAAAAGCAGCTCACAGGATTCTCTTTTAGTGAAGACAGAAGGAACGAGGGACTTGTGTGCAATGTCTAAAAGAAATTACAGGACATTCAGTACCACTACCTTAAAAATCTTAATCCATCACCTACTTAACTTCCCAGATATGAGAACACCACAGTATCAGAGAAAATAATTTGCTTAGAACAATATACACAATTTTCTTACTATAACTACACTATAAACTACTAGTAAGTTCTGTGACTTCAAGTCTACCAAAAAGTACTAAATAACTATCCAGTCAATGCCTTAAGCTAAGTACCTGAGGATCAAGTGCTATTTAAAAAATTCATTAGAACTGCCTGGTGGCAAGTGCAGGAACTAAACTGGTAGCCAAAACTGCAAGTAGTAACAATTTTTCCTGTAACTGCAACTTTCTCTTCCCACATGGGAGCGGAGCTGGAAATACACTAGGAAACCCTGCACTGGGTCTCCAGAGAAAGAGAAGCACAACAAAGTTTTTTATACGGTCAAATATGGATATCTGAGGTCCCAAACTACCTCTAAGAACTTAAGATCCAGTTCACCAGAGGAGGAATGTATCCACACCATGTATACCATCAATAGCAACAGGCAGTTCTATCTGCAATGACCACTTGCAGTTTGCAGCCAGGCAACTGAAACAGTCTGGGTGACACCAGCCACTTGGATGAGGAACACCTGCACCCCTCATCCAACATCTCAACCTCAAAGTTGATAAACAAAAAACATCTATTCCTTAATAACTTCCCCAGCCAAAATAACTTGTCTCTTAATAAACAAACTCTCCCCTCTACTCAGTTTGAGGCAATATTCCACCATCCCTCAGAAATAGCTCATTCTCAGATATTTAAGCAGTTAGCCATGCATATTGGATATTTGCCTGTTTGGGAGCCAAAGCCATGTACAGTCCTGTGACTAAACACAAACTAGAGCTTGTTCAGAATTCCGAAGCAGCTTGATGTTCCTTTCCAGCTCACTATACTTCCTTTCAATCAATTCCTTTGCAGGCTCGCTACATTAGTTCAAAGCAATTAAAATAGTTTTACCTCATTCTGGCCTATCTACCAGACACCAGGCTGACATTATTAATAAGCTAACCAAATAACTTCAAAAGCTGCCGGATTTATAAAAGTGTTTCCAAGAATATTTTCTTGTTCTCGAATTGTTACATACAGGTATAAAGAAAACCCCAGAAGTTCAGCACTATTACAGAGCAATCACTCAGCTCTGTAAATACATCAGTTAGCTGGAGTTACAAGCTCTGTTTATGTGTTTGAGTTTTATACCCCTATTAAAGAAATACACACCATTCAGCATTTTTGATGTTCACCTTCTCAAAATGAATATACATAAGGATTATTCACAAGCACCTAATTAATGAACAAGTTTTAAGAACTGTCAGACTTCTTTTTAATGTAAGAAGCAGAAGTATAGGGTAGTCTGAAGAAATCTACACCTAGCAGTGTGTGTGTCTCAGCACACCTGAGTACGTCTTTAGAGCAAATGTTAATAATGGAAGGATCCACATATACAACAGGTAAATTTTAGCCAGCTTCCCATCAACGTAAACACAAATGGTATAGGCCTTGTTAGAACAATAACTTACTTGCGTTATGACTTTAAGCACAGACTGTAGAGAAATTATTCCAAATCTTCGCATAAAGAGGAATCGAGATGGATTATAATCAGAATTTTCAAACTGCTACAATAGAGTTCATTACAATCAGGTACACTGGAGTTACACAGTAAATATGAAGACAGGTCAAAGGATCAACTTTAAGATGCTTAACAATTCAAAACAGTTCAAAAGATCAACAGTTAATAATAGATAGAACTTATATACTTCAGTTTAAATACTAAACTAGATTTCTAAGATGTGTTTCTTCGATAACACTTTCACAGTATTCAACAAATATATTTGCTATTTATACTTATGCCATTGCAATGGAAACTCTTTCAGAGTCAGAGAGTTGCAACAGACATGTACACATGTTTTGGGCTTTGGTATAGAATCAGTTAATGCCTGAGATTTAGAGCTTCACTGATTTCTGTGAGATGACTTCATATTCAGCACAAGGTTCCAGGAGGTGATGTTGATGGCAGGGCTTCTCATGCCACATACATAGTTTTCCTTGAGTATTCACGCATGGAATTCATCAGCTTGGACAGCAATCTCACACCAGTGTCTGCGAACACAGATTTCCTCAAGATCCAATATGAAAATTGTCTTGAACTCCACCGCGTCACTAACACGAAGATCAATCCCTTCAAGCACAAAATGCCAATAAACAAGTTGCTTACTTCATAGTTACAGTCTGTATTTGGAGCACATCAATATCCAATTTCAGCTTGTTCTGTCACATGTACTGTCCTTTATAGCTAAATTCTGGATAGCATCAGCAGTTGTTTCTGTGCCAGCATCTTCACCTTGTTAGGGTTTCCCCTGCCCCCACCCCCCCCACCCCCACCCCCACCCCCCCCCCCCCCCCGTCTTCCTCAGGCTGTCCTCTAGGTTTCTGGAGAGAATCCACAACTGTTAGACGTCTACTGGTATTGCAGCCCATTTTGGTCTTAAACAATCAATGGAAGGATTTTCCTCATTTTTTTGGGTAGAGGTCTATAGAAGGCTCTCTGCATTGCCAGAATGAAGAACAAGGAAAGGAACTCCAAGCTAAACAGCCTTCCCAACTGTATTGTTAAGAGCAAGTATGCTTGGTTTCTGTGACAACCCACTGATCCTGCCAATCAAGCACTGCCTAATAAAGAGCTATAGTTTACTGCAGCCAGCAAAAGGCAAGTTTTCAGACTAGGAAGCTGTTCTTCATTAGTAATTTTTCCTAACAGAGTAAGTCACAATTGTCTTGCCCAAGGAAGCCTGCTTTATTTTAACATCCTAAAGCTCAGTACTAGGAGAGTGTCTAGCTACAGGGAAAATCTATGTTGCCAAAGCAGCAAGTCTGTATCAGTGTCACTGTCTATCCTACTCTATATCTACCACGTCTTTTAAATAAACAGTAACATCTCCATAGTTTTGTTCCTGTTGCTTTGAAGGATTTGAGTCTGCAACTTTCAAGTTCCAATGCTAGTTTTAATAGGACTCCTCTGATGCATCCTTGAAGTATAGCTTGTTCAATTCATTTATGTAATCTAATTGCCTCATTTAAATTATAAAATTATCATTCCATGTTAAACATTACTTTTGTAACCAAAAATTGGGCTATTGGCATGTCCTTCCTGTTGGCAAATTAGACTTCCATTTCAACACAGCTATGCAGTAACAGTAGCAGAGTGATTACTAAACACAGAACTTATATTTTTAGCACCATGTAACAGCTTTTAATTTTCTCAAGCTTACTCAGAAAATGTTTGTCACTATCAACCAGAAGAAAAAGCCTGAAGAATAGGGAGACACCTTGCCCAAGACACGTCTCTCAGAAGCGAGAGAAGTCCATATGCTTAAACCCTCTTAAAATACCAGCTTGTCTTAAACACAAAACAAAAAAATACCCCCAAAAATCTCTCAACACGGGAGTAGTTTGAAGTTTTCAGTTGAAAAGCAAGACTGAATGCATACACTCAAAACTCAAGCATGCCAAACAGCACATCCCTACCAGATCCTAAACCAACAAACCAACTCACATGCTAACACAGCAGACAAAATTTTCTAAGGGGTATACAACGAGTTCACAGCGACTGGCTTACACTATCATCTATGCACTACCAACTAACTACAAGCCCTCATGTACAGATAGGCCTCAACTGCCTGTTTCCCCACAAAACCTGCCTTCTCTACTTTTTTTTTTTTTTTTTTTTTACACCATTAACTGCAGAGGTATATTTAGCTAAATGAAATATGCCAGTATTTCACAGAATAATATACAGAGATAAGTGCTCAAGTGGACTAGATCTTCTAGCCCTACATGGATTCTATAGGCTTCCACAAATACATATTTGACTTTAGGAAGAGCCTCCCCCCCTGCATAGCACTCAATCAACAACGCATTGAGGTTGAGCAGCAGCTCTCTATAATATACTCGGGGACCAAAAGACAGCCACCTCTGAACAACTTTGACAGTTGTAGGTGACCCCTCCACCAAGTCAGAAAATAAATACTGTAGAAGGGGAGCTCCAGAATCATTTCCATTCCAAGGCTAGAGGTAGTTTAACCTCAGTTGTAAAAAAGCTGAATAGAAGTATGGGGAGGAAGCAGAGGAGAATTATGGTTATGCTGGAACATTTTGCAACTACTTTCTCACTGTTTTTAAAAAAAGTACAGGACATTTTCTCTCTCCAGTTCAAAATCAGTCCTATTTCCATCAAATCCTCTAAATCAGGATGAGTTTCACTTCAGTTCAGTGATCTTAGCTATTACTGGCAATACTGGAACACCTAAAGTAAGTGGCTTTGAGGAGTTAGCTTGGCCTGAAGTTACATGCAGTTTGTCAGACTGAGGTCCACAGAGTCACAAATGACGCCATACATATGCACTGCTGCTTTACCTGTTTAATGTGACAAACAGGTTGGCTACATGGGACTAAGTAGGCACTTATCTCCTAGATCTAGTGAAAGCAGCATCAGTAAGCTTTATCACTTGACACTATGCTTCAAAACTTTATTAAAGGTAGGCTAAGGTCAACTGTCTTAGTATGAAAGGAAGGTTGGCGTTAATATGGAAGAAGAAAGTAACAGGTGCCTTGGAAATAAAGAGGAAAACCCATTTTCAGCTCTTTTGAGGCAAAGACTATTGAATTTGCTGAATGATGTTTAAGATTCTGTGAAGGAAAGCACCTCTTTTGCCCCAGATAAGGGAGGATCACTGATTTGCACATCTGAGGCTAGTCAGAACAGCACCACACCAAGTTCAACTCCATGACTCCAAACACTGCTCAGATTACTGCCTCTTCCCAGTTTCACCATAGACAACGTCACTTAGTGCTTTGAGGCTCACATTATTCTCTTTGTTTTAGTAACTGCTGTTAGAATTATTTTTCATTTACATCAACACTACCATCCATTTTATTCAACTTACATTAGGAACACCCAGTCAACCATGTCCCTCTATGAGCATTGGTAAGTAAACAGAGTAGCAAAAAACATACTTGATTGAAAAATACTTGAGGAACATACATGTTTATCTAACATATCCAGTTTGAATATTTAATTATACTGCTTTACTCTTACATTTAATTATGTACAGTTCCTCTGCCATCCAGAGGGACCTGGACAGGCTGGAGAGGTGGCATGTGCCAACCACATGAAGTTCAACAAGGCCAAGTGCAAGGTCCTGCACATGGGTCAGGCCAATCCCAAGAACAAGGACAGGCTGGATGGAGAATGGATCGAGCAGCACTGAGGAGAAGGACCTGGGGGTACTGGTGGACATGAGCCATCAGTGTGCGCTGGCAGCCCAGAAAGCCAGTCATACCCTGGGCTGTATCAGGAGAAGGGTGGCCAGCAGGTCAAGGGAGGGGATTCTCCCCCTCTACTCTGCTCTCATGGGACCCCACCTGCAGTACTGCATCCAGCTCTGGGGCCCTCAACACCAGAAGGATACAGACCAGTTGGAGCGAGTCCAGAGGAGGCCACAAAGATGCTCAGAGGGCTGCAGCACCTCTGTTATGGGGACAGGCTGAGAGAGTTAGGCTTGTTCAGCCCAGAGAAGAGAAGGCTCTGGGAAGATCTTATAGCACCTTCCAGTGCCTGAAGGGGCTACAAGGAAGCTGGGGGGACTTTTTACAAGGGCCTGTAGTGACAGGACAAGGGGTAATGGGTTTAAACTGAAAGCAGGGAGATTTAGGTTAGATATCAGGAAAAAATTCTTCCCAGAGAGGGTGGTGAGGCACTGGGACAGGCTGCCCAGAGAAGCTGTGGGTGCCCCAACCCTGGCTGTCTTCAAGGACAGGCTGGATGAGGCTTAGAGCAACCTGGTCTAGTGGAGGGTGTCCCTGCCCATGGCAGGAGGGTTGGAACTGTATGGTCTTTAAGGTCCCTTCCAACCCAAACCATTCCATGATTCTATGATACAGCCTAGATGCCAAAGCAACTGCAATCAAGCTCCTGAACTCTGGAATTTGTATTTGCCAGACTGACTTCACCCAGCATGCCTGATTTAAAAATATAAGGAAAGATGGAAGCATTCAGGATCAAAAGGCACATGGGTATTTTTTGGGTGTGAGGGTTTTTTGTGTGGATTTTTTTTGTTGTTGTTTGTTTGAGGTTTTTGGTTGGTTGGTTTTTGTGGGTTTTGTTTGGTTTTTCTGTTGTTTGTTTTTTTAAGGAAAATCCAGGAATACAGTTTTATGCTTCTTCATTTCATTATTTGTATGCTTCAGCCACTTGATTATACGCCTCCTTTTAATTCAAGTAGGTCTTAAGAGGCAGAATGGTCTTGCGATGTCCACAATCGGACAAAACCCTCAGCAGCCCCCAAGGCGCAGTACCTGCAGGCGTACTGGTGACTCCGGCGTGGTCCCGCTCCGCGGTCCCCGAACAGGTCCCAACGCTCCCCACTAGGTGGCAGCGGGACACCACGTGCGCTGTGCCGCACCGTGCCGGCCGCGGGACCCGCACCGGCTGGCTGCACCCCGCGGGGACAGGCACGGGGTCTTTTAATGATGACGATAAGACGTGCTCAGAGACGACACCATCTGAAGTTTATAACGATAAGGGACACCTCGATAATTACTGTCCGGTTACTTCAGACTACGTCGGTCTCATTGCATTCCACTTCGTTAGTTCAGTTTTGTTGCAGTATGTGCTGGGTTTAGTCAGGGAAGAGTTGACATTCCCCACAGTGGCTGGTGTGAAGCTTCTCTTTCTGGATTTACCCTGAGAAAAGTACTCATAAGGCGTCATTTTAGCTAGTGCTGGGGAGTGCTTGCTGTGTGGTATTTTTACTCCTAGACGATGTTAAACGACGACACAGTAGTGGGGAAAGATGTGTTTGCCAGCTTTTACTGTCAGGTATTCCCTTGGAACATGTCTTAAATTAACACCTTTCCTTCCTTCCTCTGGAAAGAGAAGGGCGTTGTAAGGCTTTTCATTACATCCTGGAAAACACTGAGAAACTCCAAACCAGGTTTCTTCAAAATGAGAAATCATTCAGCTGAACTGCTAACACCCTGCTTGCATTAGTAGCCCAAGACAGACCAAGATTCAATAACCAAGAAGCACTTTACATGAGTAGCACTTTAAATAAGAGTATTTGAAAAAGGCTTGAGATATTATTGATTATACTTATAACCCATTCTCAGTATCTGAGCTCCCTCTACTGAAAGCATCCAACATTTGAACCAATTATAATGTAAAAGTGATGATTGTGCAGCCAATGCCTTGACTTAGCTGAACATTTCTATTAAGACACAAGAGAAGGAAAATACAGGGGTTTTTGGGTCCCAGTCGATCTAGGACAGACTGAGAAAGTTACAAGAAGAGAGAGACAAGCCTCAGAAGTCACATAACACACATGAACATGAGCATCCCCATTCACCTAGCACCTATCTTCTGTAACTCTTAACAGCTTTAGCTAGATTCCACCTCTTAAAGACCCTACAATGACCTATATGACCCTGGTCATGTTTCCTCTGGAGATTAAGAGGAAACATTTCATAAAGCTTTCACCTTTATCCCAACTTTTCTCACTGGGATTTGTTTCAAACGATCATACTGTTTCTTCATAAGAGTAATTAAAAAAAAAAAAAAAAAAAACAAACCAAAAACAAGCTTTATGGCTTCTAAAGACTTCCTCATGTAATAGGCATACATTTACTTGAGTAGCGTAAGAATATTCCCCTAAAGTCTTTAAGTAGGGAATTTGCTTACATATACATACAATACAGGGTCCTCAGCCTAGCAGTGTTGTACCTAGCTCAAACATTGAAATGCGTTGGCAATTACAGCAACCGAAGATAGAAACCATACTTGTTCAAAACAGAATTATCTAACATAGAAGGCAAGCCTCTAAACCACCTAATCAAACAGCTAAATGCAAGAGCTCTTGCTCATTACTACAAGTAATGAATTAGAAGATTTTGCAGACATGACCGCTACAAATACAGGTCTACTGGAGAGCAAAATCTGGTATTAAAAAATTTCAGGCAAGTTAAATGCATTATGCAGGAATACAATATGGCCTTACTTCATACTACAGCTACAGTATAGAATAAGGTATTGGGCTGACAACGGGTTTGGGGCAGGAAGATTCAACTTCTTAAAGGAAAGCCAGCAATCTTCAAACATTTTGAATCCCCGTGTGGATAAATTCTGTATCAGAAACAGCTGCATCTTCCCACAGCAAGGAAGATCAGCATACTGTTTCCTCAGGATGCCTGAAAAATGTTTCAATTAGGTGCACACTGCTCCAGTGATAATGTTCATTCAGCACTGCACACTGATGACAAGGCCTATTGGCATATTCAGAATTGCCATCTGTCACACATTTAGCTAGTACTTTTATGATTTTCCTCTTATTGACTAGCAACTTCTGGTCACCAGCAGCCAGATCCATCTGGTCAAGCACTTCCAAGCAAGAGAAATGAACTGCAATTACTTTCTAAGTACACAATCAAGTTGTGTGGGTACTATACTATATTACTACAGTATATTACTTCCTTATCTACTACTGCTTTCTGCATTTCCAGTGAAAATACAAAAGAAGTGTTAAAACTTTCTGTGGCACATAAAGTACATATGGTCATCCCTTTATTTATTTACCAGAAATTTTTTAATTGAAATGGCTAAACTACACTGGTGACATTCTGTAGTTATATTAATTATGCTTCTTTGAGAAATGGTCCGCCTGCCTCAGATAAATAACCTTAATAGATTTTGCTATGAAATTCACAAGTCAGTCCTGTTTAAGCTCCAAATACCAATATGAAAAGAGACTATTTCCTAATTATTTTTAATTAGTAGATACCTAGGATTAATTTAGTAGCACAGTCTCAAAGGAACATCTACTTGCTATTTATTAACCTAAAAAGAGTAAGACGGTAAATCGCTCAAGAGAAAACTCATCCATATATGTGTATCTTTGTATCTCAATCCTAACATGCTGTTCTGTTGCTGTCAAATATGCCTGTGTTTCCGTACACTAACGAGAAGGAACCACGACAATCTGTTCTCTCTTCAGAAACACAAGCTGTGTTTGTCTGGCTGAAAAAAAAAAAGTCTGTTGAACTAGTAAATATGTTACAGTGCTTGACAATTTCACTGAACTAAGTTTAAGAACTGAGCTCCATCACTAAGCACTGTGTGCATGCTTTTTGAACATCACTAAGAAATGTATCTCACTGAATTGTTAAAAGTCTTGTTCATCTGACAGAAGGCAGAAATTAGGAAGAGAAACAGCAAGCCTACAATATGACACGATAGAATTAAGGACCCTGAGATTCCAAGCATTCGTCCATTTTGCCATCTCTGCACCTCTTTTAGTGTCTGCAAAGAAAACAGACACTACAAATTTCCCATATTAAGTTATTATCCATCCCAACTTGCAAGTCTTATTACCTAGCCTGAACTGAAAACCAAAAATAACTTCCATTACTGACCAGACAAGCGTTCTCTATTAGCCAGATCACGTACAATTTCCTTCCAGATTTACTGGTAGAAGGATTCTTCTATGTCGTTGAAGAGGAGAGACAGCATTAGATCTTAAATTATGTGGTTTGTCACCAGAAAAATCACAGCAGCCTCTCCGCAACTACTCCTAACTACTAGAAAGCTTACCACCTAACAGGGTCCTGTAGATGGGGGAAAAAACTCCCACAGGATAACACAACACTACTCTTACTACAATAGGACATGTCAAGCCATTTTAGCTGCTCCTCTTCCCCACCGCTCCTGCCCAATTAAATATGTCTTCACTTACAATATTTCATTATTACACACACCAAAAAAGTACAAAACTAACTTGAAAAGGAGGCTTTCTATTTTTCCAGCTTCCCCTTCTGTATCCCAGATGCCTTGCTTTGCAACCAGAATTTTTCAAAAACCTAGAACATGCAGATTTTTGGAATTAAAACATACATTAGACATCAACAGTCTGACAGTTCAGCACTGAAAAATTCTAACGTTCAAGTACTGCCTTAATACTCAATGTCTACAGTAACGCACCAAATAAATGTTAAATCAGTGCATGGAAAGGGACATAAGAAAAAACATCTGAGAAGTGAATAGGTGTACCTATTAGAGATGTTAACAAGACACACAAGGTCACTTCCACTTTAGACAGTTTAAATAGTTGATAGTATACCTTCCTCTAACAACGAAGCAGAAAGCAAACACCTTAGATTTATAAACTGAAATCATGGTCTTTGTTCCAAGTTATCAACATAAAATTTGCAGTTTTACCTGCAATAGAACCTGCATAGAGACAGGTTCTACTACATTTGGGACAGAATGACAAATGAAAAAGGAAAGAGAAAGAAGGCAGAGCTCAGCTGGAAAAGTCAAACTAAAGCATGGGCTGATAAAGAGGGGAAAATGCACCTTTTTCTATGGCTCTTGAAAGAGTTGGGAAATTTAATTATTAAGGGTGGGCAGTACTAACCTATAAACTGAATTATTTTAAGTCTCAAAGAGCTCATTGCAGGATCTTAGAGCACAGGTTCATAACCCGGGGATTCCCATACTGCGTTCCAATAAAGGCACACAACTCTTCCAAGTAACTCACCACGTTTTCTTCATATGTAAGGTTTGCGTTAGTTACCGCAGATATGTCAGGAATTGTCTTACGGTCCACAAAAACATAGTATTAATGAAGTGCTACAGTAGCAACATCTGATATGTCTATATGGTTAACTATCTGCAGAACTAGTGTAATAACTTGCTAATGCTAAGCATTAGGACAAACAACAACTGAACAATTCCACCAGTTTGGCCTATTCAGACCTTATAAAATTTGGCGTCAGTACATTTTCCATAGTATCTTACCTAGCTAAGCTTCTTCGTGACTCCAGTTGCTCCATTATTTCAAGTTACTACAGAGATTATTGTGCTTCAGTTGTTAATATAAGCAGCCGTATCAAACGTACTATTTATAGTTTGGAAGCAGCATTTCTACGCAGCCAGATGCCCATCACCAGATGAAAAACTAATAAAAAAAGGGAACAACACTATTCTATCACAACTTGAGGCCACTAGATTTGATACCAGCCAAAATGTTATACCTACTACAAAACTGTGAACCAAACTTTGAAGTATTATTTTGAAAGCTTTGCTCTTTTCCACCTTCAAATTGCCGAGGGTATTTAAGTTAAATAGTTCCTCCTGATGAAATTAGAAGCAGAATTTAAGCTATTCTACATGAGCCTCTCCTGATCACATCAGCTATCTCAACTCTCAATATTTTCATCAGCTCTTTTGGAGTTTGTTATTTTAAGCCACTGCAATCCAGTCTTCAAGTGCAAATCCATGAACAACTCCTACGAAGGGCATCACTTGTATTACGAGTCTTAGCCGAGATCCAGAATCATGGATTCATTCACTTAACTAAGATTTCTATATAATGGTTGAAATTCAACTCATTTTGCTGAGATCAGAAGACTTGCCATGAAATCACCAGGGCCATGATTTAACTACATGTCAGAACCAAAATGGCAAAGTCAATTTTTGTCACATTTAAGGAGCTGGAAGCACGGAGAAGAAGGTAATTAGTACCCTTGCCCTTGTTTCAAATCGAGGGACATAAACAACTAATATCTAGATGATATATATTCACTAAATTCCAAGACCAATATCTTAACATGCTTCTTGCAAGTTTGTTTTATAGGAGAGCTAGAATGAGTATTATTCAAGTCAATTTATTTTAAGAGGAGCAGTTTTAAATTAAAAGGGGTCAACTCATGTAGCTAGAAATAAACAAGCAGGTTCAAACCACACAATGAGACTAATAAAAAAACCCAATACGTGTAGGTTAGATATACATTAGGCTTTTAGAAAAGTGCTGTTAGTTCAGCACATTCATGAAATGAAAGAGCTGTAGTTAAAATAATAAACTGAAGTCAATATAGTCAACAATACCCTTCTCAACAGAGGGTTATTTTCCTTTATCCTTCATAAATAACTGAAAGGAGAGACAGAATATTCATTTAATTTACCCACTCACATCTTCTGTTCACTGCTTCCCCCCCCTCCCCAAACACTCCACTGTGCTCTGTCCACTATACCTATTTTCATAACAACACCTTCTACCTCATGTTTTTATGCTCAAAAGCTTCAACAGCCCATGACTTACATCGATTGATTGGGAATTCTTATAAGACAATTGGATATAGAGTGCTATTATACAAATGAGATTTTGCAAGACTTGAAGGTAGAAAGATTTAGAGTAGCTACAAAACAAGTTTATGTACTTAAACTACTACAACATGGAACATAACAGAAGGTAACTCAGAAGAACAAGAATAGAGAGCAGCACAAAGTACTTCTGTGCCTTTCTTCATGATTGACACCTATTCTGTACAATTTAGTTATTTGCTTAACTAATCAGTGTCTGACATTACGTAATCTGTGTTATTGGTTGCCGTACATACACACACACTTCAGATTGTATTTATTAAATCATTCTTTTGAGGATTAAACAATTAAACACTGCTGAATATATCAGTTCTAAACCCTGCAAGAATCCCATTCTGACAGAGAATAAAAGTTCTACTCATGCCAGCAAGCATCTGCCTGGAAGATATGACCGCAACAACAGCCTGACACAGTACGTCTGGAGTCAGAAACAGCATAGCAAGAGTAGAAAGCCAGACCACATGCCAGTGCAGGTTTACTGCATTCTGAAGTTTTATTTTTACAACCGTATCTAAGCATAACTTATCACTAAGTTTCAAAGAAGAACAGTCCTGTTGCTATCTTTTTTTTTTTTTCTGCTGCAGGATTTATGACATGGACATATTCTAGTAGCCATAGACGACAAATAACAAAATTCTGCAAATGAAGATACTGAAAGTGGCCTGTGATTTGGATGGCAAAGGTCACGTAAGTGCTTTCAGTCTGAGACCATGACAAGTTAGAGGAAAAATCAGTGCTTTAGTGACATGATCCAAGTGTCAGATAAATACACAGAAAACAAGTGAGCTGCCCCTGCCAAGCTCTCCATCAGTGTGACAGGTCATGACTGTGATAAACAGTGTATTCCAGGATGCAAGGGATGTCAGCTACTATGAAGCATCAGTAATCCTTAAAAATAAATCAAGCTAGGCATTTCAACCACTACTTCAAAACCAATATGGCCACAACAACTTTGACTTTTCAATAATACATGAAAGCTCTATCACCACAGTGATAATTATTTCAGAGATTATAGTAGTTTGATCAGAAACATTTCAGGGAAGAAAGCTCCAGCTGAGCTATAAACTCAAGCAGTAGTGATTTCATAGTAGTACCTGAAAGATACAGGGAGTTTTCCTTTAACCAGAGAGGACATGGGCAATTGAGCATTACCTACTTTTTATTTTGAATCTCATAGCAAGTTTTAGGATTTTTAAAAATATTTTCAAGTTGGAGCATAGCAGCATCACCACTCAGAGTCACAAATTTACTGCAGTACACTGCTGTGGTTTATTCCTTCCCACACAGGATCATGTCAAACTTACTAAGTCACACTGACGTGCCATGGACAGCAGTAGCAGTCATACAACATTTAAAAAGAAAGACTCAGCTAGGCACCCAGTGACTTAACTGTTCTTGATGCATTATCTAAACATTCTTATTTTTTATTAAATTGTTCTTCATTTCAAAACTGCATTGTAACAAGTCCATCCTGACAACTCAGTCGTCTTAACTTCTAAAACTCAGAAAAAACGTCCCCAACTAATATGAAGTTTTTATTGTTTAAGCAAACAAAAAAAATATTCCTTTTTATTACCTTCAGAGCACTGCATAAAAATCAAATTTAAATTCTTCAGCTAAATACTGGTTTTGAGATACTAAGTTCATTTTGCTACCACAAGCCTTCCTTACTCTACTAAAGCACCTTACACCATTTCTTATTCATTTCAGTGATATTTTCTCTCATTGTATATCTGGGTACCTCAATTAGCTTTTTATCAGCTACTTCCACCACCCACCCTCCTTCCCTAGCCCCTTCCAGCCTGGGTCATAATCCTACAGCATGTTACATGCTTTTGAAAAGCATATAAAATTATATATAAGTACAGGTTTTTCTCAGTAGATTTTAATGACTCCTTTAGCTATTCATACAACTTGGTTCCAAACCTGCCTTGGTTATTTGGCAATATATGCTTTTTCAGAACTTACAAGTTCATGAGTTTCTCTGTCATTCAATAGGAAGCAATTTTGGAAGCGAAAGAGCCATTATTGAAAATAGTAAAACCTGCTTGTTATAATCAATTTTTTCAGCAGGTAGACCTTAAAAGGCTAACCATTTGTGGGCTGCCAGTCTTTCAGATTTCCCCTGAGAAAAACCATTCTAGACCAAAAATCTAAACCAAATGAACACATGGATTAAAGGTAACCAATACAAAGAAGGATTCTGCTTTGGAGTTCAAACACTATATAAAACCACATATTGACAACTTCAGTATCAGACCCAAAACCTTCATTTATTTTGCTTAAAGCACAGAATGCAATACACACCAAAAAAAGAGTTAGTAGAATTAGGAACAATTCACCCACAACAACCAATTATTCTTTCAGGAGTCAGACCTTGAGGCAAGAGAAAGCTATCAAGTGTAAAGACAAACATGTTCCTCCAGCTGTTTGCCATACTTATTGGGCATAATACACTTGATATGCTGGAGGCTATAATTAATCTTTACTAAGTGAACACTCCTCTTACAATGACTTGCCTACTGAGCTGTCTAATGACACTTAAGGCTTTGATAAGTAAATAAATTAGTTCATTATGGTCAGACAGTTGGGTATTTTTTTTAAATGAGTTCAGATTTCTTTATGTAGTTTGCCTAACTCAGTTGTCATCAGCTACAATACTTCGACCCTGAATCTGACAAAAAGACATTTCAAAGGTCTTGACTCCAACTTCTGCATTACTTTCAATAACTTAATCTGTTTTAAAAAAAAAAAAAGTTGGCTATCTTCACTGATAAGGGCTTGGTTGTGAAATGAATTGCACTGGAGAGTGACAATATTATTTGCCTTGCTGTTGCTAGATCTCATGGCAGGGCTTGTCTCACAATAATATGCACAAAAGTAAAGTTGCAGTGCCCTCTCGTGAGCAGTCAAACCTCTTTTGTGCAGAGGTAGTTTTAGCACTGATACTGTGAGGGCTGGACAGCATTTGTGCTACATGCTGCCTTTTCTTAAGCAGAAGCGTGGCACTTGTTAAAAAGATTGCTTTATATATACCTACATCAACCTACTCCATCTAAATGTTCTGAAACTGGTAAAGACACTCATATGAAAAAAATTAAAGTATATTTAAATTCCAATGAACTTAATAAAAGGGAAAATAGACTAATTTCTTTATTCTTATCCTCCAAGTAGGAGAAACCAAAAACCAGTTTCTTGGCACTATTACCATGAATCACAAACTTTTTTATTAAGTGCTACTGAAAAAAAAAAACAAACCAAAACACAAAACCACATGCGTGCACACACACACTCAAGAAGCCTTCCTACAATTCAAGCATTAAGTAACTAGATCAACAAGGATAGGAGGAAGATAAAAAAAAACAGGAAGGTAAACAGTTTGTAGGAGGGACAGTAAAAGCAGTTGAACAATCATTCCATACAGCCAAAATGCAATCCTAGTTCCCAGATGTCTAAGGGAAACAATTAGAAGATGGTGAGAAAATTCTGTACAGTCATTGCACATGGCTAGCTGAACAAGTATTTAGGATTTCATTTTTAGGGAACTAGTTAGAAGTTAGCTAAAGAGAGCAGTTGAACTCGGTCATCCCAAGGTCAACTTTCATATTCCACAGCATTACAACACACAAGATCAGTTACAAATATCTGAAAATTTACTGAAGTTAGGGCACAAATAGAAAACTGAGCAAGTGACACAGAAGGACCAGAAACAGTACCATAAAATTCATTGTTGCGTAGGGAGCACGTTAGAATTAACTTTCTGGAAATGACAGTGTGTCATTTGCCAATAAATATTTTGCTAAAAGACTCAAATTTCTCATTTCCCTTGCATAGATCTGGTTTATTGTATGCAGTAATAGTCAACCACTGAACAATCAGCAGTAGGCTAAGCCACACATTACTGGTTAAGGTTTCCACAGGTAGCATTTAAAAAGGTCTTTAAGTTTAATTTCACCATATTCTTGCACTTAGTGACTGGTAAAGAAGTTTCACAGAAGTAAAGCTTAACACAAGAAATGCAAGCCAGAACATTCACAAGTCTTTAAATGTTCATCTTACCACATTAACTAACCACTTGTAAGCAGATGTTAAATATTTGACTTCAACCTAGAGAGTCAAGGTCCAAAGGAATTTCATTTGTTTAGGCCCAGACCCAAAGAATTATTTCAAATGAATTAGGCACACAAGTCCAAATTGCTGCAAAACCTCTCTCCTGTGACTTCCTAAAACCGCTGGCAGCCAGCCACATCTCTGTTCTGCCTTGAGCTCCCACTCGGGCAGTTTCAGTACTGCAGGTGAACGGAACGGCGCAGCCTGCTTGCGTGGCTCTTGAAATACTCAGCTTTACTAGGGATTGTCTAAACGACTTCAACCAAATGACTCCTGAACCCCACACAGTTTACCTCCAATCAGACCCCAAGAGAACATATCATATAACATCACACAGAAGTAACACTTCTTTGGTTTAGAAGTTCTACAGTCAGTACCCTACTGAGAACGGTAGGGCAGACACACTAGTTGCACAGAGCCACTCTGGAGGGATACGACACAGACCAACAGCATTTCTGTTCGAGAGCAGCCGACCCAAGCCGATTACTGCAGGGTACGTACTTTAAGTGCTCAGCTACGAAGTTGTCAGAATTCAGTAACATCGGCAGCTACTCCATACCACTTTAGGAACTCGGAAGACAATAATTTGCACAAGCTATACGATACTGATAGAGTTTATGTAGTACAAAATTTATTTCACACACATCTTGGACTCTAGACCTTGCTTCTACAGATGATAAGTTAAAAGCCAAGGGAAAATGGTTCCATTCAAAAAATTAAAAATGCAATGCATGATCAACAACAAAAAATTAACTTTTTTTAATTTGTCCAAGAGCAGAAGAGTCTAAGTTCACAATACAGAATTATAAAGAACACATCCTCATTTTCAGATTCATGGTTACTTGGCTATTACTTCAGTGAAAATTTGAGGTATGCCTACTAAAGCCAACACTGACAAGAGATTGAATCACTGCTCCATTACAAGTTTTGTAAAGCAACTAGTAATAATCCACATTTCTCAGACTAAGCTGACTACTTGGTTTGGCATGTTGTGTTATTTAGATTTACAAAACAAATTTCTGAACATGTTCAAGATAGCACAGGAGACTTCTGAAGACATTCTAGGGAGCTGGTATTAAAAAACAAGCTTCAAGAAAGCAAGTTCCTGCCAGTTCTCCGACATGTCCAGACCTCTGAAGGGCAGTCTTGCACTGAGCATGTTTGCTGGTCCTCCTCCATTGTCATGTCACCAGAAAACTCCTCTGAGCAATTGATAAAGATGTTAAACAGAACCTGCCTTAGTATGGTTCCCTATGGTATTCTGTTACCAGCATTTGTATAGAGTATTAAATGCTCTCCACGCCCGATCATCCAACCTGTTTTCCACTCATCTGCCTGTCTACCCATTTGGAGCATAAAGTCCCAACTTGGACCTAAGAATACTGCAGGAATTGGTGTGAGGAGCTTTGCAAAAGTTGGGACAAGCAACATCCACTGCTCTATCCTCAACAAAGCTCTGTTTTTTATCTCACTCCATGTCCTGTAACACTAGCTCTTGCCTACGGGAATAAGGACAGCTTTAACCTTACTAGTAGCTAAAAACTCAGCTTTAAAGGAAAATTAAGGTTCCAGCAGTCTCAGAGCAAAGCTGTACCTATACTCATACCACGAGAGGGCAGCAGAAGCTTACGACAGTTCCTAACTAGAAGTTTACTCTCATAGGGCTGGTTTTGAGCAGCCATTCACACTGCTCAGTCATGCCCTGCTTTATCAAGTCATATCAGATACATGAATGCCTCACACAAAACGGAGATATCAAACCCAACTCCTCAAAGACTTATCTGCGATGATAGGGCTCTCATGAGGTAATACATGCATGCTGTGCCATAGCAAACAAGTGAATTTCCAGGGTTTATTTCACTGGCTCAGTATTAGATAGAGTGAAAAGGATTAAGAGTAAAGCATACTATAATTAACATTAAGAGTTTGCTGCCCGTTTTGTGGCAGTACACTCCATATGAAGTCAGGAAACAGCATTTTACACTGAAGTATTACACTAAAACATAACATTTTAGGGATTTCATATGCTGCTCACAATTGATGACATGCATGCCAACATGGGCGTCCTTGTGACCCAGACAGCCTTTCCAGCTCAGTTTTCAGAGGTGCATAGGAGGAATTAAGTACATAGCTCATACCAGTACTCCTAAGTTACTATGTTTTCTGACAGATGTAAGGGGCCACAATACCATCTGATTTTACAGCTAGTTTTGGAGTGCAAAACAGTCCTGAAGTGGGAACCAAAAGAAGTTTAGCAGAGCTACATGGGCAAGTCCCACGTCTACTGATGATTAATAACCCTATTTATAGTGCAACTATTCTTACTATAATTTTGTTTTTCCTTCAGCAGGTTCCTTCGCTACTACAGTCACAATACAACAGCTGACAAAGTAGTAGCTTACTCTTACGTTTTGTACATTCAAACTACCCAACTAGTTCCTAAACCTTCTTTTTAGCTAGTTTGGTTCCCCTATCTAGTATTACGGAACTAAAGGTCCACACTGGCACTACCCTTCCTTCCATTCCTTAAAAAACTTTTAACAGAGGCTTTGAATCTTTAATGTTTATCCAATTTTCCCATAGTATGTGCCTACCCTTTCACATGAATAAGAGTGCCAAAAACGTACAACAGGGAGTAGAAGTTACCATCAAACCTCTACCCAGGTTTTTACAATGAAAACCCTGTGGCTACAACTACTCAAATATCCCTTCCAGTAGGCAGTCTTGTCTCACAACATGTAAAACCAGCTCTTTGCATGTACTGCCATCAAAAAAAAGAAAGGACAAAGGAAAGCAATAGCAAGGAACAGAATTCATTTCTAGCAGGAGACCCCCTTGCCATCTCACAGTCAAGAGCCAGACACCTACAGAAAAGTTTTTTTATTAAAAAACACCTCTGTTTCAAATCCTTCACCTACTATCCCTCTCCTTTCTCCTCCTCATAAGAGCTACTTAGTCCTTACTTAAGAATATTCTAGAAGTTTTCCTAAAGTCAAAAAACAGTTCCTAAGCCCAGCTACCTTTAAAGCCAGCCCAAAGACAGTACGTACAAATATTGAGTTCACCAGTAAATAAATCCTAGTAAAAAGGGTTTAGCAGCACAAAACTTCAAGGTAAACACTACACTCAAAGCTGTACATTACAAAAAAAAAACCAGCCTAAACAAACAAAAAACCCCAACAACAACTAATAGCATATCCATTCAGTTTGTATAAACAGAAATAAACAGAAAAAACCCCAGAAAATAAAACAGGAAAGATACATTTTTAAAAGGCTCAAACAACTACATTCATTTTCAGCATCTTACTTAATAACATAACTTAAAATATTTACCCTATTATCAGATCACTTAACTAACTTCCCGGCTTCCTCTAGACTTGAGAGACAACATAAAATCCCAACGTAGTTCTACTTTAATAAAACCTCCCACCTACTATTACACTTAAGAACTCCTCCACCTTCAATCACTTAACAAAAGACTGCAGTAAGGCTTCAGTGTTGTCTTATGTAGCCTAAAGAGTCAGATGACCTTCAGTCCTGTGTTCCACCTGGTCACCAAAACCTTCAGCTCTGGTATTAAAGGGCTACTTTCTTCTTAACACAGTGCCTAGAAGAGGTCCTTTATCACCTTTCTTCTTTGAATGTGATCTTTAGAGACTAAAAATGCCAATGCACGAATCTCCCAAGTCTCAGCACCCAGATTCACAAACTGCCCTTGGCCTACCAAGATATGAACTTCTGTTCTCTCAAAAGACAATGCAGCAAACCCTTGACAAAGCCAAAAATTGGTTATTGCCAGCAATCTCCTAAGAAATACACTTTTAAAATTTCTTAATGAAAACATAATTTAGTAAGAAAATACTTTTTCAGTAAGCTCAGATTTAAAATTTTTTCTTTTCATGCTGCTTATTGCGTGTCAGGCTTGATTTTAGTACTATCATCATGGTTTTACCAATTAACAGCATACTTGGGGCTGTAATTGTGGCAAGCAATCAAACTACAGATGTAGGTGTTTGAAGAAACAGCAGTGGAAGCAGTTTCAGAAATCAGCATTTTGATACCATAACTGCAGGTTTACTCAATTTACATCAGCAGTATCCAGCTGACAGGTAAACTTTTAGGACATGCCATCCTGTGTGTAAAACATCCTAGCTGCTGAGAGATTTCCATCATACAAAGTACATTACTTGCACAATTAATTACAAACCAGATTTTTATTTGTAATTGTTTATCACAATATGAAGGTTTATATTCAGAATTCCAGCTTCTCTTGCTGATCCATACCCTTGGATGCAGTTGTTCCCACACACAAGAGTCAAAAGAATTAAATTCTGTTCTAATCTAAAAAGGTTTATAACCACACCCTGATTTACATCGGCGTCTGCAAGGCCATGAGAGAAACCATCTGCTTCTATGTACTTACTTTGCATCTGCAGTGTTTCACATCTGCAGGTGTACAGCATAGCTGCTGTTTGCAGGAGTTCCAGTGTATACTCCAGATCAAACAAACCTACGAACTGCCAGCCCACAGCACAACAAAACAACCAGAGCTCCCCAGTTTGAACTGCATGGGAACCTATGACTTTGAATCCATCCAGAGATAAAAAAAAAGATGTGAGCTTACCTTCACCTTGCAGACTTGTTAATGGCTCCAAAAGTCATCTAGACAAAGCGTTTTGTTCCTCATTCACGCTGCAGGTAGCACAGGCGATGCACCAAGCAGCCAAAACACCTCAGCAAGGGCCCGGTTTGCATGGCACTACAAGTCTTCACCTGCATCACAGATTCCTACCAGGCTTTCAGAGCGTGCCTACAAAGACATATGAAGCATTGCTCTAATAGCAGCAATCTGTGCAGACAGCTGCTCTTTGCTTTCCCAAGTCACACAGAGTGGCTACTGAGAAGGATCAAAGCAGTCACTGTGGCAACAGTGGAATCTCAGCAGCTGATTCAGTTGCATGTGAACTTCATTCCAGCCCTGACCTCAATACCCCTGCAGCAACTTCCATGGATAATCAAAGCAGAGAAAACCAGGCAAGTGCAGTAACTGATTTGCTCTGTTGTTTTTTCATGGAAAATTTTATCCCACACTCAGAGAAGGATAAAGGATGAGTGCCCTTGTTTTGAGTACACAGGGCTTCTCACTCTATAGACTACAATGTGTTGCAAGGCACACACGTGGTAAACCCTAAGGCAGAATAAACTGCTATAGTTCTGTGGGAGTTAAGAACATAAAAAATGCATGTGTTTAACTCTGTTGTATGTGGGACATCCGAAGAAAAATAACTATGGAAAATAAAGGAGGGGAGGGACAAAGTATTCTTCCACTCTTAACAAACCAAACATTTTAGAAGTCATCTGTAGGCTACGATGGATCAAGGCAATACAGTTGCATTGTGAAGTAGGGGTGATGAGAAACAAAGATCTCATAAAATGTGTAAAACCTGCTATAATTACAATTGTTTGAAACAATAGTAGGTGTCATGGTTTAACAATATAAAGTGGCAGAAATTTTGATGGAAAGGAAATTTAACACTCTAAAACTGGTAAGATACTGGCATGTTTAAGAAAATGAAGCCCAAAACAAAAGTTCAACATTTAATTCTATACATTTAAGCAACCTATTTTTTCTTTCCGAATTTTAAGAGGACCCATCCAGAAATTCAATGTCCTTTTGAGCAACAAAATAACTAGTCACATGATCCTATTTTCAGCCATTCATGTGATTTCTCATTCTAAGCCTGTGCTCTCAACTTATGGCATTACCATTCACACCATCTACAGCTGAGAGCCCTTCACAATGTTGCTACAGTGTTGATAGCTTTATTAAGGAAGTACTACAATTGGCTGTCTAATTCTAATAAAAGGATGAAGGCTGCCTTTTTACCATAAAAGTACTTGCTTCCTTCTCTATGGAGGTTAGAAAAGCAGAGACATTTGTGTTTTCTTTTAGAAACCACAAGGATGAAAAACGAAGTATCAGATATGTTCATTTTTCAAAGCGATTCTCAGTTGTTAGTGAGAGAGGAGGAAATTAGAACAAAGGAACTTCTATAGGGCTGGCTATAAGAAGAAAGTTAATACAGTAACTTTAGTGTAACTGTTAACAGTAGTTTTTCTGAACAGTCTGAGACTAAAAGTTTCAGCCATGAAGAAATTAAGAGGCAGGGAGAAAGACCAAGGTGCTGAAAAGCTGAACCACTCAAAGAGCTTGCTTAAAGATTTGTCTTCTGAACTAATGCTGAATAAGAACCTACCTTATGCTTGCACCTACAGAAGCTCAGTTGAGCAATTTAGAAACCCTGACATCAATTGACATACTACAACATATAATTAGACATGTAAGATACGCAAGAAGTCTAATACTGGGTATAATGACAAAATCTTATCTTAAATGATATCCTAAATATAGTAACAACAGGTTGGAGAGAACTTTAAGTATATCCCTAGCTCCCTGCTAGCAGACTACAGAGGGAAGCCTTAGGGTGAGATTTCTCACTCCCTCTGTGCATATAGTCCTCCCAGACAAAGTATCCAAGTGTAGATAATTCTGTGGGAATTCTCGTGTATTATTGGAATTCTTAATTTAGTTCTTGGGTCAACTCGGCAAGAATTATGTAACTGCTCAGGCAAAGAGCTTTTTCTATTTACATACCACTACAGATAAAACTGCGAGCAAGCCCCTTCGATGATTCTTTCAACCACCCTGGGGACTCACTCCTCCAGCGTTTTGCCCTGTCTCCTGCTACAGGCAGGGAAAGGAGTCCTGTCACAACTTTATAGCTTAAGACTCGTTGGAAGTTACTTCTGATAACATGAACGTAAAATGTTTTGGTAACTGCCGCTTCTAGATTTCGATCTTGAAATCAATAGATGGCATTTAATGCACTTCGCTTTATATGACTGGAGAATCTTAAGTAAAAGCGAAGGGGAAGGCTCACAGTTAACTCTGTAGGAATGCTGTGCCGTGTTAGCACGTTCCAGCAATCCATTTGACAACGGCTTGACAGGGTGCGCCTGCGGCTATGTCGGCCCTGTCTGGAGTCCACCTCCGATTACCTTTGAAAGGCAGGAGTACTCCTTGCGCTCCCTGTTAGCACTTGGGCTTCGAGGCGAAATCCGGCGATGCCATCAACGGGTCAAATTAACTGAGGTCCTGCTCACGCAGGCTCCCTCTGCGGAAAGGGAGAGTCCTGGCTGCCTAACGAGCTGTCTCTCCGGCGGAGGTTAAACGACCCCCAGGTATTTTAATGAAGTGGAGGAGCGGCATGTCGCCGAGGCGGGAGCCCCCACCTCCCGTGAGGTGCCGCCGCAGTAGGGATCCCTGCGGCCAGGCGGGCTGGGCTCTGCCCTGAGGCGCTGGGCCGCCCGCCCCGCTCGTCGTGAGGAAACCGCCGACAGCGGCTGCGTAAGCGCTTCACAGAAACGTGCCGGAGCTCCCAGTTTCCCTTTCCCAGGGAAAATCCCTGCTCCCCCCGCCGCCCGGGGGCTGCCTCCCCTCAGCGCATCCCGGGCCTGGCCTCCGCCGGAGCCTCCAGAGTAAACGCGCCCGGGATTGGCTTCTGCCAGCGAAGGGGGCCATATTGGATCGGCTGGCCCCGCCGCTCGCACACCATTTTATCGGCTCCGCGGCGGCTGCCCCCGCCCCCCTCCCCGCTCCGGGCTGCCCCCTCCCGCGGGGGCTGCGGCGGGAGGCGAGGGTGTCCGGGGAAGGAAACCCGCACGCTCCCGGTTCCCCTCTCCGCCTCCCGCGCGCACTCCGCCCCTGCGCACACCCCTGTCCGCGCCCGCCCGCCGCCGCCGCTCACACCCCGCGCGCACCCTCCCCCCACCCCCCCGCGAGGCGCCGTGTCAGCGCGCGGCGGCGGCCCCCGCGCGGGCGGCCAATCAGCGTGGGGGTGACAAATATGCAAATGCGCCCCCCGGCCCGTCCCCACGGGGTCGCTGGGGCCGGTGGGGTCGCGGCGCGGAGCGAGTGAAACTTCGCCCACGGCCCGGCCGCCCCTCCCGCCCTGCCTGCGCGCCGGGCGGCGGGGGGAGGAGAGCCAGCCACGCCGCGCCGCCCTCGCCCGCTCCGCCGCCCGCCTCTCCCGGCCTGCGCCAGCCGCCCTGCCACCCGGTAAGTGCCGCCCTCGGCCAGCGGCTCCCTGGGCGCCCTCGGGGTGGGGGGGGGCGGGGGGAATCCCCGGGGTGGGGGGAGGGGAAGCCGCCGCCGGTCTTGCCGCCGCCTCTGAGCCGCCGCGGCTGCCCGAGGCCGCCCCGGCGGGGAGCTGTCAGGCGCGGGGCATCTCCTCCTCCTTCCCCTCCTCCCTGCGCGTGTGCCTCCTGCCGGGCAGCGGCGGCGGCTCCGGGCGCTGCCGCCGCCGCGTAATGGCGAACCCGGCGGTGAGTACGTGCGAAGGGCCGGGCTGCTGCCCGCCGCCTCCGGAGCAGGCCGCGCTCCGGGTGCCGGAGACACCGGCTGGCCCCGGCGCCCCGTCAGCACCCCCCCGCCCCTCCTCCCGCCGGCAGACGGCGCGGCGCGGCCTGCTCCGCCTGGGCTCTCCCCGCCGCCGCGCCTCGACCCGCTTCCGCCCCTCGCCGGCACCGGCGCGGGGCCGGGGGGCGCGGGGAGCCAGCCCGTCCCTCGCACCTCCTCGGCGGAGGTGGGAGGAGGAAGAGGGGCGGTGGCGAGGCGAGCTGTTCCTGGGGGCGGCGGGGGTGGAGCGGGGCAGGATGGAGGCGGCGGGGCGGGCGGGGGTGCCCAGGGATGCGGTCCCCGCCGCCCCCCTCCCGCCTGCCCCGCAGGGGCTGCGGCGCGGGGCCCACGGGCGGAGGGACGGGCGGCGGGTGGGGGCAAAGTTTGCGGGCAGGAACCGGGCCTTCCCTCGGTCGCGGGGTGGCGGAGAGGCTGGGTGTCCTGCCCTGGCCTCCTTCAGGTAGGAAGATGGCAGGGTGAAGGGGGCTGGTCCCCTTCTCGGGGAAACCTGAGGCAGAGGTTGGGTTCTGTCTCCCCCGGCGAGAAGGCGGCGGTGGGAGGAAAGGGTTGGGTGGAGGGAGGTAGGGCAGGAATATCCCAACCCACCTCATGTCCTTTCCGAAGGGGGCTGCGTGGCAGGGAGGGGATGTGGCACTCTCGCGGGCAGAGAGGGGGGCACGTTAAACCTGGTTTCTCGCAATGCGAGGTGACAGAGGTGGGCAGGGGGAGGAATTAAAACCATTTCTTAGGGCAGGCGAAGCAGTAGGGAGAAGAGCCGCCGAGTTTGGCAGCCCGCTGGCTCGGATCCAGGACAGCAGAAAACGTGGGAGATGGGAAAGGAATATGGAAGGGGGAGGGTTGGCACTGGGTGAGGTGTGTTAGGGAGGGATGGAGATGCGCGTGCAGTCCGCTCTCCTTCCAGGCTGAAAGATTTCTGGGGTGGAGGCACATGGCTGCATGTTCCCGCTGCCTGGGTGGAGGCCTGAAAAAGGGACTTGGCTGTGAAAGTGCAAGGTTGGAATTATCGACTGGTATTTTTCAGGTAGGGGCTGCAAACTGACTTCCTCCGGGGATGACAAGGAGAGAGGACTTTGAGGCTAGCTCAGTACTGCACGTATATAGCACTGTGTGGTTAAGTGGCGTGTATCTTTATCCTAGTGAAGCAGGGAAATTACCATTTCCTACTGAGGTTCAAAGCAGTGAAATGTTAAAACCTCTTCATTCCTTCTTCACACGCAAATTTTTGTGAACAGGGATAAAAACGCAAGTGAAGAGAGTCCAGAATTCTCTCATTTGGCTGTATAGCTTTGACATCGAGCTTGATACTCTTTCAGTTTGTAAGAAATGGTTTGCACTCTTTGCTGTCTTTGTATCATAAGTGTCTTAAATCTTTAGCAACTAAAAACTTCCTTCAGTTCCTGAAAGTTGTTTAACTTCATCAGTGTGAGAAAATACAGCTCAGTCTCCCTCCCTTACGTAGAAGAGATCTGAACCCTTTAGTGTTATAATGTGTGCTCATGAGGGACAGAATAACAACCTGTGTAAAGGGATGAGGTTTCTAGTTATCCTCTTGTGCCTTTTTTGAGACTTTGTAAGAAGTAGCTGTAAAAAATAATCCTCCTACTCTCAGGAAAACTAGGCCCATCAGTAGTAAGAGCTCTCTGCATCTGTTTTTAAACCAGTGTAGTTTGACACCATCAAGTTCCCATTTGGCAGGTGCGAGGTAAAACAATTATTTCACCTTGTTTTGCATGTTATTATTTGTATGCAAATTGAAGTATGTTCAGCATTCAAGGCAGAATATTAACATTCGGTTATCTTTGAGCAGTATCTGTCCTTTTAACCTGGCTCTGAGTTTTCATTTATTGCTCAACTTTTTGCTAGTTTCTTTCACAATGTAAATATTTAAAAAATAATAACTGTTCCTATCTTAGACTTTGTTAAGAAAGAGTAGTGATTAATATGTTTTGCTTTTACCTGCTCACAGAGCTTCTACATATCTCCAACCTCTCACACTGCCAACTAAGAATGACTTTTTCATTGTTCCTTCATCTGGCAGATGAAGCTTCCAAAGCACCTTGGACTTCACTGCCCACTTTTGTAAAGCAAAGGGCTAAAGTGAATGTACACCTTCTTGAGAGTTAACCAGTTCAGGGATCCATGTGCTAGGCCCTATGTATAAATCAAAGGCACGCAGAGAAGTTAGTGGGAAGTAAGATAGGATGTGAACTTCAGATATCAACAACTCTGTGGTTGTGCCCATTGTGAACTCCATAACCTTCAAGTAAATGTGAAGTAGCTCTCTCTTTGACCCCAGTCCCACTGGTGGGTAGGCTACATCAGCTTACTTAGGCATTTATAAGATCATAAGGTCAGGCACTTGGGTAGTTACGATGTCTGAGCTGCTTTCATTTGTGCTACCTTGTTTGTGTTTAACCAAGTAGTTCAATTTAAAAGAATTTGTGCTGTTCTTCATGATGGAGATGTATTAACTAATTTCACTCCTGAGTAAAGCTGTCACTTTTACTGTGAAAAGAACTGGATTTTTAAGTCTCACAATTTTTCAAGAATTTTGAGGAATCTCAGCACCTACTCATTTCACATGAGGTGCTGGTGCTAAATGCTCCTGAAGATTAGTCCAAGAATTTGGTCATGGAGAAATGTTGATGAAAGCAGAGTGTGGTCTTTAAAAAGTATTTTTAGTGATGTTATCTAAAAGGTGTATGACATGAACTGCTACTAAGAGACTGTAGAGGTCCTGAACTAGGCATCGTTCGTTTCCTTCCTTTTATGAGACAAGTTAGTGATGTGGGCAGATTAAAACAAAAAGATTGACACGCTGCTTTAAAACTGACTTGTTCATGCAACCCATAAAGTAAATAGATGCACTTCTGTCTTACTTGCTTTATATGGCTTATTGTAAGATTATTTTCTTTTGGTGTATGTTATAATTTTACAATACAGATTTTCCTTATAATGAAAGTATATGTATCCTTGAAATATTTCAAAAGTACATGTAAGCTGGACAATTTTATATTTCATGGGTCAGGGTTCCTTACAGTACATTGTTCTTTCTTTTATATCAGTCTTGTAGAAATAAGTTCCCAAACACTGCATCACTGTCTGTCTTTGATACTTTTCATGCAATTTAGGATGAGAAGTTGGATCTAATAGAGTCAAATGGCATGATGCTGTTCATCGCGGGATTGCAGTATGCTACTTCTTTCCACCACTGTATATGAACTAAATGCTCAGTAGCATTTGGTACTTATTTTCACAAACCATCCAGTTGAAGTATTTTTCAGTGTTGAACTGAAATCTGCTAACCCTTAGCACTTGGTGCCTTTTCTAACCAAACTAGTTTTGTGGCTATTTTCTATTCTTCCACTGACCTGTCTTTGTCCTTTTAATGGTCTTGGCTCTATGAAGCTGTGAGCTTAATTAACACTTAGAAATCTCACATTCACTTGTGCTCATGTACTCTCATTCTGTTTTCTAGTGCTCCTCCTGTAGTTAGAAATGGTGCTTCAGGAATGCTGGTTATCTGAGTACCCATACATGGGTGATGGAGAAACCATCTGTTTAGTCAAACATTCAGGAATTGATAGCATTATTGGAAATATTTTAGGATATTATCCAAGTATTCTCTTTCCCCTTCAGTGAAATAAACTATGATGTGAAGTAGTAACTCTTTTGCTATACAAAACCAACAGAAAGAGTTTGCAGCTTTGGCTGCAGGAGTACCAGGGTTCTTGTATTTTATCTGGCTGGTCAATTCATAAATGTGAGAGAGAGCTGGCCAAAAGTCAAACAGGCTGAACACGCAAGTTTTTTCCCCACACTATTGTAAATGAGAGAGATCTTTCTGTAAGCAGTACCTTTTTCTGAAGTATTACTTTAAAAAGTGTGTTGTGGTTTGCAATGACCATGTTTTTGAGTAACTGCAACATTGAAAACTTGCAGAAGACCATCTCTAAATGAAATGCTTTTAACAATGTGGTTAGTGAAGCTATAGCTTGACTTGGGAAGTGTTAGCATCTTAGTAGTACTTTCAAAATGTATATATAGTAGTATTCAGATGGATACACAGCTACCTCTTAGAAGGAGCTTTAGTGATCAAGTCAAAGGCTACTTTTGGTGGCACCTTGGAACCAAGTTCCCCTTTCAATGCTGCCTTTATGTTTACTTGATAAGCTGCAAGAAACAAGTTACAATGGAGGAAGCATTTTTTTTAAACTCAGAATTCAGCAGAAATATATTGATATGATATGGCATCTGTTGGTGAGCAAATGTGTTGAGATCTTCAACTTCATACAGATTACCAGAGAGATACCAAATACTAATGTCTTTAGGCTGCCAGTGTACATGCTTTAATATATGGTTTTGTTTTAATTTTAAAACAACAGTTAAAATTAGCAGGAAGGTGGAAAAAGGTTCCCATCCTTTTTCTGAAGACAAATAGTAATTTTGACTTTGTTGTTTATCTGAGTCATATTAGAAAATGTAGTAATTCTGGTTAGCAAATTATTTCCTTATGCAGTGCCTTCTTGTGTGCTTTTCCTTGTGTTGCATGAGCAGTATTAAAAGGTTGGTTCACGCTTTTCTGTTTGTCACTAAAATTCAGGAATTCCTCCAAAATTTATTTGGCAAATGGCTTTTGAAGAGTAAATTATTTCATTACATTTGATACTTAACACCCTAATGAAGAAAGTTTTCAGCTTCAGAAAGTTTACATCTGTATAATGGCATGAAAATCTACCCATCTGATATTCCACACGTCAGAAGAAATCTGCAAATTAAACGGGATATGTTGTTTTTTTTTCAGTCACCCTGCAGTAAAGCCGTTGTAGTTGATGTCTTCCACCAACACTAAAACCAGTGTTAGATAAGACAGTGGGCCTGATTCCATACCAAATGGTGTTGCTTGCTTCAGCATGTAGTTTTTGAAAGTATTTTTTTGCTGGTTTTTAGAAGCTAACCTAAAATTTAGCTTCAGAGTCACATTTTTAGGTAGACTTTTAAGAATTAATTCATAGATGCTCTTGGGGAACAGATGCATGCTGTCCCATTTCACTGGGAAAGTTTTTTTTAAATTCCGCTTTGCCAGACTCGCTTGGCAGAGCATTGATGTTACAGAGGTCGCCTGGTGTTTGGTATTGCTAGTGAATTCAGGAATGTGTCCAGATTGTCCTGAAAGCCATGAAACAAGGTAGAAAATGTAGGTTTTTCTGGAGTTATCAGGAAGAGTGTATTGAACGAGTCATAGACTTGGAGTGTCTTGCTTAATGTGTCCATTGGAGGGGCTTCTTTGAGAAACTTTCATATCAAATCTCCCTAGAAGTAGTGTTTTAAAAAACAGAAAGAGTGTGCAGCCTTTCTCTGAACTCCTTATGCCACCTAATGTAATATGAAGTGGGGAGTCTGAGCCTGTTCTGTTCAGCAGAGTACTATCATGGTGTTGTAATCTGGTAGTGTCAAACCTGGAAATTGTACCTTCCCCCTCATCTTCAGAGAGAAGACCTCTCTCTGCCAGTGTCAAGTGTTCCCAACTGTTGGTCTGTACTCACAGATCATAATCCATAGGCATTTGTAAAACAGACACGATCCTGTATGGTGTTCTAGTTGGTACTTCCAAATTGTAAACTCACAGTAGTTCACAAAGATGCCTTTCAGGCTAGAACATGGGAATTGTTGGAAGTTAGTGTATTATCAGATTGTGAATTGAAAGAAGGCTGTGCTGTGAAGTCTTTTGTCTCTGATGGTTTGTAATGAGATCTTGGTTTAGGCTGCGTGTGAAAATGAGAAGGCTTTTTTCTGGTTTTCAGTGAAGATGTTCCTCTGCATCTTGCAATGGCAATATAATCCCTCAGGAAAGACACCATAATTAAGAAATATATTTTGTAGGTCTAAGTTAAGGTGTAGTGCTGAAATTCATGACAAGACTATGGAAACCCTATTAATGCTTACATCAGAAGTCTGAGCAGCACGAAGATTTCCTTTTTAAACTCATAAGGAAGCTTGTGTAACTGTCTTTCTAGTGACCAGAAGTAAACAGTAAATTACAAATATGTTACACTGAGTATGTTATTCTAACTCTTGGCAGCTAAAGAGGATAGAAAGACACATATTCTGTGCAGATGTGCTAAGATTTGTGGGCAGATCTCTTAAAGAAAATGGTTAGTTTTAATGGTAATTCCAACCTGAAGAAAAGAACATTGGGAAATTTTGTTTTCTGTATTAGAAAAATAAGCAGGAACTCACTGAAATCCTGACATTTATGCAAGTCTTCACAGGTATGCTTTGGAGAAGCAAAATGAAAATGTTTAAAGAGCAGAATTAGTTGCTAGTATAGCTTCCTTCCCTAGTCTTGTGCCAAACCCCTGAAGTTGTCAACAGTTATTTTCACTACAATAAACTGGCTTGTTCTTTTCAAGAAGATTCTCCAAACTTTTGGTGTCTCTCTTGCTTACAGTCAAGTGTAGCAAACTAATATGTTGTCATTCTCTGTACTGTTATTGTCCCTTTATTGCAGTTAATGCCCACAAAATATAAATGACAAAATGCAATGTATGTATAGTCCTCACCCATTTTAGGGCCAAGTTCAGTGTGTTCGTTTAAACTAACAAGGAAGGGTTAAAACTAAATTGGGAGACTATACACTGAAGCAACTGATGCACACATACATACTTTGTTCTGCAGGCTGTGCTTTGAGGACAGTAACGTTTGGCAGAGAGGTGAAGGTGGCAGTTGAAAATACTAACTTCTTAAACTGCTGCAGTTAAATTTTCTAAAGGGTATTTGCAAAGACTGAAGCCATAAAAGCACACAAGAATTTTGTACAAAACTAATGTGGTGTTTAAAAAAAAAAAAAAACACACCACCACCAAAACAGAATTTGGGATAAAGAGGTTACTTTAATTGAAATTAATAGTTTATTTCCTGTTACACTGACGTGTATAAAAGGCTGTGTTTTAGTGTCCAAAATGAGGAAGATTGCTGCTGTTCAACATTTTTTATTAGTGATACTAATGCTTTAGGATTCCATCAAGAATGTGAGGAAATATGTGTGCACTTATGGAAATGTGTATTTGTCTTTATTTTATGGAGAAACTATATTAGTTGGGCTGCGGAGGATAACTTGTGAAAAACTTTCGAAGATAGCCTAATCTGTATCTAGGCGTTCTTCTAACGAATTTAGTTCTGGGTCCCTTTAATGAAGCATCAGCTTTGTTGTATATCAGTGAATTGTGCCAATTCAGGATTTAAAAGCAAGCATTAAGACTCTCTTTCAAAGGAGGAGACTTGCTCATTTAACAGTTACATACATATATTTAAAAGTTCATATGCAATGTCATTTATTTGAGAATCTGTGGAGAGATAGATCCCATTTTGCTTCTTAAGAGAGCTTTAAGGTCCTTTTGTGCATCTTCGACACTTAGTGTATCACTGATTCTTCCATTGTCTGAAGTATTTCTTCTGTTTTACAGTTAGAATAATGTATTGTAGATCTGGTGAGTGTATATTTAGTTATGTATGTGTTTTGCTTCTTCTCAGCATAGTTTTTTCAAACTTTTAAGTACTCCACAATTGTCTCCCCATGGGGAGCTGTACAAGCAAGTGGACGCTGTCCTAAGAAATAAAACATCTCTTTTTTTTTTTTCTTTTCTCTTTATTATGAGGATTCATGAAGAATCCAGTTGAGGAAGGATCGGTTTTGGATAGCCAAGAACTTAATAGTGTTTGTAGTGTATGGTAGTCAGAGGTGAATTAGGTTGCCTTTTTTTCCCCTGTTGAACTCGTACAGCTAGGAGAAATTACTTGATTGCAAGTTTTCTTTTTTCAATACCAAATAAATTTTCAAACGCCTCTTCAGTAAATTTATATGTTTTAAAACCTTTATACTATAACTTTGTTTAGTCAGTGAAAAACTTGTAAATAAACAGAAGTTTAGGGATTAAAGAAATGTATTGAAATGCTGCATAAAACCTGACAGTCAGATAATTTCAAACTTAATTCCACTCTCTGGACATGAAGAGGACTTTGCATGATGGGAGTCCCAGTGCAGAAAGAGACAACAACTAGAGGAAGTTTTCTGGCAGTTCAGATATGAAACTTGTATCATTTCACCTAGATAGTAAACAAAGATAGAAGTATTTTAGCAGCCTTCACCAAAGTATGTGTTTGGGCACATGCTTATTGTTTATGAATTTTAGAAAACAATCTCTGCATGTTAAGTGTCTCTATGAATGTAAAGCAGAGACAGTTTAGCAACTGTGGAATACGTCCTAAAGTTACTGTATAATAAAAGGAGGATAAATGTAATAATGTATGTTCCAAATTAGTACCAAATATGTTTACTGGAACATTGCGGGCCTTTAGCTGTTACAACCAATTTATCTTTGACGCGTTACCACATCGTCTCAAAGATGTTGTGAGAAGAAATAATCTGTGTTAAAATTAAGAAATGTAGTGATGTATGCTATCTTATCTTTTAATAACGGTTAAAGCTTAAACTGTATTAATATTCTTGCAAAGGTGTTTAAGAGTTTGTCATCAAGAAACTATTTAGGGAGAGGGAAATCTGTCTTTACTGGAATAGGAGGATGCTCTGTGCCTTGGAGAAAATGATCATGTTTTTGAAAGGGTAGCATTGTTTGTAGAAAAACACCGGTATGGAATGTAAGTTCATATACTAGCTTTTGTCTGTCACTTTGTTAGAGGATGTTTTTGTTTGCTTTGAGGCTTTTACACACAGGCCCTAGAAACCTTTGCCTTTACCTGTGCACATTTTCCTATAAAGTGTGTAATGTCTTCAAGCCTCTTCCAGATTAAAAAAGAACCTGTCGAAGTTGCTGTCAAGGCAAGGAGTAGAGTAAAGCTGTCATGCGAGTATGCTCCCCTAGAAAGGTAGTGTCAATTCCTATTGGCAACCACATCTGTCAGGGTGTAATAGCATACTGCTGTTAAAAGGTATATGTACAGGGCTTTTTGCATTGACAGATTTAAAACCTAACCTCAAAAGCCTTTCTTTTTTGGTTGTTACATTGTGTCTTAAAGTTGTCCTAAGACTTTTGTGTTCTGGCACAGATTACCCTTCAACCTTTGAGGTTTGTAGGGTTGGGTTTTTTCAGTGCCCTACAAAATGGGCACTTTACTTGCCTCTTTATCGGATGTGTAAAATCATGGCTACTAGTGGTTGTGTATTAACTCTGGTGTTCTTGGTTTTATGGTGTCTATTACATTTTTGGATTTCAAGTATTGCATTTGAATATGTATTTCTGAAATTGGTTATTGTGTGACTTTTTTACCATGTTTCGTTTTCAGGTCTCTAACAATGAGTTATCCATCTGGATTTAAAGCACAGCTCTGAGCTTCTGAATTCTCCATTAAAGAGATGTGTTCTATATTCATGGGTAAGGATATTTTTTTTATCTTAACTTGGGCCCTTTTCTTAATATCTTGGAATATAGTTTTAATTTTGAAGATTTCAGCAACTTATTTTTATGTCTTAAAGGTTAATTGGCTACTTGTTATAGTGTATGGTTCTTGAGGTGCCTGTGATAGCTCTTAATTTTGACCCAAGCTAATTATTAAACTTTGGAATTCATCTATCTATGTGTCAGTGCTCTAACTAAATCACACTAATTCTTACTATTACTGGTAGAGAAACAGCATGGTGGTATGTAGGTAAATAATTTTAAAACCTGTCTGTGATTTTGAGATTGCTTTTCTGATATATACAACAGTTCTACAGGCTTAATTGGGCATCTCACTGTACCATCCTCTGAATTTGGAGTTTTGGGAAGAAAGAAACTGTCCTGGAAAGCAACAAAAGGAAAGAATGTGAACTTTGTGCGGTTAAACACCCACCCCTCCCCTTCAATAGTTCAATAAGCTATATTTCATCTGAAGAAACTTTGTGGTACTACATAGCGCTACTTCAAAACAGTGTAAACAAAGCAACCACAAAAATCTCTCTAGAAACTGATTTTTTTTCTAATTACTGCTAGTATTTATAATTTTTGTAGGTCTCTAAAACAGCTGAGATTATTTCATACATTATAGAATTATTATGATGTTTTTCTCCATATATTAAGCACTGCTTGCTGAGATATTATTTTGAGAGTATAAATTTACCTTGAGTTAAAAATTAATGTTAAAATGGATGTCTTGAAGTATAGTAAGTGGCCCAAACATGCTGTGGGACTTTCTGATATCATGCTGTTTTATCCAGAGTTCTGGGCTATACATTCTCTTTGGCCTGGTTTTGCTTTGTGCAGCTTAAGCAAAGCTGCTCTCAATAAAGAATCTGTCCCATTCCCAGTGAAGGCAAACATCTTTGAGAATGGTAGAAATTTGTCTTTAGTTGCATTGGAAGATGGATTTTTATTTCCAAGTAAAACATCATTTGACTTGAACTTTCATGAATGACCATAACAACTGATAGTTCATGAATATTTTTTTTCTATAAATCCTCATTTCATAGAGGCTACCTGCTTCAGGAGAAAGGGGAAGCGGTAGTAAAGGGAATTTGTGCCTGTGTGGGGAGTAGTGGGGGAAACAGTTACATGATGTGGTTAGTACAAGTGGAACAGTCTACTCTGAATTACTGTGATACACACACACAAGCCAGTTTGCTCCAGTTCCATGTTCTTACTCAGAGCTGGAACTGTAGCCATGGGCTGGAATCTACTCCTGAGAACTTAATTTAGGACCCCCAGTTTCAAATCTTTCTCTTCCTAATCTTCAAAGCAAAATGCAAGGTACTTGAGTATCTTTTCAGTATTTAGCATGTCTGTCAACTCTGTAGCAAAACAGAATTCTAAACGAAACTGGTGTGTTGAACCATCCCTTTAGAAAAATCATACCCTCATTACTCCAAAATAATTATAAATGCATACCAAAGAAAAGCCATTCTAAAATGAAATAATGCATGTTTACATATATATAATTGTATGTGTAATTTTTTTATTTAATGAAATGGGATACCCAAACAAGTTTTCTCCTAATTTTAGTGATAACAATAAGAGAAAATGCATCTTTTCCATTTATAATTAGCTAAAGATAGTGTGACACTCTCATACAAAGGTTTACTTATTGCTTTCTGTTAGGGAATAAGAGAGGTCATCTCTACTGAAGGTCTAAATGTTCTTTTTTTTAATCTTCTGCATTTCTGGGGTTTTGAGGAAATGGTGCTGTCCCTTTGTGCATTTTAAATTTAACATGTACAGTGATCGTTAAATCTGTAATAGAATATAATTTATATTGGCGTATCAGTGGGAAGTAACTTCTGTATTATTGAAGTTACTGCAGCTTTTTGAACTCTGCCAAAGCTTCAGTTATAATTAAATCTGAAAAGTAATGATAGTGTAATTGCAATTTATTTTTAATATCAGGGAGGGAATGTCCCTATCATTTCTGACTATTACGCAGAAGTGATCATTTTTGTGTCTGGTTTTTAACACACTGAATTGTCTATGTCCTTTGACACAGCGTTCCGTCTGCCAATAGATGGACAAAGTCACAAACCTGTCAGGCTATTGTATGCTACATAGAACTTAGCAAATAGAACGATTTCTTCAGTCTCGCTGGCAGACCTCTTGTTTGGAAGCAAGTCTGTTGTGCTGGTTGCACTGTCTTCCTTCTGTGTCCTTTACCTGCAGTCTGGGTTTCTGTTATGACTTCAGTTTGAATTCCTTCTGTCTATTAACTTGTCCCTAGCTTCTTCCTGAGACAGCTTCTGTTATTTGTCTGGATAGCCATTGTTTCAACTTCTTTTGTGAAAAATTGCCATCAAAGTCCCTGACTTCCTCTTTATTCATGGTACTGTCACACATCAGTTGTGAAGCAGTGATACTAAGTCTGTCAAAGTGTGGATGTCATGGTAATGTGCTGAATCTTTACCTGATTTTCTTGCTTGTAACTAGAGTAGCTTATTTTATGTTGTCACTTCATCACAAGTAATCAACAATGCATTTAATGAAATAGAACACATCAGTAGTTTTAAGCTTGTATTTTACTGCTACACCCACTTCATTTTTTTTAAAAGTACAATTCAATATCTTTATTCCATTCTGCTTTCTTATGTTTTCATTCTTGTTTATTCTGTAAAATAAATCTTTCCTTTTCTTCTTGTCTTTAAATCTTGTACCGTTCCCTTCTCTTCTACTCTTGCTTCTGTCTGTAGCTGCAGTTTGTCGTTTTACTACTCAGGTCTGCCCCATGCTAATGTAGTATAAAAGGGGATCATCTTTTTGAGGCTTTTAGGCTATTTATTTCCTCTTGGTCTGTCTTTCTGACAAGAATAAAGGGTTGTTTTTAAACTCTGATAGGCAGCTAAAATCGAGAAAGTGTCCCCCTGCCCTGACCCTGGCTTTGCAAGGACTTGCGTTAACTGTGTTAACTTTAAACCTCAGTTTCTTAACGTAGCTCTGGTATTGATCTGTTCTTCTTGCACCAACTTAAGGAAAGGAATCAAACTGGGCTGAATGTAGCCACTTATTTTTTAACTGCTTTTGAATATAAGCAAAATTTGAAAAAGATCTTAAAGATTTAAAGAAGTTAAAATTACAATACTAGTATGAGAGCTGCTTTTGTACATTCAGAGAAACAACAATAGTGCATTGATTTATATTCTGTTTGTAATGGAAAAGATAGTTTTAGGCCATACAGAATATGACATTGTTTTTAAATAAAAAACATGAGTTATGCGGAAGTTAGCTCTTTTTTTGATTCACTTGGACTTGTATGTTCTATTTTAATATGGTTTCTCCTGTTCTAATACTTTGGTTTAAATACTTAAAATATATCTCATAATGTTAAGAACTAGCAGATTAAAGAAATTATAGGTGTTCAGTTTAAGGAAGAGTGACCATGTAAAAAAAAAAATTAAAAGAACTGGGATATGTTTCTGTTTCAAGAATGTTTGTAAATAACTTAATACTTCTTGGAGAAAATGCTGTTTTGTGCGAGACATAAAATGATACAATTAGCAATCTAAAAATACTTACTGTTTAAATTCTAGATGTTTTGGCATGTCTGAAGATGGCAAACCCTGAAATGTGTTTCACCTTATCTTAGAATCGTAGAATCACGGAATGGTTTGGGTTGGAAGGGACCTTAAAGACCATCCAGTTCCAACCCCCTGCCATGGGCAGGGACACCCTCCACTAGACCAGGTTGCTCAAAGCCTCATCCAGCCTGGCCTTGGACACTGCCAGGGATGGGGCACCCACAGCTTCTCTGGGCAACCTGTCCCAGTGCCTCATCACCTTCTCCAGGAAGAACTTCTTCCTGATATGTAATCTAAATCTCTCCACTTTCAATTTAAACCCATTACCCCTTGTCCTGTCACTACAGGCCCTTGTAAAAAGTCTCCCTCCAGCTTCCTTGTAGGCCTCCTTCAGGTACTGGCAGGCTGCAATAAGGTCTCCCAGAGCCTTCTCTTCTCCAGGCTGAACAAGCCCAACTCTCTCAGCCTGTCCCCGTAGCAGAAGTGCTCCAGCCCTGGGAGCATCTTAGTGGCCTCCTCTGGACTCACTCCAACTGGTCGATACCCTTCTTAAGTTGAGGGCTCCAGAGCTGGATGCAGTACTGCAGGTGGGGTCCCATGAGAGCAGACTAGAGGGGGAGAATCCCCTCCCTCGACCTGCTGGCCACCCTTCTCCTGATACAGCCCAGGGTATGACTGGCTTTCTGGGCTGCCAGCGCACACTGATAGCTCATGTCTAGCTTTCTGTCCACCAGTACCCCCAAGTCCTCCTCCTCAGGGCTGTTCTTGATCCATTCTCCACCCAGCCTGTCCTTGTGATTGCCCCGACCCATGTGCAGGACCTTGCAATTGGCCTGTTGAACTTCATGAGGCTGGCACCTCTCCAGCCTGTCCAGGTCCATTGACTTGGGGCATACTGTTTAAGTTTTCTAAAATTAATAACCAGGAAACATCATGTTTTAAAAAAAAAACAAACACCAAAACCCACTTTTTTCGTGAATATTGAGTCTAATGTATGATTTTGTTACATAGCCATTAGGTTGTAGTTACCTTGTAGTAGTAGTAGTTAATAAGTAGTTTTCTAAATAAAAGCAGCTTGATTGGTATGAAGCTGAGAGTTTAAAATATAAAGGGAGAAATTAAATACTTGTAAAAAAATTGCTGAATGCCTCTAGGTTCTGTTATATATATTAAAAAAAACCAGCAAAAAAATTGTAAATTTATTAAATGTCCTGTGGTTGGTGAATAGTGCTGAAACGATTCTAGGTGGTAAGGGGCAGTCACTTCTTAAATTCAAGCACAGCCACCGAGGTCTTCAGTTACTTCATCTGGTTGTGTGTCTGTTGTAGTTCTCATTTTATTGTCTGGAATTGGTCCAAACAGTTCTTAGACACTGATTTTGCAGAAGGCTCTTGCTAACTTTAGGCTGGATAGAGATTAATATTAAATCAGTATACAGTACTGGTAGAGCATTTAGGCGTACGAAGTATTAGAATTAGTGTAACTTCATCACAGATTCTCAGTGTAAGAGGACGCAAAGATGTCAAATTGTATTTACTAGGAGAAATCAAACTTGAGATTCCTGTAAAATAGAATTATTTACCATAACAGTGACTCCTTGCGGTGAAATACTTAGATTTGACAAAACAAAGGTTTTCCTCTTTAAGGAAGAGCTTTCTTTCCTCTCTCTGTTTCGTTTTTAACATGTTCTGCTTCTTCAACTGTAGTTTGGTTTGTTGAGCAAGGATTCAAAACTACTTTCCCCATTCTGATTAAAATGCAGTGCCAATAGGAGCTTCTTTTCCATGAGAAGTATTTTGGAACTGCTACTGTAAAGCACTGGCTGATTAAATTAAAACTCTGATTAAAATGCAGCTCCAATAGGAGCTTATCTTCCTTGAGAATAATGTGGAACTGGTACTATAAAACACTCGCTGCCATGGCATTGGTAAACTTGTAGTTGTCAAGTCCGATAGATGAAAGTCTTCACAGTGTTTATTTCCTTGAATGTTTTTCTGCCAGCTGAAGGTAAAATCTTATCCAAAATTCAAATTGGTACCTCAGATCTGTTTGAGGAAGGAGAAGGCTGGATTAAAGTGTGTTAAAACATAATTGTAGCTGCCATCGTTTTTTATTTAAGAGGAAGCAAGGACATGGAGAAGAGAATCTCTTGTTTCATTGAGTTGGATGTGAGGAGGTAGTGTTGTTTGTTTTTTTTTTTAAGGAAGGGACAGAAAAAATAGTACTTATGTGCCGATTAAGTTCAGAAGTGCATCGTAGTTTGCCTTCATTTGCCTTCACAATTTGCAAGCTGAGCATCTAACGTTTTCATATTCAGGTATAGCAGAGAGAAACAAAAAGGACAATTGCTCAATAAATTTGGAAGATGACTTTGTGTGAAAGGCTAGTTTCTCCAAATCAATATCCTTCAATTTCCAAGTAATGCTTTTATTTGGGCGGAAGAAATGTGGTGGATTTTGTAGACATGCAAGAAGGCTAGTACTCTGGTCAAAACCCCAGGTGTCTTTGCAACATTGTGTTCAGGCTATCTACAGTAGTATCCTTTCCAAAGGAGGTTTAGGCTGTGCGTTTTCCACACCACCCTCCCCCCCAGTTCCCCCTTCATGATATCTTCATGATGAATTTACATTAGTCTGATATCCTGGAGGGGTCTCCAATGTATTTGCCCTTCAGATTTCTCAGCTTGGACGTTCATCTTGTTTGGATCCTTGGAGTGAAGCTGACGTCTTCAGCTTATGTTTCCTTTTTATAGCTAGTAAGACTTATTGGTTTTATAAAGTCTTTGTATTTTGAAAATAGTTTGCATTATTTGTTTCTGATTTCCTCCCTTTTTCCTTATACTGAAAGGAAGTAGGAAAAAGTAAGAGAAGAGGTGTTTCTTGAGTTTTGAGCAAAGAAGGAAATTTCTGTTGAGGCAAGCTCAGAGTTGGTGTCACAACCGCAGTGATGCCAGCTGTTATGCATGCTTTTCCCATTTCTTACTGTAAAGGTACACAGTAGTCAATAAAACGTGGAGAGGTTGTCTGGTATGTGGTTTTTTTCAATACGGTCTTGTTTAGTCCTGCTCAGTAGTTCTAGGCTATGGTGTAGTTATACTCAAAAGCATGTGTAGTAATTAATTACCATGGAGTAGCTGGCCCATATGTCACTTACCCTATGCTAAACAAAATAAAAATAAAAAATGTACGTCCTACTGTATCTGTATCACTAAAGATGGAAGAAATCTCTCCTTTTTCTATTTTTTTTTTTCAGGTTAGCACAAACGGAATAGCCTTCCTTATAAATCAGAGTGAAATATAGTTTATCTCTGGGCACAACTAAGGAGCTGTATGCAGTTCCTGAGCTAAACTGGGCTATTCATACTCCACCTCAAGATGAAAACTTTTATGGATACTGGCTTTAAATCTGACTTTTTAACAGTAGAATCCTTGATTGCCTGGAACATGACATTTTACACATGGCTACCATAACTTCCATCTATCTTCCCCCAGATGGGGGTTTCTTTAATTAGAACATTTGTTCTGTGTCTGCAATACTCTTTCCTTGTACTTAATCTCACTTTGTTCTCTTCCTTAGCTAAAATAGCTCTCCTCTGACTTCTCTTATCTCAGGATATTTCAACACAAAAGATATGGTTACATTAGAAATGCTACAAAAACCTAAAACCATTCCACATCATCTACCTGGATTCTCATGTTGGTTTATTACCTGTTGGAAAGTGTTTGATACTGGGAAAGTCATCCTTCTGTTGCTTTTAATCATAAGCAGACAACTTAGTTGATGTTAGAAGATAATGGTGTCTAATTTATGTTAGTGCATCCTCTAACTTGGGACGTCAAAAAGTCGTAACTTCAAGCTGTAAGTTGTACCTGTAACATCTGATGTATGGCTGTTTTGTTACACTAAGCTGTCACCTTCTTAAGCTTCTCTGCCTTTTTTTATAGCATGCTTGTCCTCTATACTTAGGGTAATTAACACTCATACTAATCCATACGTGTTAGGTGTCACCAACTGGTGTCTTTCACTGTCCTTTTTCTCTGTAGATCAAAAGTTTTATATACCCAAGCCCTCAACAAAGTTTTGTAGTTTCGGTTAGACTTCATTCTGACTGGTCACAGCACTTTCCGTCGACTAAGAGTATAAGCAGAACAAGTTTTCAGCAGCTTGTCAAACACTGCTGTGTACTTAATAGATTCAACATGATCCTCGCCCATCAGAGAATATTTCAGATTTCCAAGGTGTCTGTTTCTGGAGGAATCCTATACTTATTCTTAGGAGAATTCATTAATGAAGAATTACAATTGAAATGGAGGAGGCGGCCGTGGAGGTGAGCTTTAGTCATAGAGTCAGGAATTAAAAACTGTGGCTGTTTTCCTTCTGTCACGATAGTAATTAGGCATGTATTGACAAGAAAAAGGAATGATTATTCTATGAAAATGCTTATTTAAAGTGATTGCTCCTCTGTTCTAAAGGTTTACCAGTTATCTGTAAATTATCAGAGACACATTTTCATTCATTTCCCGTTCTGTTTGATTACAGTATGAATGTGCACATTTTTAGGCTAAAGTTAAATGAACTGTCCTTCTCGTCATCTCTTGCCTGAAATCCCTGATTGCAAACTAATTTATTGGTAATCACTTAGTGATACTATGAATGAAGAAAAAAAACCTGCTTGTGTTTCAAAACTAGATAAGTGTGTAAACTCTTGAACCAAAGGTTGTTCTTTTGCTATGTTTATCTTTGCCTGTAGTACTGTAGTCTTCCTCTTGTCTTTTCTTTAAATAAGAGTTCTGTTATGTCCAAGTGAGATAAAATACACCTTTTTCTTCTTAATGAAACTTAAATAGAAGAAACAGCATCTCAGCTTTTCCAAGTGAATTCAGTGTAGGTGTTTTGAAATATAGTTTATAACCTCTCAAGTTTCTTGTTAAGACATACAGAATTATTGTGTGTATTTTATCTTATTATATGATTTATTTCTATGAACAGATTTTAATTCTGGATGAATAAAAACCACAGTCCTGTTACAATTCAGTGTTCTTACTGAAAATGGCAAAGGACAGTCTAATGGTGTGCTTAGGTAATAGAGGAAAATGAATGAAAAGAAATTAAACCCTTACATTTAAAACTTCAAATATTACTTTAATTACATAAGGCGTAAAAAGGATAAACACTACACAGGGCATCAAGTAAAAGCAAAAATAACTGGTTTGTGGTTTAACTAAACTATAACATTATGAACAAAATACCAAAATCCATTAAAAGTGTTGGAGAGGGGATGGAGCAATAAGGAGACTCCTGGAAGTAATTTTTCTTTCTTCTTTTCTCTCTCATAGGATGCTTTAACACTTTAAGACGAATGTTTCATCAGAAGCACTATTGGATGTTGGCATGCCTTGGATAAAGTGGTGACCACTGGATGTCATTAGTTTCTGTTCACTGCAGAGAGCCAAGATTGACTCCATTTGGAGTTGAGAGAAAAAGCAGTACAGGCCTATCAAGATGACTGATCCTATGATGGATTTTTTTGATGATGCCAATCTTTTTAGTGAGACCTTAGAAGGTTTGTCAGATGATGCCTTTGTTCAACCTGGACCTGTTTCACTTGTTGATGAATTGAATTTGGGTGCAGAATTTGAACCTTTGCACATAGACTCATTGAACCATGTGCAAGATGCTCAAAATCAGCAGAAGATGAGTGACTTTGATCAGCTGAATCAGTATGATTCACTGAAACTTCACTCAGTAAATCAGTCTTTTAATAGCTCAGCTGACAACGTCCTATCACCACACTCTCAGTTCAATTGTTCACCAATTCATCCGCAAAACCAGTCTAATGGGATGTTTCCAGATGTGGCTGATGGTAGCCCCATGTGGGGTCATCAGACTGCCACAACTGTTTCGAATCAAAATGGGTCCCCCTTTCACCAAGGACATTCTCAGTCTATGCAGCAAAACAAAAGCTTTGTAGCACACCATGACTTTGCCTTATTTCAGGCTAATGAACCGCAGCATCAGTGTGCCTCGCTACGGTCGCAACAAAGCAGAAACAACACGGGGCAAGATGCTCTCGGCCAGCCAAAAGACTTCATGGAAGTTAACATATCTGCTTCTCACAGAGTCAGTGTTAACCACCCACCTCCAGTTTCTAATCCGTCAACTTCACAGCAGCCTCTGTCTGTTCAACAGTTTTCTCAATCTGCAAGTGCTTCAATACATTTTTGTGGGAATCAAGAAGGAAATTTTGGTGGACAGTCCCCAACAATTACTCCGTGTTCTGTCAATAACAGCCAACAATTTTCATCTCCTTATTCTTACTCTAATAACCACATTTCTCCTACCAGCCTTCTTCAGCCTACAACAGCTCTTTCTACTAGCCAGCAGACACACTCTATTTCTGACTTCACTGGAAGCGATGCCTTTACATCTCAAACAGGGACCAAGCAAGAAACAACTGAGCACATGTTGAATCCTAATACACCTTTGAATTCAAACAGTTTTCAAATGTTGCATTCTGCGCATCCTCAGGGCAACTTTAGTACTTCAAAACTCTCTCCTGTGAATATTAATTTTCCAGCTTCTGCTGGTTCTGCTTCTCAGATAAGCCATTTCACTGACCCTATTGAAAGCAATGGTTTTACATCGTTAGACGAGAATTTACTTCATCAGGTCGAGACTCATAATGAACCATTTACAGGACTTGACCCAGATGACCTCCTTCAGGAAGACCTTCTGCCGCAGTTTGATGATTCTGCATTCGTTCAGGATAGCACAAGCCATGTTTTAGAGCATGACCTAGAACACCATATAACCCCACAGCAAGTAACACCGTCATCTGATCTTCTTCGGGCACAGTCTCAGAGTCAGATCCATCCTTGGCATCCTTCAGTTTCTAATCAGCACCTGCAAGACAGAAGCCGTGTAACGTTAAAAGGACAGGTACGTAGGGATTTGGGGGTGGGGGGTTGAGCGGTTTGATGTGCTTGATGTGGTGAAATGAATAATAGTGACTGGTGCTTGTGCGAAAGCATGATAACTGAAGTCCCTGAGCTGTTGTTGCTTGACGCTGGAGAGGTCTAATTGCTAGTTTAGGGGAAATCCCCCAAAATCCGGTGGTGCAGACCTTGCTTTTTCCTGTTGTTTTCTCACCATTGTAGAAAACAAGATTTACATGACCCAAAATACTTATTCAGAGAAAATGGTCCCAGTCCTTCTGCTGCTTATATTACCCAAGTACAGCAGAGGAAATTGGTGGTTTTATGATTTTGGTGCAAATATAATGGCTTATTGTCTGTTACAGTACTTAGAGCAACGTATTTTTAAGAGCTTTACTAGGGTTTGTGTGGTGGATTTCCTGCAAGACTTGCACTAGTTTTGTCCTTACTTGGTCCTTTGCTTGGTGTCTTTGTGCTTGTGCTCATTGGCTAAAATTACAAACTTTTCTGTTGTTGTTTTTGATGTGATTAGTAATAATAGAAAACATATAAAAGGTTATGCCTGTGTTTGACTTTACTTTGGGCTAAACCAAACCTCTGCAGTTGTTTGTGTAACATGCCTATCTACTGCCGGTATTAAAGCCCCTCCGCATGGGGAACAAGATAGCATAAAATTTAATTGTACTCTTTGATGGTATCCAAGAGAAACAAACTTTGCAGACAACGCTTTTCAGAGTATCGGAGAGAAACTAAAGTTGCGTGAGCACTGAAGAGTTCAGAAAGACAACCCGTCAGCCTGTTTCGTAGAGAGCTTTCTTGTAACGTAGGTAACAGTGAATTTTCAGATAATTTTGATTGAGATGTTAAGTCCAATTTCTTTTAATCTTCTTCACCTGTATCATTACCTTCTCTTACGGGATGTGTACAAGTGTCAGTAAATTACAATGTAGACTGTGCTTCTGGGTTGCTTTGGTCTCTTAGGAGAATAGCTAAGCTTTTCAAAACCAAATAAAATAGGGCAAGCAAAGTTGTGTGGTGGTTTGTTTTTTTTTAACAACACTTGAACCAGCAAAACCAGGTTTTTATTACGGCTGTTAGAAACCTCAGCATGTGTGAATTTTTTTTTTAGTTCAAAAAAATCCCTAATCCAAAAGAAAATACATCATGAATATAGGAGAGACTTAATAACCACAGGCACAAATAATTATTCTTTCAGCTTTTAAAGCTTATCAATCTTTGAAGCTATTGCTATGGTTTTGGAGACTGGTTTAGTGGCTTTCCTTGTTAATGCTTGAAGAGTGGTATCAGTGACTGCATTACCTGTAAGTTAAAACCTTAATATTATCACAGTTTGCCACTGCTTGGTAGCTTCCAGCCCAGATGTGACTTGACAGGAATGACTGAAATGTCTTCAATTAGATGCTTTGGCAGAAGGAACTGTATATTCTGTGTGATAAATGGCACGTATGCAGCTGCCATTGCTGGTTTTTTTTTTTAGGGTTTCCAAATTTGTGAGACGGTGTGTTGAAATCCATGGACATGTGAACAGCGAAAGTAGGAATGTTTATTCTAAACTCCTATTTCAAGTTCTACTAGGAAGTGAGCTTGTGTTTGGGGAAGGAGAGGCAATATAAATGTTTTCTAATTTTCAATCTGTGCATTTCAAAACAGAGGCAAGTCTGACATCAAATATATACATGCAGACATCTTAGAGTTGTAATAACCG